>JADMLD010000944.1:0-36907 GCA_017589585.1 Phylloscopus whistleri | reverse complement strand
CAATTGTTTGTAGGCCTGATGATCTCAGCATAACGCAGTTTACTAAATATGGGTTACAAAATATATCTAGATATATCAAGGAGCAATTCGGAAGTTTAGTTTGTGTCAGTATTAAATATAGCTACTTTTATCTGCATAAATCCTGAGATTTTTGTCAGAATTGCTGTTTCTGCCTTACCAAAATTCTCATAGGTTTTGAAAAATAGCTTTCTGTGATAGGGAATAAAGCAGTAATAGCACAATAGCTCAATATGTGAAGGCAAGATTGGTCTCTTATTCACAGAGTGATTTCAAATTGCCAGAAGGGACTGACTGCTGTAAAGTGTCTTTGTGGGAAACATCTTCAGCAAAATTGAATAATAATGCTTCTGTGGGCCTTAAGCATTTCGTGAAGGATGTGTGTTTTCCTGAACTCATTTCATTTTGATAATCATCAAAAGGTGTCTCAATACAGCAAAAACCGCTCTGTTATATACAAATGATCCTGGATACCTCATGGGAAACATTTCTTTATACAGAATGTATAAAGAAGCCCCATTCAAGTAAGGAATCTAAGAAGAAAAGGTCTGACATTTTCATATTTTGTTCTCATTTCTGTTCTGAAAAGCTTGAAAAATATGAGAAAGAACAGTCTGGGCACACATGGATTTCTGCGATTAGGCATTTTATATACACTTTTCAACTTCTATTCCTTAATCCTGTTAAACATTATTTGCAGTGCAGGTATTTACTTAGAGTAGCTTTCATTTTAGCTGGAGATATCTCCAGGGAAAGCTCTGAAAACCTGAAACTCCATTAGTACTTTTTTTTTTTATTTTGTACTTCTCAGCCTATGAAGTCGATTGAAAAAAGCATCTTTTAATGCACACATTTTAAATATGAATCTTTTCATCTCTGGTGTGAACATTCATCCTGTTCATTTTGATAAACCTTTAAAATATAATTCTGAATTTTTTGAATTAGCAGGCAACAGTGTTCATAAAATCAAAGAGCCTCTGGGTTATCTCAAAGGAAGATGTGAATTAAACTTTATTTAAAATCTCATGTGCAATACATTGCATTAAATACTCATTATGTTTGTCAGAGGCATGAGGAAAAAGAGGATAATATCTTCTAAGAAAATCTTTTAACAGATTTCTGAAGTATTCAGCCACAGTTAGATTTTTGCTTCTCTGACTTTAGTTGTCTTCTTACTTCTACCTTCATGAGGAGGTGGAGCACATAGGAGGGTTTTGTTTGCCTTGTGAAGATGTGGAAAATGGCGTCTTCTAGGCTTATGGAAAGCTGACTTACAGAAAAAAAAAAAAAGTAAAAAAGGAATGTCCTGTTTCAGGGAGGAGAAGTTGTCCAGAAAGTGAGGTAGAGTGTCTTTAGCAGAATATGTTGCTGTTACAGATTGTTCATACTGGTTTCGACGATTTAACATCTTTTGTATCTGATTTTCCTTGTAAACAATCTGAATTTGCCTGACCAAAACTCATCTGCTCTTTTAGTTGATTAAGAGATGAACCCTTTCCATTTTAGCTGCTTAATTTCAGTCTTATGACACCACAACATATCTGAATAGGGAAGATAAAGCTTCAAGTGTGCTGGCTAAATCCAGGTGTAAATGTTAGTTTTTCCTTCCCAGAAGAACATGTCAGTATACTCCAATATCTACAATGACCTCACATGAAAACATCATTCATTGGATACCACTGTTAGCCTTCAGGACAGTCACAAAATTGTCCTAAATTAGACTGGCTTTCACCCACCTGGCTGGGTTTAGGTTAGACACAAGGTTGTAGATGGATAAAGGACAAGGAATGGTAGTAGATGATAAGCATGAATTAATTTGCTTCTAACACATGAAGTTTCTATAATTCTGGCAGATACAAGACTACTCATTCAGTGTTTGTGTCTTGCTAGAAGAATGCCTAAATGCTATTAGTAATGGATTTTCAAAACTATCACCTTTAACTCTGCTCTGTTGCTGCTGTAGCATTTGCAAAACTTGTAGGAGCAGAACAAATACTAGCCACTGTGGTGATATTCTTAGGGCTTCCTGAAAATTTAAAAATTTATGTTTAAACACTAGCTGTTCCTTGTTCTAAAGGAGTGTAAAAATTGAAATGACAAAGTTGTAATGGTGGTTGATGATGCAGCGTCAAAACAAAATCCCAATCCAGTATGCCCACTGTGTTCAAACTATGGAGTTTGTGAAGCGAGAAGCATCACTCACAGAGGTAAGTATCCTTGCTGAGCTTCCAGCAGCACATAGGACCCAATTTTGTTTCATGCTATAAAACACAGATGAGAGAAAGAAGTCCATCAATTGTAAGGGATTTTAAAAAAATATGAATGAAGATCACGCTCCTATGACTTTTAGAATCACTGTAGAAGCTAAAAAAACCCTGCCTCAGGCATGATACATATAGTCTAGTATAAGCTGTAAAAACTCTAAGCAAAAAAACAAGAACTGTCAACATTGCCCAAATCCAACACAGATACACAGTGATAACACCAGACAAGATGCTTCTCTGCTCTAATTTTGCAACTTTTTATCCTTTGCACTTTCTGCTCTATTGCTGTGGAAAAACATTACTGAAATGCCTTCAAAGCCAAACAACTGACAATTTTCACTTCAGAAAAATGAAAAAGATAAAAGAAAAAGTTGTTCTTCTACGCTTGTCGATTTCTGCTCAATGCTTCTGCTGTCTGCAGGTCATCTGCAATGGTAATTCAGAGCACTAACCAGCCAGTGTAAGCAAAAAACGCCAAAAAGAAACAAAGCCCATCATGGTTTTGTAGCAGGCAATTATTGTACCCATTGTAGCAGGTAATTATTGTCTTATTTTCCATACAAACCAAACAAATGGCTAGTGTTCCGAGAAGGAGGAAGCAATTTGAAAGCTGTATTTTTGGTCAGCTTTTTGATTAACTTTTCAGCTTCTAAACCCCTGCCTGCTCTTTTGAAGTGCTGTCTTTCCTAGCTATTGCAGTTAAGAAAAAATCTGCAGTTCTATAAATTTAATTTTGCTTTGCCTTGGAAACAGAGTTCTACAAGGTACTAAGTTAATATGAAATAAATCAAATCAAGAAACTGATGAATTTTGTGATCAAGATGAAATGGAAAGAAATTAAACATTCTGAGGCAATGTTAGTTTTCAGCATTCACAGCTGCCAGTGTTCTCCAGTCAATTCCATCTGTCTATGACAAACAACTAGTTTTCCAAAATGATAAATCATATTTAAAAACTGAATTATTGGAAGAAATAAATCTACATAGACATACATAATAATTGTCTGAGTAGGAGCATTAGATACTATAGATCAACTTATTAGCAATAAATGTGTCCAAGCCTAATAAAAAATAGATGTTGAATTGCATAGAAAACACAGTCGGTCATAACATTCATTTATATATGGTATAGTTTTTACAGGCTGGCACTAGGGACTCTCAGGTTGCTGTCAGATGCACCCTTGTTCTACTTGTCCTACAAGAAGCTTATAATAAGCAATCTAAACCATGCCAAAACAAAAAAGATGAGCTATGCACATGAGAGACCAAAAATGAGGAAAGCTTAGGTTAAAAGTTCACCTTCTGCAGAATTTGTGTGTGGTCCTGCTGAGTTGAGCAACCCACATGAATTTATTTCCCCATTTGTAAAAGTGAAATTATGTTTGTCTAGTAAATAGAAAGTTATGAAGTTCAGTCTAAACATCTTTGTCAAGAATCCTTAAATTCTGTATACCAGACACTGTATTATTTATTGTATTCCTTAATCTTTTATATAAAACGAAGTTCAAGATGTGAAAGAGTGCAATTTAGATGCTATGATGTATATTATGCTGGTTAAATTAATGTTAAATCAAAAGTATTTGACTGATATTTATTATGCCAGGATTAAAATTAATTGGAAAATTTCTGTTGGAATACTTTTCAATGGGAAATGTCAACAAAAATTGATGTTTTAAGTCTGCAATTCTGAAGCATTTACTCTTTTTTTTAGTCATGAAAATAAAAATTAATTGCAAAAGGTAGTGAGCTAATAGGGACCAGAAGCACTTTTTTCTGCCAGTGAGGCTTTCAACAATTTCACTTGCCACCAGTAAAACTGGCAGGAATTTTGGGCAGGAAGCAAGCCAAAATATTTCTCTTTATGTTATTCCAAACCCAAATTTTCCTGGGAATCCCTTTTCTCATAAAAGTTGTATTTTTAGTTTATATCCTGAAGTAGGATGACAAAGATTTCCATTATTTTAGAGGGATATTTTTAATTTTCAATTTCTGCAATACAAAAACCCATTAGGCAAAAAGTATACATTTCTGAACGTCCTGCTAGTGCACTATACATGCATATGTCATTGAAGAACTTTGATTTAACAGGATAAACCAATTGGTACCTCTATAGCAAAGGGCAGCAGCGCTAAGTAGTGACTTATCAGAAAATCCAGGCACTTTCTATGTGTCTGACATCTTCAGTGTATGAATTAAAGTTGCATTAGATTACAAATATAAAGTGTATTTTAATAATCCCAGTCACATTGCAACACATTCTGCTGTCTCTAATATCTGCTCTATATCCTGGGACTTCATGAAAGTAAGGGAAAATACAGATTAGAATGTCACAGCCTATAACTCAGAGAACATTCACTAATTCATCTTCTTCCAGCTCACATTAAACTGATGTAATTTTTCTAGGAGCTGTTGCTGAGAAAGTTCTATGACATATGTAATTGTTCTTTACTTTCACGATATTTCTATTTCTAAGACTGGATGGGTGAGAGGAAAGGTGGCATCTTCTAGTAGCTTCATCCTTGGATTTATGAGACAATTTTAAAATTATTTTATTAAGACCTAAATCCATAAAAAACTTTTGCACTGAAACTTTATGACAAGGAGTTACATTTGTAGAAAATGCACAGTAACCAGAGGAATGTTCAGTTGCAGAAGGTCATAAAAGAAGTAGTTCATTTTTCAAATATTGTACCATCAAGGATATAAGTTTTACCCCCCAGTTGAACTTCTAACAATTTATGTTGCTATACTAAAGAATTTCCATTCAATTTTCCAGCATACACATTGTGATTTTCAAACTGCAACACTGAACTCTGTGCTCGTTACGAAATCAGGTCTCGTCTGGAAAATGTACCCTTATCACTACAGCTGGGTTCTTTAAGGTTTCTATTCTGTTGATAGGTACTCTAAGAAAGCAATTCCCATCTATTAGGTGTGACTTGTCAGTGAGGAAAAAAGAGGTGAACTCTTGGGTTGATGGAATATGTAAAGGAATGGGAGATAATGGGAGATGAGGACACAAAGATAACAGTATAAAGGTTTTGCCACATGGAAAGTACTTTGCACTTACAGTCCTACATTTGCTTTCTGATGCTGCTCCAAATGAACTTCTTTTGTCTTTCTTATTCCCAGTATTCATCCCAGATACTTTGAGAAGGTTTAAGTGCAAACTAAACATTGAGTATTACAGCTGCAAAATCCAGGTGCTCTGCTGTGATATACATTTTTCTAGCAAAAGCATCTGGATGCTTGGCTGGCTGCACCATGGAAGGAACTGGCTCTAACATTGCTTGTATTGGCATCCAAGGGAATTGCCTCAGGATCAGTCTGCTGTGGGGCTGGCTGGGATATGCTGCCCAGCTGGAGGCCGTAGTCCTTTGATAGGCCTGTCATTGTCAAGAATTTGATCAAGTTTATATACTTTAGAAAAAAATCCCGTTCAAATTTCTCATGATCTCTTCCACATGTAAAGCCTTATTACAGTATAAAGGATCTTGTACAAAACCACTGAGTAGAGATATAAGCAACTTTTAAGGACCCACTACTTTGGCTAGCTCTTTCACAATCCATATACTACACAGTAGGCCATAGAAAACTGCATTTCTGTGTTGTGTCAACCTTTTATTCCAAAACCAAAGCATTGTGAGATAACTGATTTACATTTATATATTTTAATTGAAAATGTAAATAACTTTCACAAAAAATCCATCAAAATGTCCTTGAATTGTTAAATGAAATAACCTGATGAAGTAAATTTGGCAAAGTCTTTCAAACATACCTCTTATGGCCATACAGACTAAAGACTGAAAAAAAAATTCCTTTCACTTAGACACTCAAGAATATAGACAAGAAGTTCAGGAAATCTCTGCTAAAGACATGAAAGTAATTGTGAAATTGAGAGGATTAATAATATTGGCTCTATGCATATAATAATACTGGAAAAGAATTTTTTTCTTCAATCACTAATATCTTTTAGAATTTATTTTTGTCTCCTTTCTTTTTTCAAGTGAAAGACACTCAATAACAAAAAAGACCAAACAATAGTCCTTAATCCAGAGTGAGTGCACAACTCAGAGTTCTTCTGTGTACAGTATTGGCCAAACAGCTGTGTGGATAAGATTAATGATCATGTACATGCTTTTTTCCTTCCTCCAATGGTTGCTAATGTTCCTTAGTTTCTTCATGTGTTTTCTTCCACCTTCTACAGCTGGAAACTTCTTGCACATTGCCCTAATTCCAGCAAAGAGATGCATCAAATACTCGCAGTTCTACATCACTGGTTTGGAAACTCTCCTCCATAAATCCTTTGTGATGGCAGAGAAAAGGGTGCAGAGATTATTTGAATATTCTACTGCAGTTTGCCAGCATCCCAGATTCATGTAGCCTGTAAGACGACTATAGTGAACCTAATTTTAAATTACATAATGCATAAATATGCAAAAATATCTTGCTCTGCATATGTAGAGGCTAGTATAAGTATTTTCTTTGCGATAAAACCTCTTTTTCTTTTCCCAGAAAATGTTTTATTAATATGACAAGGAAGGGAAAAAAAAAAATACTACCTAAGGGGGATTCCTTTGGCTTCCTTTGTTGAAAATCTCCATGCAGATCAGACAGACCTCCCGCAAGGGTCAATGTTATTATGATTTTGAGAGGAGAAACAACTTGTACAAGTTGCCAGACCAGATTTATAAACAGTTGCAAATTACAGCTGACTATTTAGTAGCAAATAACTACGAACAGGTGCAGAGAATACATACCAAAATTGATTAATGTTAGGGCATTCCTGGTCTGGAATTATTTATTTGCTGACAACAGACAATTTTTCATTTAGTTCACACATTCACATGGTCACTTATTTTCCTTTACATTTCTATGATCAAACCACCATAAAAAAAGGCAGGCACTATATTTAGGACCTCTGAATACATAGTCAGGGCTTATAGATTTCTCTATTAACTCCATCCATCTCTTAAATTCCTAGCAGAATTTATGCACTGTAATTCTCTAGCTAGAAAAGGTGTACTCTTTCAGATATTTCAATATCTAGAATATTTGCTGGTGATCTGATTGAGGTCATAACACCTATTAATTTAATTTCTTCTTAAGACTGAAGAAAGAAATTTAATTTGTTTCATCTACAGCATTCTAAGGCACTTTGTGCCATGACATTCCCTGATAAACCTATAAAATATTTCATTAATGTTTTCCTGATAGCTTATCCCATAGAAATTACAAACACTATGTGTTATAATATTGTTTCTCCATCTCTTTCAGAATCTGCTTCTTCTCAGGTGGAAAGAAGATCACTCATCACTGCTCATGGTGTCTTTGATTAAGCAACCATGAAATAATGCAAATATGGTCACATTTTTATCATGTTAGTTAAAACTTTCTTGAGCTCAAGGAAGCAGGGGAGCAAAGAGCAAGGGTTTTTTTACATGTATTCATATACCTGAAACATTCAATTGGGAAACACATTCATTGGTTTAATGATGCATTTGGTTGCCCAGAAAGAGCCCAGACCCCCCCAGTTTAAAGCAAGTTCAGAGCTGTGTGTGGGCAGATGTGCTGCTTCCATGGGTTTCAGGACACATGAATCTTCAGCGAGAAAGTGCAGCAATGAATATACTGGTATTACTTAAAGACTCTGCCCCTTTAACACCTTGAGGTCCTGAGTCTAAACCTGCGGTGGCAAAATGTTCCAACACAGGCTCATCCCAATCGGAGTCTGGGTTGTACAGCCAGGCCACCTCCCAGGGAATCAGTCTTTCACTGATCTTTTGTGCCCATTAGGGCTGAAGGAGCATAATGGCACCTTCCAGCTGGAATTCTGGTGCAGGGCTACGTATCAGCTGAAACACCATGTTGGCAAGACCAGTCTTGCTTTAATGAGTCACTTCTTCCAAATGTGGGTAAAGTAAAGCAGAAACCCCAATGACTCTGCAGGAGCCAAACTAAGTCTGGCATGACTATTTCTGACATAAAGTTAACAATCCTGCCTCACCAAAACAGGTTTTTTGCAGACACACAGAGAACAGCTCTCCATATAGCTCTTTCCAGTAGCCACATAAAATTTTCTATTGCTAATGGTCTCTCTCCCACAATTATTGGCCAGCTCTTCCAGGGATTGCTTGGCACACTGCAACCTGGGAGACAAAGGCATGCCAGGAGCCATTTTAACAGTTTAATTAGTGATGTAATTCCAGTGCATGGCAATGGTACCCATTGCTGCTTCATGTACTACTGCAGATGCTATATATTTTCTAGGTTTAGTCCTTAGCCCAGCTCCATATTATTCAGGTTAGTGGAAAGTTGATGGCAGTCCACATTAGGCAATAAATACTGCTTCCATATGGTAATATCTCATTGTGCTATCTTGCTTTGGTATAACTTTTTGCAAATTATTCTTTTAGGTCAAATATACTTTGCAGAATTTTGCAGGGATGATGGAATTAGAGAGCTCTAGTTGAAAAAGAAAAGTGAAGGATCTTCTTGACATCCCTTGCCGTTAGAAAGTGCCCTTTTTACTGAAGTGGCAGAGATATCATCAGTAGCTATATTAGAATACTTCATCCTTCCAATGTGCTTTACAGAAATACTTACAAATAGAATTCAGCAGCTTTGCTAAAGTGTAAGGTTGCAGCTGTCTTTTCCTCCCTCTGCAGAGTGGAAGAAATAATGAGATAACACCTCATCTGATGTAATCTGTTGACATTTAGTGTTTTAGCTGTTTAGATATAGACATATTTTTCTGTTATGCTCATTCAGTATGATAGAAATGGAGAAGGAATGGAAGATCCGTAGTGCTGGTGCTTCACCGCCTAGCTTCTTGTAATTAAAGAGAAAAAAGAGTGCTTTTCCTATCTGATTTGACAGGTCTTATGCAAATACTGTGCTCAACGTTCAGTCCATCAGACATGCAAGACTGCTGCAGAATTTCTAAAAGATTTTGTACATTCCTTTGTGTGCCCTTTTTTTGATGATGTTTTAATAAAGAATAATTTCCTGAATGTTTAGAAATGAGAGGAGCTTAAAAAGCACAACATACTGTAAAACTTATTTGAAATATACATTGGATTAAATTTTATATAATACACAATACAAATGTTGTATCCAAGGCAATAAAGGTTTAATTACTAAAATAATAACTTTCCTATTAATTCTTCTGTAGTTATACAGGATTAAGGAACATGACTTTATATTAGGTTTATTGAATTACTGGTGCAAATTAAAAATGGCTTGTCTAAAATCCTGCACTTGCTGATCAATGATGAAATAGCAAACCATCTGTTCTACCAGAAGTCCTTTTTTCTGTCTCTTTTGTTGATTTCTATGTTCATAGTAAGTTAGAGACTTGGCAGTTGTTGACGCTTAAAAATTATCTGCAGGAAAACGTAATAATGCATCTATATTGATTTCCAATGAAAAATCTGTATGAGTTCCCTCTAAACTTTTTCCGAGAAAGTTATCTGGCTGAGGTTTGATTCACATCTTTTAATGTATTTATGTTGTCGTTGATGTTGTGATAGTTTTCTTTGAATGTATTTGTCAGGGTTTATTGTTTGTTTCAGAAATGAGAACCAATTTTAAAAGCCCATGGAAAAATTGTGCAAATGAGTACCAAAAAATTCCTTGGACCTTCTATAGACAATTAAAGCATTGTGTCAGCATTGTGTGCCTAGTTCTGGAAGCTTTCATCTGGACTTTTGTTTAAAATAACCCTCCATATCTGAGTGGGTGAATTGTTCTAAAAAGTAGGTAGAAATCAACAACAATGACACTTACTATGTTCAAAGGTACTGATACAGATTATACATTTTTGGAATGTTGAAATTCAAAGAAAAACAGTGGAATGAAATTTCCAAAAAGCACAAATTACACCATGCCTATGTATGCAGCTTGCATCTTTCTTAGTGTGACAGTGCTTAGAAGTTTTGCTGAATTAGATTTTACAATAATATTTTTTCCTTGACTTTTGCTGCAGCAAATCATGAGAAAATTATCAATAGTATTCAGAAATATGGGAAGACAGTTGAAGGATTGCTGTATAATAAACCATCTTCAGCAGATGCTGCTCATCTCAGGGAAACGATGTATGAACTGGAGAATGTGATGGGAGAGATTTTACTATAAGGATGCAAACCTTAAAATCCTTCAAAGTTTGAAATTCCCAGGCTCAAATCTTGGATTCATGTGTGTAGAAATGGCCAGGACTGGTTCAGTCTTCTAAAACTTATTAGATCTAAAGAAAAATTGTGCATGTCATTTTCACATGGAAACCAAATGGTCATTTTTGTTATTGTTGAATAAGAAACATGTTCAGACTTACACTGGGTGGTTGGGGGTGTGAGGGTATTAAATAAAGAAATAAAATCTCCCCCGATGGAAGATTCAGTTTGGAGAAGGATCAATCCTTTATATTTAACCCATAAAAAGATGAAGCTAGAATAGTTTATCACTGTAACAATTCTGTAGAAAAAATTAGCTGTTTCTTACTTTAAGAGGGCAATCTGCTGCAGCAAGGAATTTCTCAACCTCAAGGAATAACCTTTAGAGGCATCCCTATTCGAGGGGAGGTCATGGCATGGAGGATCTTAGGGAGAAGGGTTCTAATTCCATAGTTGTACTTTTCTCTCTGTCACTAGATACTGACAGAAGCAGTTGGGCTAAATTGGAGAAAGCAGGCTATTATTTGACTCTTGAAATAGTGATATAATTTGAAAACCTGCATTGGATTTGAAGAAACTTTCATAAAATTTACAATGCTTGCCTTATCTTTTACACTAAAAAGAATTTTGGTGACTTTATATATTCATATATATGTAAAAATAAAATCTTAAAGAACTTTTCAGGAGCGAATTAAGCAGAATTTTTATTACTGCCTTGAAGAAACTGCAGGAGAGAAAGTTAAGCTTGTCAAAATAAATGAGTATGTTAAGCCCCAAATATATAATATTCTTTTTACAGAAAATAAATTTGTGACAAAGGATCATCACCCTCTGCTGCCTGTCTACAAGATATGAATATTTGTTTTTGAAGTTAATCAGCTACATTACTCAGTTTACCTGACTGTCAGGAGATTTCTGACCTTGCTAGCTTGAATCTGATTCAATGCCTGTTTTTTAAGGTTTCAGCCATGACTGGATAGCAGTGGCACAGGAAGAGAAATTCTGGCCCCTGGCAGCCATGGAGGAAGCAGAGACTGTTAAAGGTCTGGGGTTCTGACCTGCTGGTTTTGAGAACAGGTAAATCACTGAGATCCTAAAAGCTTAGATTAGAGCATTTGGCAGGATTTTGCACACTGTTGTTTGGCAAGGCCATTTCCTCATGGTGCTGCCCTTTCATGGAACAAAGCAAGCAAGAAAGAAAGTGACAGTGTCCTCAGAGATGGATATATTTGGACAAAAGCATCTGAAAGACTTTATATGTGCTTCTGGAAGTAATCCAGTGAAGTCAAAAGGGTATAAAACTCAGTGCCAGACTTTATCTTTGTGGAGTTGCCAGTTTCAGTGGTTTTGGTCTGCTTCTACTGTTCAAGCTGTTCCTTACACTGGTTAGCTAGAAGCAAGGACAGGTCTTAAATTATATTATTTCTGACCTCTCGTTATTCCAAATCTACCAGTGCGATGTTCATAGAAGGATCAACTTTATTTTCTTCTTTTTGATTTGTTTCGTGTTTTCTTAAAATTGGGGAATTTATATTTGGCCTCAAGGTAAAGGTGATAAGGTGTGTGATGGGAGTCCTATGCTACATGAGAGACACTCATTTAGGAAATTGAGAACAATCTTCAAAGCCTATATCTTGAAAAAACTATTCCTAAATCTGTTTTTCTTTCCTGAAGAAAGAATGTCTATAACTTTAAAGAAAATGTCTGTAATTTAAAACCCCACTTTCCTTTAAATTTTCCTGGCAGCACTGTGTTTTAAGTAGCTGATTTTCTTCCTTCACAACAAAGCAAGCAGAACATTTTCAAAAATGCAGTTTTTCCTTGCAAAACCAGAATATTTATGTGTCTGTATGTCTATATTTGCATCTAAATGTACGGTTATTCTTAAAACAAAGATGCTGGCTGCCTATTAATGTCCTAGGCTTCATCACAGCAGCCCAGTTTTTCATATCTGTAAACTGGTTTGAAGATTGGAGTTGGAGTGTTCTGAACCTTCGGCACCTTTTGAAAAATTGGCAGCATATTGCTAGTAAAATAAAAGGCCTTTCCTGTCACTCTACTTGTACACGTCTGTCTATAATCTTAATTAAAGAAGGAAGATACCTGTGATTATTTTTTCTGGTATCAATATTATTATGATCATTTTCTGAATCCATATTCTCCATTTCACTTTATAGTCTCAGCTCATTTGATCTAGATAACACCAATCTGGCACAAAAATAATCAAAGTGTAGAGTTTAGGTTTCATCTTTTTTTTTTTTTGTTTTGTTCAGAAGGCCCTATATTTTCGTTCTCATCTTTCAGAAAAGATCCTCACTCAATCTGTGGTAAGAAATTTTAATTAAAATATTTACGTTACAGTTTTTAAAGATAGCTTATTTTGATTCTGTTTTAGAAAAACGTTACCTCCTACTTTTATCCCTGAGGGGAAAAAATATTACATCTTTTATCTATTTATTTTTATTCCTAAGTGTTACTGTAGAAGTGTCAAAATAATTAGGTCAAGTGGTGGTAATAAGCCCAACAGAAATAAATAACTCATCTTGTGACTTGCCCTAAGATTATTTAGATAAACTTCAGTTTGCAGTTTAAATTTTAGTAAATTTATGACAGCTAGTTTAATACATTGAAGACAAGAATAGACTTAATTTTATGTAATACATTCATTAGAGATTTCTGTCTTTGTTTAAGAAGATATCAAATCATTAAACCCATCCTCCCTCCTGCTTTTTCCTAAAACAGCTGAGGAGGAAATCTGTCTAACCTCAGCAGCCTCTGAAAATTAGACAGAAAAAAAGATGCTGGAATGACTACAAATTTGAAATTACTGTGTCCATAGGGAAATTTTTATTAATCAGATAGGGTAATACTATCAGCTAGTATAAATCATACAGTTTTATTTGCATGTATGTTTTTTAAAAGAGAATTCTTTATATTTGCACCCTTCACTATTAACAATCTAATTGAAAATGTCTTTTTAACAATACACATAGACATAGAAACATACATATCTGCAAACACACATGTGTTTGGCTCATATTTTCACTTTAAATGACATAAAAATCAGGTATCATAAATCACAGTAATGAAGACTACAGTTATCCCACCACATTTTTGACAGGTACCAATATTACAGATATTTCATCAGTCTCTAATTTCAAACTGTGTTCAAATATGAAATAGATACCAGGAATGTCATCTTCTCTGAAGAAGCAATCCTGAAACTCCCTCTCAAACTGGATAAAGAAAAGAAAAACACAGGCAAATTCTTGCTTTGAGCAGGAAAGATTGGTCTTGGTATTTGAGAATCAGAAATAAAGGACAGGTAGAAAATGTTATTCTTAGAGTCTCAGAATTACACTTTGCAGCGGTTTAGTCCTGGTCTGGCTTGAGGTATATGATAATGTAAGTCCTATGCCAAACCATTAGCACCAAGATGAATTTCTTTCTGTTAGTGCCAACAAGCTTTGGATCAAAACACACCAGTCAGCACTGCAGATTTTCCACATCATTTTTATTCACCTCCTGTTGGAAGCTGCTGCAGGTACCCTAAGACATTGTTACTGGGATCTGCACTCAGAAAACTCTCTAGGAGACTACCTTTCCCCCAGTCCTTCCTTGCAGAATCACAGAACATGCAGAGTTGGAAGTGATCCACAAGGATTATTAAGTCCAATTCCCATGCACAGCACCATCCCTAAGAGTCACACCATGTGCCTGAGAACACAATCCAAACCCTTCTTGAATTCTGTCAGGTTTGGTGCTGTGACCACTTCCCTGAGGAGTCTCTTCCAGTGCCCAGCCACCCTCTGGGAAAAATCTTCTCCTACTATCCAACCTAAACCTTGACATGACTTCAGGCCATTCCCTTGATTCTGTCACTGGTCACCACAGAGAAGAAATCAATGACTCCCTTCCAACTTCCCTTCACAAGGAAGTTGTAGACTGCAGTGAGGGCTCTCCTCAGCTTCCTTTTCTCCAGGCTGAACTGACCAAGTGACCTCAGCTGCTCCTCATACAGCTTCCCCTCAAGGCCTTTCAACATCTTTGTTGCTGTCCTCTGGAAACTGTCTGATAGTTCAAGATCTTTCTTATATTGTGGCACCCAAATCTGCCCCTAGCACTCAAGGTGAGGCTGCCCCAGCTCAGAGGAGAGTGGGACAATCCCCTCCCTTGCCCAGCTGGCCATGCTGTGCCTGATGCCCCCTGGGGACAGGCTGGCCCTCCTGGGTACCAGGGCACTACTGACTGAAGGTCAATTTTCCATCCTCCAGGACCCCCAGGTCCCTTTCCACAGCTCTGCTTTCTAGAATCTCATTCCTCAGTCTGTCAACCGTGGTTGCCCCATCCCAGGTGAAACAACTGGCACTTTCCAGAAGTCAGAGAACCCCTTATTACATGGGAAAGCTGGACAGAACAACGCAGAACAGAACCAATGTGGTCAATCATACGTTCTCCGTTTATTGTCCCGAAAGTGGCAGGTTATATACAGTTCCAAATAGTTTACAGTTACAAATGTTTTCTCATTGGTATTCAGCTTGAAGAAAAATGCAAACAATCATTGTTTATCTTATCCTTAAGGTGGCTACCATGTTCACATTATAACTATACTACCTAATACCTAAACACACCTTAACCTAATTTTTAGCTGCGCCGCAAGCTTAGCAACTTCCACACAGGCCTGAATCTGAGGCCCAATGTGGGGTAGCTCAAACCTCATTCCAAAACTCATCATGGCCACATTCTCTGAGAAATTCTGCTACACTTTCCTTTGTTGAACTTCATATGGTTGATCATTGCCCATCTTCCTGATTTTTCAAGGACTCTCTGCAGGGCCTCCCTGCCTTCCAGGGTGTCAGCAGTTCCTCCCAGTTTCGTGTCATCTGCAAACTCACTTAGTATCCCTCTCAGTCCTGCATTTCAGTCGTTTCTGAAGATGTTGAAGAGCACAAGGTTGAGAATGGAGCCCTGTGGAACCCTACTAATGACGGGACCCCAGTCCAATGTCACCCCTTTTGCTCTAACTCTTTGTGCCTGATCTGAGAGCCAGTTGCTCGCCCATCACATGATGCGTTCGTACAGCTCTGTGTTGGATATTTTTCCAGAAGGATCCTGTGAGAGACACTATCAAAAATTTTACTGAAATCCAAAAAGATTACATCAACCAGCTTCCCTTGATCAACTAGTTGGGTTGCATTGTCATAAAAGGAAATGAGGAAATCAGTTCTTGTATCCTTGCATACTTACTCAGCATTTGTATATTCTTCCTAGATATTTTATTCTGGATGATGTATGAACATGAAAAAATTTCACTATTTAGTAAAACCACTACATACATTTTGGTAAATACAATGATGCATAATGAGCCTCTCTGTCAGCAAGTTTCATAATCATTCTTTGCCATGAACTTTTGCCTGTTCAACATAATTTTGGATAACGAAAGGGGCCAAAAGGGGAAAGGAAGAAATGACACAGAAATATAAAATTTAAATTAAAAATGGCATCTTAAGCACCAAAACCTGTCTGAATTTTTTGAGTATCTTTGCATAACACCTTGACTCTGCAATAATTAAGCAGGATACCTGGTATTATACATGCATGCTCTCTCCCATGACTCATTAGAAATGTTCATATGAGTAAACATTGGCACGGGATTAAGTGTTCTCAAGATTGTGACATAAATCCAACCAATTACTGGTGATTGATCTGCATCCACAGTCTTCTTGCTGATGGTGATAGTGGTGTTTAACTGATGGTAGAGTGGGAGATGTGTGTGTGCCATTAAGCATAGAAGATATAAAAGGTGAAATATTTTAATGGTAATTAAGACAACTAGAAGGCTAGGTTTGATTTTTTTTCATCATCCCTTTCAGCAAAGAGATTATATAAATATTTTAGACAGTTAAGAAAGTGAAAAGTAAATAATATAAAGTAACAGGATGACACTGTTAGAAGCTTTGGAAATGTTCCACGAGCCTCCTATTTTAATTCTAACAGTAAATAAGTATTGAGGTTTGGGAAGAGTTTTCTTTACACTAAATAAAATGTACTACTCTTCTAAGAAAATATAAGCTGATTTGCAAATTATGACAGATAACCCAGTTACTATGACATGAAATAAGACTCCATGAAAAATTTCTTTTTCTGGGTGTTTCTCAAAGGTTTCAGCTCTATGACCTCTTCTAGTGTTTTTGCTCCTTCCATAGGCATTTTACTTTTTTTTGCAATCTCTCCATGGCTGTTATTTCATTAAATGATTAATTCAAATTGTAAAAATATATCAGAGTAATAAGATTTTCACTGTTGGAGCTTATATCCTGTGCTCTTGAGACCTGCAAGTTTCTGATCTGACAGTCTAAACTAAAGAGAGTCACTTTCCCCACTTTCTTTACAGTCTGTTCCCTACTCACACATAAATTGAAATCCTTTATATTTTTTTTTCTCTTGATAAAAGTAGAAAAAAAAAAAGGGAAAAAAGCAAATATTCCTCCAGACACTTGGAGATTGTTCTGTTTTTCTTTAAGTATGGGAATTTTAGGCGTGTTCTCTAATTGGAATTAATCAATCAACCAACTGGGGTTTTTTTGTAAATGGCAAATTACCTGGAACACTTCAGGCATGCTTGAGAGCTTGATTAAATAATACATACAAATAATTATAGCTCTAAGAAGAATTATTCACGGGAGAAATTAAAATTTAAGTACTTTTCTCACAGTTTTATTTTTAATTGTTGTCACTAATGAAAAATATGATTAAAAATCTAGATGTTGAAGGACTTAGCGTTCAGCAGCCTATGTTTTCTTACACATTCTCATTATACTCAGAAGACTTTCTGAACCCAGAGTACTTTGGAAAATGCAGCCTCCTCTTTCTGGAGTGAGGGGAGGCATTCAGAAGCACCTACACGTATGCCTGAATGAGAAGTGACTGTTAAATAGCATACAGCAGACATAAAATTGCAGATTTACTAGTGCCTGAGAACTCTAAAAGTTATTCTTATAGACTTCTCAAGATTTATTCTCTTTTTGGAGGTCTATACTTGACAAGGACTGATGGTGTTGCAGAAATGGGGGAAAACCATGCCTTCAAGAAATTACTTTTGTTCCTGGAACAAAACAGAAAACTGTGAGTCGTCAAGTGTTGTGAGATATCCACTGCTTTCAAAGGCATGGTTGGATCGTTGGATAGTTGAGGTGTAAACTTGGTTAAGGATGGTTACTCTGAGTCAGAATGTCTCAGGAGGGACAGTGAGGCACCAGATGGGATCTAAGCAAGATCTAACAGTCAAAAGAATTTACAAATGTAATTAAAGTATAATGGCAGATTATTAATAAATATGAAGCTCCAAGTTTAATTTTGGCACTGTTTTTCTTTCCTTAAAATGAGAGGCCACATTTATAATGTCATAGATTCAGACTGGAATCAGATTGCCTTGGAATCAGACTGCTCTGGGGATGTTTTCTGTCTCTTAGTTGAAAAGAAAGACTTTTCAGTGTTTTATTTTGATACAGGCAATCTGGAAGAAGGACAAAAATGGCATATGAGTCACTCCGACTTAATGCAAACATAAGCTTTGTCTCATTTGAGGAATGGAATAAATATGGCAGAATTGTCCTTATTTCAACTGAAACAGCTGACTAGTTTCTGAACCATAGAACAAGTGTGTTTTTTTCTAACTCCAAATTGCACTGCACTAAAGCAATCCCTTCAGAATAATAGCTTTCCTTAAGTTGGCAGTTTTAGTCATAATTATAACAGATTATAGAAGAATTCAGCGGCATGTTGAGAGTAGTGAATTTAGTGACTGAGACAACTAGTATCAGAACTTTAAATTGCTGCTTTGTGTTCATTTGTAGCTCTATATGTATGTATTTTATGAAAAAAAGTATTATTTCTACTGCAATGTTTTAGAATACTTGTCAAGCTTATCCCCTTTCAGTCTGAGAATTGTCAACATCACCACAGAGTACTTTCTTACAATATTTTTGCCTTAATTCTTAAATTTGCAGTATTTCTAGGTTAGAAGATTGCACTTTAGAAGAAAAAGCAGTCATTGTCCTTCTTTTTCTTTATCAGTGATTCCCAGCAGCAATTATGTGCCATAGTGCTGCACATTATGCAAATATACCCATTTGTTTTCATAGTCCCTTTGCAATTTACAAATTGTTATGAATCCTCTCCTTGAGTATTGAGTAAAGGTTACTTTACAAATTAAGTTTCTTGGTAACACATATATTTGTTGTTGTATCTATTTATATTTTTTTTTTCATTTTAATAACCTTTAGATGAATTTTCTATTTACATCTTTAATTGTAGAACAAAATGTACATTTAATTTCATTGATATTAATACTATATTTCTGTGGATATCTACCAGGAATTCAAACTCTTTTTTTAAATTTCATCTGAGAAATTCAAATCACACTTGATATATGAATATTTATTCAAATATTCATAAGCTCATCCCAAAAAAAGTAGTTTGCTTAAATACAGCTATTCAAAGTGGAGCTTTTAGCATGATACAAACTTCCATCAGCACGCCAAACCTCAAGAGGAGTGAGGTTGAAGCATTTTGTTCATATATCATGCCAGAAAAATACCACAAATCATCAGTAAAGTTTTTTCACATTACTTGTAGAAAAACTCTACTTTTTGACTTCTTTCCATATAATGAGGCTCAAGTGGTGAGTAGGTTCAATAGGATAGGACTTTGTTTTGATCATTGATGAAAAACTCATGAGCTAGAGAAGAGTGATTTAGTTTGTTACTTTTAAGCTCTCCCTGGCAGCTAGTTACAGCCAGGGGTAGCTTAAAGCAGTTCTGAAGTTGCTCTATTGCTTCAGACAAAAATCCCAGGCTGACCCAGGAAACAGGAGACAGAAAACCCGATTTGCTCCACTCAGATGCTCTGAGTTATTCCATACAGCTGAGAAGTTATCTTGTATCTTAGATACATGAGTCATGTCAGTGATAAGAAACAGACAAACACCTAATCTCTCTGCAAATCAAAAGCCAGTTGCAAAATGTTATTGATTTTTTAAGGCTGTTGAACTCAGGTTTCAATGATGGCAACAAATTCAAAAGACTTGTTCTGCACTCAGTAGTTAGAGAAATTTTAACTCGTATGTCCATGGGACTATGTTCCACTGAAAAATCCATCTCCTTATCCGATGCACATAAACTCCCATTTTTAATCTAAATCTATCAAAAAAGTTCAATACATGTGACTCTCTTCTGGGTCTTGATTAAGCACTTGATCTATCTCTTTGGGATGATAACTGGATTCAGGCTGCTGTGTTAAGATTCCAGGTACTGAAGGATACCAGAGTAAGCATGACATTTTCTCAGTGGATATCTGCTGTAGGAACCTGCTGTAGTAGAAATAGAAATGCATCAATATGAATCAGAAGAACTGCAAGATGGTTTCTGTGCTTATTTTTCATTGTGACACTGGGGTGAATGGCGACCTTACAAGAATATAGACAGATATGTATAAATTCCTTACCTTGGCTGCCAATAAATAATGACAGGGAACAGCAATCTAAAAACTCATCCACAGAAAGATGAAATGCTGAATGCTACTTAAATGAGTGAAAAATAAATCAATATGAAATTTATATCTTTCCTGATTTCTTTGGAAGGAATATATCCTTTTTCCAGTAAGTCATAGACAAAAATTAGACTGCATTATTTTTTTAATAGCTCTTTACAGAAGGAATTCTAGCAGTAAAATGGTTATTTAATGAACAATTCTGAATGTCAATGCAAGTTATATAAAATTAGGCAAAGATTTTGGCAAACGTGTCAACTCCATGTCTTTTCTAGACTTATAGATTTTGAGTGTTATTCTGGTTTCTAAAGTTGATAAATTTAAGAGAGAAAAATATTTTACAACTGATTCATAGATTATCTTTAAGATGTCCACTGTTATTTGTAAAGGTTGGATTCGTAGAGGCTTCCCAAACCTACTTTGGAAAGCTGTTTAGAGATAATAGATGGTATTAGTTACGCAATATCTTTTATTAGATAAATCTGGGTGTGCAGTAAGCAAGGAAGAATACAGGTCTTAGAATACAGCAGCAAGCAAAGTCAGTTTTGAAGGCCAGAATCAATGCTGTGGTTAGAACAATAAATTGGGAGTGAAGAGGCTGTTTTCAGTCTTCCTTTTTAGGAAGCTGTTTAGAAGTTGTTTAGAAAGCTGTGTTTAATTTCAAAAAATGAAAATTCTGTGAACATTCACAGATTCAGGATTTGTGTAGATGTGACCTTCTATTCTGCCTGACCTTCAATCCACATCTAGCTCCTTTTCCTTAAAGCTAAAAATTATAACAATTATAACAATAACATTCTTGTACTAATGAAAAAAGTGGACCTCTAGTAATAATCTCCCAACTAAATTCTACACATTTGCTCTAGAGAAAAAGATAAAAATATGCAATAAATGTAGTCTTTCAGAGAAAGAGGAAGAGAAAAAAGTGTTTGGGGATGATATTTCTTTTCTGTCAATGGACATATCTTGTAACATTTAAACTCTGAGCAAAATCAAAAGAATTTCATTTTCTACAGTTGAATGAAAACAATAGATCCCACTACTTAATTTTCTGCATTTGTCAGAAGTTATTTATATGAGCCTCAATAAACTCTATTTTAAACCTTAGAAAAATTGAACAATAATTCATATACTCCTTCGCTTCTACCTTCTCTCCCAGTTATTAAGGTGATGATCACATATGTCATTAATGCAATCTACTTAAGGAATTATATAAAATAGATAAAAAAGAAAAGATCAGTAATTTAGGCAAAAAATGTCAGTGAAAATAACAGAATTGTAGACAAGTGATCAAGCCAATGGTTTCCAAAACATTTATAGAATAGGTAGTTTCATTTTGTTCTTTAAAATATAATCAGACTTTAAATAATTAAAGTATGGAGAAAAGATGATGGATTCTGTGCTTGTCCATTTATTCTGATTTGTGATAGCAACTAGACAGATTAAATAAAACTCACACTCTCACATTTTGGAAATTGGCACAAGGTTGAACAAACTCACTCCGCCTCCAAAGCTCATCAACCCTCTGAATTCAACACAAGCTTCCACAATGAAGATTTCAGAAGTCAGAAATTAAATGGAGATTTTCTGAATTTGGCATGGAGATATTTGCTGTATTAGATTTTTTGTAATTATGATGTTGTCATATCATAGATTCTGTAGCAAACAATAGAATTTGCAAAAAAAAGAAGTCTAATTTCTTGCAGTTTCCTATTATATATAAACCTCAAACTCCAGAGCAATGATTTATACACATCCAAACCCAGAACTGAACTCTTTTGGAACTTTTTTAATAGGCTTTCTGTTTAATTTTCTTTTTTATTTTTCAAATGCTTATGTGTTCTGCATATTGGCTATATAAGACCAGTCTTTCTATGCAATATTTTTTTAAGTAAATACCTAACATCTGATTTTTTTCTTACAGAGAAAATTAACATAGGAATCTAACTTTCAAGTCCCTGTCCAATAAAATATACATATGAATTACATCATAATGAGGCTAAAAATTATTAAAGCGCCTGAGAGAATTCAGAAGAGAAAGCAGAATGAATGTCTCTTACTACATGACTTCATGGAATACAAACTACAGGTCAAAATTAAATAAAAATGAGTTCTGAGACAAATGAATCACAAACGTGCCAGGAAATTTTCTGTTAGCATTATCACTGGGAATTAAGTTGTAGAAAAAAGATACCTCAGGTTTCATTTCCTAAAATACACCTCTGAAAGGGCAAAAGCAATTTCTGCTTGTATTATTATAGTAGCATTAAAAATCCCTAACATGATTAGAAAATAACTCTTGTGAATAGAAGACAGCATGGGATTATTTGGTTATTATAAAGAAAGAGAGATGGAGGGAAGAAAAGTAAATCCATTCTAACACACAGTAACCTCAAAGGGCATGTCTGCCTCTGCTGAAACACCTCATGAACTACTTTTCAGTTAGAGTCTGTCCCATAGGAAGGATGCTACTGCACACTCACTGTCCAAGAAATGTCTCTAAAGAAATCTTTAAAATTTTCTGCAAATGGAGAAATCCCATCTAAGAAAAGCAGGGAAGTGCTCTATTTCTATTCTTCCAAGCCACTGATGGCCATGGACTGTGGCATTCACTTTCAGATTAAGACACCTAGACCCATTTGTTCTCATGTGAACATGAGCTATATGTGAACTAAGTATCTTTCTCTTATATTCAAGAAGGATTTAGTTAGTGAAGTTGACGGACCCTGCAGAATGATTCCACTGATAAAAGAAACTTCCTACAGGCCTTCACCAATGATCCACTTACACCAGTGCCGTGACCTTGCTGGGGGAACTAATGCAGGCTAATAGGGAAGTGTGACACATTCTGTGGCATAGAAGTCTGGCTTTTTCTTTGAAGTCCATTGCCCTCCTATGCCCCTGTAATTCTCCAGTTTAGTATTACAGGTTTTAAAGAGTACATCCCTGCCTAATCTGTTGCTATCCTCTGTTGGATGTATTGCCCTTGAATTTACCCTGTTATGAATAGTGCAATTCTGAGCCACCATTCAGGCTCTAGGGCCACTTGAGATGCCCTAAAATGTCATGTTTTCTTCTGCTGCTCCAGCCTACTCTGGTGTCATGTGGGTCCTTTGCCATGTATAATCCCATATGGAGAATTAATTGACCCTCTGAGCATCTGAAATGACATCAAACATCTCTGAGATCAGTGATCAATGAGAGCTTAAGGACTGGGCTCAGTCACAGATACATCTGTGCAGACATCCACATTTAGCTGTCATTATTTCCGATTCACTGACACCCCGCCATCTGAAACATATAATCTTCCCTCAAATATGATAGCTCTGTAACAAGTCTGCAAAAGAGCAGATTATTTTTGATTATCTTCTCAGTTGTCAGAGACAAAGTGTGAATTCACGAGTTTGTGGGACATTGAGTACATCAGCATGTACTGAAAGAGTCCTGAAATGGAATGAAAGTTTATATACTGCAGCAATATTTTTTCATTGTTTTTAGTTTCCAATGAAAATTATTCCAGTGACAGAATATAAAAAAATATAGAAAGAATATTATACTACAACTGGACTGACTTTTAAGCCACTCCCATCAAACTCAGTCTCTGCTAGGGTCAATTTCTTCATGGGAATTGCAGCTTTTGTTACTAAGTGCTTTCTTCATCTTTTATAAACTGATCTCCTTATTGGATAGTATTTCCCTCCCATACTTACAGCCATGTTATTCCCAAAACACCATAGGCCATTCTGTCAGAATAAAAAGGACTTCTGTGTCACACAGTGTATAGGCTAACCAAGGAGTCTATTCTTCAAGGGAAGAGTTTGGTCTGTGATTACTGTGTAGTAACAGATGGAAGAGGGAAATGAGATTAGTTTTTAAACCAATGTTTTTGAGGCCATAGAATTCTCAAACATATTTTTATTTAAGGTTCACTCAATTTAGAACTAAAGATAGGAGGAGGAAAAACTAACAAAAACAAATATAGCTGTCTTCTCCTCCTTAAAAATGGTTATTTTTCTGAAAATTGCATTTCTGCTGCACAATCATTAACTCTAGTAATCAGTATTCTGTTAGTCTGAAGGCTGTGGGAGTTGAACCTTTCTTCTAAAGGATTATGAGCCCAAGAATATTAACTATATGCTTCAGTAACTATGCAAATGTGTTTATATCCACTGAAATTATGTGATTAAAAATTGGGCTTTAAGGACAAAGATTTCAATTTCTTTTGCAGAACCTAGCACATGTTTAATAAAGGAATAAAGCCTCCTCTCTATATATAATATTTAAGATGAAACAAAGGATCTTTATTTTTTACTTGTTTACTCTGTTCACATGCCCAGGCATTTCGTTTACAGTTCATCATTTAATAGAATGATGAGGCTCTAATAATGGTGAAATTTATATGAAGATCAAGGCTTTAATTTTCGTTCTTAGTTAAACTATGCTTTTATCATTAATATATCCATGTTTCTATTTACATGTCTTCAGATGCTGCTCAGGATGCAAAGTGGGGTGAAGACTGGACCTGCCTGTCTCTGTTGAGCACTTATCAGTAAGTAAACTTGTATTCTGACCACCAAATCTGGAGTTCCTTATAGGCCAAATATTTAACACACTGAAACACTGGGAAAGGAAATAAGCTTATGCTGAAAGGGGGAATAAAATGTACTCTTTAAAATTTAGCTGTCAGTTTCATTTTTATGAAGTAAAAAATAAACATGAGTGTACAAGTTGTTTTGAACAAGCTAGAAGTAAATTATGTAGTGAAGGACAGAAGCAGAAGATGACTATTTAATGTTCTGAGTAAGATACTTATAAAAAGTGACCCACCTCTCAACTCCTTGTAATTTCTGCATGCTTGTACATAATGATGTGTTACTATTCCAGGAAAGAATAAAAAATAGCTTAAGCTGTCTGCATAAGAGAAAAGGATTTAAAGAAAGTCTTCATTTAAAAGACACAGTAATGCTTATGAAAGTACTTCTAAATGTGAACCATCTGGTTACTCTGACAATATGGAGGTAATTTTTATTTTAGCACAGTAAGCTCAAAATTAAATGTTCTGATCATTATTGATAATAGCAGAACTTGCTGTACATAACGTGCAAAATAAGCTCCATTCCTAAAATAATCATTACTCTTTCCACTAAAAAAACTCAGCAATTCAGTGGTGTTAACCAGTTCAATAGGCAGAATTGACTCTTATAAATATATGGAACATTTATTTAAATGTAGTCAGGTATCTACCCAAACCCACCACGTAGTCACTTGTCATATCTCACAAATGAAGAACTATATGTCTCCTTCAAGAAATGTAAAGGAAATTGAAATGTCTAGAGAAGAATTTTAAATCTCCTTTTCTTTACTGTCCTTGATACCCATCCAAATTCCTTGGTTATTCAGGATTTAATCTTGCACAGAGAATTTTATGTACATGGATTCTCATTAACTTCAAAAGGATTTTACAAAGACACCAGATAATTGTTTTCTAGGACAGTCAACCTAAAGGTCATTACAGTCAAAGAAAGAATCATTGGAAATGATCCAGACAGCAGAGAAAATGTTTATAGAGTTAGACTTCTGCTGGTATCTAAATCTCATCTGTGCAAATTTTAACAAGTAGGGTTTAAAAAGAATTCCAGTACAGTTCATCTTTTCTTAATAAAATTGATTCATGTAGTTGAAGTCCTAGCCAGGGCCCTTAGAGTAGCTAATTTGAAGATAAATCTCACTTTTAAGGAAAGATTTGACCCTTGGATGCACACATGCAATTTTCATTACGTTAATGGAAGCCACATTCATGCATCCAAGGGCAAAATTTGCTCCTTAGAAAAAATCATATAAAATAAACAGATAATAAACTGCATCAGTGCAGTCAGGAAAGCTAATTGCATAGGAGGGATTTCCATTGGGATGTGTCTTTAAATGCTGAGAAAAGAAACTTTTGAAACATTACCTATAAAACTCACCAGCTTCTAAAATCTAGAACCTTCTAAATATAACGGGAATTTTACTCTCATCCAAATAGATAATTTTGTAAACACAATAAAACAAAAACAAGAAAAAAAATCAACCATCCAACTAGAATTTCTAGATTTTTTTCTTTTCTATGTGGAAGAAGAAATGTAAAAACATGGGAGGGGAACAATCTTTTCTTTTTGGAGACATGCTCAAGAATAAAAAAACACTATGAAAAGGCTCAATATATTTTTTAGAAAAAAATAGTGTTACATTTACTCATACCACTTATTTCTTTCTGCAAGGAGTAGAGAATAATCACACAGAGATCTAGCATGTAAAGTTCTGCACAGAAAAATACATTTTGTTGGCTGTAATCAAAACAACCTGACATGAGTAGAATGACTCTACTACAAAAAAGGAGTGTTTTCACCCATACAGTGCAAAAGTACAGGGAAGTTATGCTGATTGTCTCAAAATGCCAAGGGTTTGCTCTGATTTTTGAGATCAGTATTCTTGTTTTCAAACAGATAGTATTAAAAGCAAGGAAATTTTCATTTTTTTTCCAGAATATTCTTTCCAAGTCTTTTAATGTTGTTTTTCCCAGTCCCCTTCTGTAATACCACTGATCTACATCCCTTCAGCTGAGCATCCATTATTGAGTGAAGCAATTACCCCCTTTCTTCTGGGATTTTTATCGAGATAGACAAGCTGACTTTGCTCAATTGAAACCAAAAGAAAATGAGAAAGAGGAGATAATCATTAGGTTGTTAAAAAAAAAAAAAGGGGGGGTGGGGAAGGGAAAAAGAAAAAGAAAAAGAAAGGAAGAGAGATGGGATTAGAGAATTGTGTGACATTTGTATTATTTTCATTCCTTGGGTTTTAGTCAGTAGACTACCTTGTCATAAAAGGTCAGGCACTTTGCTTCCTAACATTAACATTTGTCTTGGAAGACAAAAACAAACAAAAAGGAAGGCATTGCCCCATATCTACTGTGAATGTGTTTATACTTTTGGTCACAGGGAAACTTCCCCTGTTTTATTTTGCAAAGGTATGCTGATCTGAAATAATTCAGAGAATCAGCAGCTACAAGAAAACTAAAGAAGAAGGAAATGTAGTTCAAAAGGAATAAACTATATGCTTGTTATATATTTACATATTTTTTTCCTCCAGGCAACAGCTGTAATCTTTCTTTGTCTTGCCAAAGTAGGTAACCCGTTATCATCCTATGACAGTAGAAACTAACACAGAGTACATTGTGTACTAGTAGGAGTGGATAAGGATGTGTTTCTGCTCCATGAGTTTTTTCCTAAGTTATTTCTAACATAAGCTCCAATAAGACCTTCTCCACACAGCACAAAGTTTATTAGTCACACCTCTGAACTGCTCTCTTGTGATGTCTAAAGCACAATGAGATTGACCAATATCAGGAGCTAGACTACTAGGTTTTCAATCAGTATCAAAACCATAGCATTACATACATTTTCAAATCACCCTCAGCTTTTAGCAATTTTTGTTTTAATTTGATTTAGTCATGAGTGTGATTTTGGTGGTGCACCTTAATTAATGAAGTGCTCACTACCAGTCTGCATACTGTTATATGCCTTTCACCCTTTAAAAAAGCTATTTTTTCAGTAGATGCTCTGAGGTATCCTCCTGAATAATCTAAGATTATTATCTGGAAAGTGCAGTCAGAAGGAGCAGCTTTATTCATTGCTGTGTCCCCCTTCCCAGATTCCACAAGCCCTCTATCTTATAAGAGAATCTCTAAGTTTACTGTAAGAAAATCTTTTCACTTCAGGAAAAAACTCGGTTACCAGGTTTGATTGAGACCCTGGAGGTTCTCCTTTCTGTCTTTCCCCACGTTATGTCTTTTACAGACAGTTAAAAATACTCTCTAGGCGGCTTGAAGGAGGTCATCCAAGTGGTCAGAGAAAGTAAATATACCAGACCTAGTTTTCTGAAATCTAGTCTGATGGGAATCAAATATTTTTTTCCATTTTTGCCTCATCCTGTTACACAGTTAGTAAAACAGATGCCTTAGAACCAAACAGCACTTCTAGCAAGATTTTTTTAGTGCTTAATGTTCTCCAGGGGACTCTAATCCAAAATCTTGGTCTAGGAGAGTTTTGAACACAGGGAAACTTGGGAAAACCATTCATTTAAAAAAGCCAGACCATTTCTATTTTAGCAAAACAGTACTGAAGTGATTGAAAATATTTTTAACATGCTTGGTTTTGGTTTGGTTTGGGGCTATTTGTTTGGTTGGTTGGTTTGGGTTTTTTTTTTTTTTAAAAACTTTTCCTAAATTGTTTATTTAATTTCTCTATTCTTGTTGATATGTTCCAAATTTTTATAAAAATGTATGGAAAAGAATAGGGGCAGTGGGTAGAAAATAACTGTGAATGGAACAGAAAGAAAATATGTGATAATTCAATAAATGAAATGTTTAACTTATATAATAGTCTTGAAATATTGTTCCTTGAAGTCTGTGTGGTGAACTTGATCTCCATGTGTGAATTACTAAAAGGATGGTTAGACCTCAGTCTGTGCCCATTAGCGACAAGGAAGTCCTGCATTGTAAGTTATTATCATTTATATCTTACTGCCCTTAACATCTGAAGTGAGATTATAAACATCTTGGCTAGCTAGCCATTTAAGACTTCTGCAAAGACTTTTAAAATATTTAACAGTATTAAAAAGTTATATGCCTTGACATACTGTAAAATTCTTGACATACTATAAAATAAAATTAGTATAAATATATGCATATACATATTAAGAAACATTTGTTTTCTTTAACTTTGTTTTCTATAATCAAGAAACTTCAAAAATCTTAAAGCAGGATTTAACTAGACACATAAACATCTGGTCTCTTGACTTAAACAATGTAGAGATGGGGTCAATGGCAGATTTTGGCCTAGGCTTTTCCTGAAGATATGGATGCCAAAAAATTAGAAAGTTGGCTTCTTGTCATTTGCAGGTGTGAAAAATCTAATGCATGTAACTATGGCGATTGAATAAATAACAGAAAAATATGGAAAAAGTGTAGTACTGGGAGTTTGACTGGCGGCCTGCCAAAAGACTTTGCCTTGTTTAGACAGAGAATTTTAATTATTGTCCAAAATTATAATGGAAAGTTGCTCTGGTAGATTCTCACAGAAAAAAAGAAAAAAAAAAAAAAAAAAAAAGGAGCCAACACAAATACACTTAAAGAGATAAGTCTACAGACTTCCTGCATGGTTTCACATATGTAGTTTTCTCAAGAAAAAAGACAAGTGTGATCAGTCCTGCCTTTGAAATGTCACTCTCAGACATCCTTCAAAATATGCCCTTTAGGGCTAATGAGTTCAGAAGGCATTTTGATCTCCTCACATATACCTTGAGACACTTTCAAAACCAAAGGGGTAGCATTTCAAAGTCATGCCAAATAGTAAAATAGTCAATATTTCTTTTTGTCCTGAGCTAGTCTTCAATCAATATGCAATGATTAAAATGTAGCACCTCTCCTTTGTTAGAGGAAGGGTTGTCATTTTGTTTATGGTGCAAGCTGTGTGTTTTCAGTCCCAGGGAAAGGCCATCTCCTGAGCTACTTGATTGTTTCAGATTCTGGGAGTAGAGGATCTCACTGATAATTGCAGATGGAGCCCTGTAAGTGGTAAAATGACAAGACCATTACAGATGGAAATATCTTCACATAATTCTGTTTTGCACTGAAATAAATTAAGCTGACAGAGACTGGCAACATAGTGAGTTATAATTTTAATTTCCTGCTTTTTAAAATATTTTTCTTAAGAAGACACAAATTTAAATACCTGCTGTTTATTATAATTTCAAAATGATGCATGTGAGTAAGTTCACCCCAATAGAAGCCCTGCAAGTTTAAATAAACTGTATTGAAACTGATGCTGACTGAATGCAAAGAAGAGTTGATAAAGGACATACTCTTTTTTAGGTCAATTTTTAATTTAAGGATCATAAAATTAGCATGCATGAAGATACTAAAGCTGTGATGTTAACAGCTTGTTGTGCTTTTTTCACTGGAAAAGTCATCCATTGATAGCAAAGTTGCCAGAAACTTACTATATTTGAATTTTAAACAGAATTTAACTGCTATTTCAATTACAATTACAGAAGGTTTTCTTAAATATGAACGACTGCTATGTATCACAATCCCACACATGGTTTTCTGAATCCAGCTCATTTACAAACATTTTCTAGTGTTTATTCAGAGAAATATTTGGAGAAGGATTCCTACTAGCAGCTGTTAGAAACAGATATGCTCATCCAGAAGAATCACGTCTACCTATAATTGAGAAAGATGTATGACACTAATGTAAGGAACTGCATTCATGATTTTTTTTTTTTTTAATTTCTCTAATTGTACCAAAGCTTTTCCTTTAAACCTTTCTGGAACCAAAATTTGGTTTTCCTGATTTTTTTTTTTTTTTTAAATTTTGCATAATATTTCACTACAATAGCAAACCAATAGGCTGAAATGGAAGAAAAGCATTGTGATTGCCCTGTAATATATACTTGTAAATTGCTTCGGCAATCAAATTCTTTCGTTTGGGGTTTTAATAAGAGGCTATTTCTCAGAAACTTTTTTTTTATTCAGAATTCTCCCTAAATTTACAAACTCTGAGAACATTTACAAAATGAATTTTGCCCTAATACCAGTTTAAGGTTAGTACTTTTAACCATACTATATCATGAATATTGTGGTTTGTCAAAACAAAAAGGTAATGTATTGGTAACACAATAAAAAACAGCTTACAAAAGGGAAAAGAGAAAGATGTTAACAAATGGGGAGGCATCTCATTTTTGTTGTATACATACCCATGTTTCTTTTGTGTAAGTTGTTTTGCTTGGAAGTAGTTTAATAGCTTGGAGAATCTCTTTTTATTTTGAGCAGAACACCATTTTGAGCAGGCCACCATCTCATTATTATCTATTAAACACAATGTGCCTTATCTATTCCTCAGTTATATGTAGCCCATCTGTTTTAATTCAGGCAAAATTTCTACTTAAGTTAGAAATTTTCATATATTAAGGACTTTGTGGCTTGGCCTTCATTGCCAGCCCAAATCAATATTTATGGTAGTTTTAGATTGCTCAGACTTGTCCTTCTGTACAAGAGGGTGGGGAGAGTTTAGTTTACCCAAGGGGCTGATTATATACAAAAGCTGTTCTCTGATAGGAACAATGGCTCAGATTTCATAACACAATCACACCCTAACTCTTAATGCAACCCTGTAAACACCCTGTGCACACTGTTTTACCATTGCTTCTATAGTTATGCTGTTGAGAGAAACTGGACAGATCAGTAAAATACACAGATATTCTTAGATGGGACCTGTTTCCTGTTAGCGTGGCTATGCTGAACATGTCTCTGGAGATACACCTCACAGCCATCTGATTTTCCATGATGTCATAGTATAAAACCTAGTAAATCAAAACGTGGGAATATTTAAGTTACCACATAGGAGGAGCTGAAGAACTAGTCCCCAAGAAATCCCATATTCAAAAGGCAGGAGGTGAGAAGAGGATCTGGAGCAGACATGTGAAGAACAGTCAGAACTCAGTAAGCACCATCACTGTTACAACAAAAGATCAATGTACAAAGAATCCAAGCTAGTTTTAACAGACAAAGCATCTGTAGAACAGCTGGATTTACAGTGCTGAGGAGTGTCATTTAACATGGAAATGGGAAGAAGTGGGGAAAATCCATCCCTCCCAAAACTAGGGACTCTTTCCTAGAGAAGAATTGTTTGTTTTGCAATTAAAATGGAGGTATATTTTTGATGCATGCTAACATTAACTTTATATTCATGTTTACTTTCAGCAGTAAACTGAGAGAAGTATCTGTAAACAATACAAATTTACTTTAAGACTTCATTTAAAGGAAATTCCGTGCTAGTCTGGAAACTATCAGAACAAATTTGTCAAATAACATAGCCTCCCTGTTTCTTGATGGCAAAAAGAACAGATCACTGCTAATAAACCTGCACTTGTCATTGGAAAAGCCTAAAGAGCTTTATGGTTTAATAGTCAAAAATGTGCAAATAATTTATATTTTATTTGTCCACTTTGATTGTCTGCCCTTGAAACTTTTGAATAAATTAAACTGTGCCTCTATTTCCCTATTGCTACTATAATTTTATAATACATCTCTTTCAGTGACAATGTCAGTGTGCTTATAAAAAAACCAAAAACAACAAAACCCTGAACAAAAACAACAGAAGCAAAATCTGCTGGAAAAACATATGCAGGAGAAAGGAGAGCAAGGCAGCTCTGCACACTGTATTAAAACAAAAGAGAGATTTCAAATACAATTTCAGAGACATTAGGTTCAAAACAAAAGCAAAAAAACTGAACCCACAGTATGGTTAAGTTTAGTTTATATAAGCCAAAATAAAAGGAAAATGAAACTCTGTTTTAGTGATGGATCTCAGTGCAAATCAACGAAACTACGATGTGGCTTCATAAACTTTTGTTGTTTCTGGAGTGTTTCAAGTAAAATTGGAACTTTCTGTGAATGGAAAACCTTAATTTAGAGGCAGAAATAAAAGTAAAATATCTGATTCATTGACTGGGTAAGCAAGAATAGTCATAAACATCATAAACATTAAAATAAATAAATAAATGTTCAGACTGGCATGGTAGGAGACTTGCTGGCCTTTTCTTCATATCTGGCTAACTTATATTGAGGAGACAGGTGCCTGACTTAATTTTCTTCAGGTTTGGCCTTGCAAGACATTGTTCAGGTCACATACTACAAAACAGAACAGCCCTAATGGACCTATAAAGTCTGTGAAATTGAAAAAAACTGAGAGAAAAATGCTCATATATTCCTTCATCTAGTCCATCAAAGAACTTAGAACAGTAGCCTCTGACTTTTAACAAATTACATTTCTAAATTATCATATTTTTTATATTGCTTTTCAGTACCAGGCATGATTTTCTTCCCATGGAAAGCAGAAAATTCAGGACTATATTTATATTATTTTGCATCCAAACAGCATAGTCTTTCTCTGTTATCTTTATGGTTGAAGGCAGGTTTTGTAGTCTGTGTTTCAGTGTTCATCACCTGTGCAGTCCTGGAAGAACTACAGAACAACCAAACATAGCAGTAAACACAGAGCAATCAGTAATCAGCAGAATGGGTGGAAGAAAAATACCAGAAAGCTTCAGGGAGAGGCACATTCAAGAAGATGCTGCTACTTTGACAGACAGCAGATGTCTCTGCAAAAGGGAAGGGCTAGGCAGTCATTTGAATGATTCTTTCAGCCTTGGCTCCAGGCTAACAACCACGCTCTTTGTATCTACTGAACCCATACCTCCTGCCTTGGTATCAGCAAAACCTCATGTTAAAAGGCATTTAGAGCACCAATTTCAGGGTCAGCAAATTCAAGTATATACATCAGTCAGTCTTCTATACCTTATAATCACCCAGCAACATGTATAATTCCTGTTCATCTATCTAGTGACCTGATGTCACATGAAATATGAACTGGAGGCCAGTATAGAACCTTGTCTTATATCAGCCTGTGGTGAGAGAAAGACTTGGACTTCCACATAATGAGAATGAAAACAGCAACTGGAGATTGTAAAGGTTGCCAAATCTTTACCTCCCTGCTGTCAGGAACCAGCTGATGTTACCTTTTTAAGTTTCCAGACCATCTGCTTGCTTTCTTTCCGTTTTCTCCCAGGTGTCAGCATACCAGCTTTTAGAGCTATATTTAAAGTGACATTTAAAATTATTCTTAATTTTCTTTTGTTGAAGATTTAGGTCAAGGCTATCACGATCAGTTTACTATTTTCTGACATATCAGTCTAATGCATTGCTATGGGATTCTCTGATCAACTCAATCATATTCACCTTTCATTTAAAATGGCACTTCACCAGTGTGACTGTAAATCTAGGGTCAACAATAGTTTCATCCATACTGGACAATAGTTTAGACAGACTCTTGTTCATTGTCCTGTGTTCCCTGTAAACTGAAAATTTACCTGTTCTTTATCAGACTTGGAAAGTACAAGACATTTTGATTTGTGGCATGGAAGATAATATGTGATGAAGACCAAAGGCAGTATAAATCACTATCACAGTTGATCATATCTTGTCAATTTGACATATTACTAATACAACCTAAGTTGAACTACCAGCTATCTTTGCATTCAGGGGGCATGACAGATAGAATATTATTTGTTGTTTATTTTATGCTTTTTTTTTGTCTTGGTGCTGTCAAAGATTTTTGTCAAGCATGCCGAAGCTTTTAAAATCTGAAATCCCGGAAAATTGCTTAAGGTTTCAAATATATAGGAAAGTTATATAGACTTGAATTATGTCAGTTAAATTATTCTGGTGACATGTGATTTTAAACTATTATTCCTCTTATGAACATTCTTATTCTGGGATAAAGAGGCTGATGTCACTTACATTTAAGCTTAGCCAAAAAGCTACACACCATTTAGTATAAATGTGAATCCATCCAGGAAAACTTACTAAATCTGACTGGCATGAAAGGTCTTTTTATCAACACAGACATGCTTTACTCTCCTTCTGGAGGCTTTGACACTAATGGATTTTATCAAAACCATACTTTTCCATTAATGCAGACTTTCTGGTTTGGTGGCAAGATACACTCTGTCACTCTGTTGAAGTCACCCATCAACTTTTTTTTTAATCACCATTGTCTCTTCAATAATACAAGTGACAGTTGGCACATTTATCTACTGAAACATTTTGATGACCATTGACATGACTGAGTAGGAGAACAGCATATAATTAGTCAGTCAGTAACAATAAAGATGTATTTTATAGCTACCAGATGGGTAGTTTATGTGTATGTTTAAATGTGTCCAGAATCTTTTGTAACAAACTGAACTTTGAATTCATGTTATCCTTTAATATCATCAAACATTTTGCAAAATTACACTAAAATACAAAGGATAGTAATAGTCTTCTGAGATAAGAGTGATTGCAACGTAATTTACAATGTGTTTGAAACATGCATCTCAAGTTTTGGCAATGACATGGCACCTATATGGAAAAAACAATAGAAGCACACCTAATAAAAACTGCAATTTCAGTGCCTTTACCAAAGCAAAACTCATGCAGATTGCAGCTCTGCAATAGTGCTTCATTTATCTAATTTTTCAGAATATTAATGGTTAATCTAATACAGCCAAATCTGCTAAACATTAAGCCTGAGAAATCATATTCCCTTCATGACATATAATGTTGATTTTACAATTTACCCTACAAAAAAGGGAAGTTAATTTTACTTTTCTGCTTTTGCAGCAGGTACAACGAGGAAATTAAAAGTTGTACTCCTGCTCCAGGATTGTACTGAGGTTTAAACTCACAAAAGATTCTTTAAACTCATCTAATTTTTCTTCATTTTAAACCATTCTGTCAGTGCTTTAGTATTACAATGAGCATTATTTTGTGGAAAGTCTGCAAAAATAATCACATAGGGAATTATCTTTCCAGTAGCCTATTAAATTCCCAAAGAGAACACTATTCTGATTTTCATTATCAGGTTGTTTGCTTTCAAAACTGAGCATTCATTAGCATGTAAAAATTAAAATTAATTTTTTATACAGCTTGAAGTATATATATACATATTTTTTAAAATGAGTATGAAAACACTGGGAGTGGCACACAGGCTTGCTGCTTGTAATATAACCTAAATTATTTCCCCCACATGAATGCCTGTGTTGGAAGAAGATCTAACAAAAATGTGTTGATATCTGTCTGTTGAAAACAGATGTGGAGGATCTGCTCCTGGTCTTCTTAGTTCCATTTCTACAATGGATGATATAAATTATAAGCCCACTCTTTGAATATCAAGTGTCACAATAATGCATCCACTATTTTTAGAAATATATTAAACATTTTATAGACAGATGAGCAACTGAGATCTTCTGAGGGAGAAATTTGTCTTCCGAATATGCTGGTCTGTCTTGGAACAGGTTTGCTTTAACAAAATATAAATACAACATGGAAGGTCAGTGGGTTGGAGTACGGGTTTCTGCCTTATTTTTTCTTCGTAATAAATCGCCATAAAGGTTACAGCTCACTTAATACCAGATACAGGCCAGAAAAATTCCAAAATAAATTAATAACCATCATCCCATTATTCCTATGCTTTACTAAACTGTAATCTACTTCAATCATAATATATTAAGAAAGTAATAATGATAAAAGAAGATATCAAAATCAGAAAATTCCTCATCTTAGCATGAAAAAGACAACATACCTTCCAGTGAGGACAACATGTAATATCTCTCTGAATATTAGCAAAAAAGTGAATAAAAATGAAACAGATATCATAGCACCAGCACATACGTGTGTGTGTATGTATATCTATGTATATATTGGTTTAAATACACATACATTAATATCTGTTGTAGGAAGGTATTACTGCATGGTGTTTGCTTGTAGATTGTGATTGCCCAGTATAATTAATGACACTGACTCCTAGGATCGCTAACCTCAAATCTTCTGAAAGTAGATATTTTCACTCTTTCAAAGGAACAAATGAAACAGAATTAAGTCACAGATTTTTTTGCCTTCTAGGATATGGCATTTTGTCTTCAAAAGACGGACAACTTCCATAGATTTTATAACTTTAAAACATTTTAAATTTATTTTTATTTATTATATATAATAGATATATTTGTTTTAACACTATTTGCATAAGTAATGTTCCATGAGGCTGCAAGAAAGAAGATTCTCCTAGTTTCTTCTCTTACTCCTTGCCTTGTCAGATGATGTCCATGATGTCATACAACACTCTGTAAATGAAGTTCCTATCACTATGTGTAAAGATGGGGCAGTTTCAGAAGTATCCAAAGTGCACATAAAGAAGAAAAAAAGGTCTGGAAAACTCTCCTCTTAATTTTGGTTTTGATCCAATGCACATAAAGAAGAAAAAAAGGT
>JADMLD010000445.1:0-346543 GCA_017589585.1 Phylloscopus whistleri | reverse complement strand
CCTGTCATTCCAGCTCCTGATGCTGTCTCCTCTCCATCTTCCTTGTGGGCCCCTTCAGATCCTGGAAGGTGTTGTGAGATCTCCACACAACCTTCACTCCTCCAGCTGAACAGCCCCAACTTCTCTCAGACCCAAAGCTGGAGCGGCAGAAGAGGCTGATCCATCGAGGTGTGTGATCAGAGGGAGCTCAGGAGCCTGCCCTCAGTTCTGCTCTGTCACTGGTCTGCAGCGTGAGCTTAAAACATCTCTCCTTTAAAAAACAACAATCAACCAACCACCAAAAAAAAACCCAACCAAAACCCAAAAACAAACCAAGAAAAAATGCAAATCCAAGCAAAACCAAGACCGACCCATCTGTTTAGGTGCTTTCAGTGGATGAGCTAAAGATAATGATGTCAAGCAGTATTAAGCTAATTTATTTAATGCAAGCTGATCATCACTGTTTTGACATGTCCAGGCACATTTGAGAAATGGGAAAGTAGGTAGAAACAAACAAAGAAAACATCTGTGAGTTTCAGTAAGAAGAAGAAGAACCTTCCTGAGATTCCTTTCTCCAAACAGCTGGTCCTGAAAAATGTCAACATTTACCCAGGGCTTGGTGGCAATTACAGACCAACAGAGGCAAAGCCAGAGCGACAGGGCAAACCTGGGGTCAGAAGGGAAATGGAGACACCAAGAGGCAAATGGCAGGAGCTACAGAGGGATTTGGGGGAAGTAGGGAGGCCTGGAATCCCACTGGGATGTGGGCAAGGGGTCAGGGGTGGACAGCAAGACATGAGGAAAGCCCTTGGATGTGGGAAGAGTCCTTTAAGTAAACGCTGTGGGTGCCAGGGGTTGCTAGGCAGGGACTGGGTGGCTGCCAACAACGGGGACACGAACTAATAAATAAATAAAAGCAGTGAGATGCTTTGCTGGTTCCTGCCGAGGGCAGCTGGGGCCAAGGCAGATGCCAGCATCCGGGATGGAGCCGGGCTCTGCCGGCTCCCGGTGCGGCTCCCAGCCAGGATGTCGAGGTGCCACTCTCACCCCGCTTTCAAAGGGAAACAACAGACAAAGCTGTTACCCTGGCAACTGCCAGAGCAGGGGCTGTTGCAAGAACAGACATTATGTATGCAAATAAAAGCATCCAGGCACAACAGCCTAGGAAAAAAAAAGTAAGAAAAAAAAATAGGCAGACTAATATTTGTAGAAATAAGTGCCTGAAGTAAGGCTTCTAGACCAGAGCTAGGACTTTAAATAGGTAATTTAGTTTGCAGAAGCTCTGAAGGACTGCAAGAAAAGAGTTTGAACTTTTGTTAGAAACTTAGCTAGTTTGTAAAATGCCTTATTACAGCACCAAAACCTGCTGTTGAGACCTGGCTGTGAAAACACAGCTCCACAAAAACCTCTGCTGTCTTTTAGAAGAGCAGCTACAAAGCTCAGCTTAAGGCTTTTTGCGTTATTTCATGCATAATTTCATTTCTGGCACACTGCATGTATACAAACTAAATGGGTTTGGTTTTCTCCATCCTCCAAGTTCAACACAATTTATAGCTCCCTCACTTTCCCTCTGTTAAACTCACTCAAAACCTCAAGAGCTGTCTTTCCACCCCTCTTTTTTTCTCCCTGTTATACTGATAAGCCTCCATGAAAACCCTGGAGCACTCCAACATGAGTCATGCACATAGTTACCAGGGCCTTGGAGCAAGTCTCAACCCACTCTAAAATCTGACAAATTGGTTGTTTTTAATGTTCACATATAAAATATTTAGGGATTACTTTCAATCCCCTATCAAAGATCTGGCTTCATCACTGATAAGTCATATAATTCCTGAAAGACATGAAAGCAGAGTCACAGCTGCCTCTCTGTAGAGGCCTCAGTCATTGCTTCCACAACACTTTCCCTGTGCTGTGTTTTTCTGGAAAACACTTAACTTCACCTATAAAAGGACAATTGGAATAAACTGAGAAAAAACTGAGGCAGAAACTGAATCCCACTCATAATTCTGGGCATAATTCTGGGCAACTCATTGGAAAGGAAGCTGTAAACATCATCAAGTCAAGAGTGAACATAAACACTACTTTTACTGTAACTATCCTAGAAACTCCTCTATTTTAAAGTGATACCATGCCTTCCTCCCCTCTTTTTGTTGCCCTGTTGTAACTGAGGCAGCCCAGCCTCAAGTGCTCTGCTGAGGATTCAGATTTTTATTCTGCTCAAGTGCTTTTAGCAATAGCAGGAGCAGGTCACCCAGACAGCTCCAAGGGATGCAGAAAACAAGTGGCCTTTTTACAAAACAGACCTACAGGGACTGACTTCCACCTCAGTGCTGTGAGGAAACAAAGCTTGTGCAATTGCAGCCTGTCCCCTCCAAGAACCCAGTCCCCTTCCCAGCCAGAAATGCCTGATCCCATTATTAGCCCATTTGGAGGGGAGGGGTCTTATGGATACCTTGAAAATTATGTTATTTCAAGATTTTTTGAGAACTGGAAGTTGGCTAAAGGACAGAAATTCAAAACCATGTCCCCACTGAGGGAGGGAAAAGCCAAAAGCAGCCCTGCTCAGCTCCTGGCTGCCCTTCCCTGTGGAAAATACAGCAGAGGATGAAGCTGAGATCATTAAGTCAGAAGAAAGGGAACTGCAGAAAAACCTGAAGGAAACCAGACTCCATCAGCTGCACCACTCAGACAGCAATTTGTTTAGTCAGTTGCCAAAGTAAAACAACATCGAAAGGAAAACATCTGGGAGGAGAAAATTGGTGAGAGGGTTCTGGCTGTAAATTTCCTTCCTTTCCCCCATCAGTCAACAGCCTCTCGGCTTCTGCCACACAGAAAGGCAAGGGGGCTCAGCTGTTATTTGCTTTCTGGAGAGAGCTTTAGGACCGGGGTTACAAAACAAGCAGAGGTGAAGGAGAGAGAAGAGCTCAGCTGCCCGGCTTTCAGCACCTCTGGAAGTGCCTGAGGGGGAAGGAGGTGCTCGGCACACCTGGACCCAGCCAGCCTCTCACCCCTGGGCAACGCTGCCAGCTCCTCTGCAGCTTCCCCATCACTTGCAGGCACGGCTGAGTTCACTCTCCTTATGAGAAGATCCACAGCTGATCACTTGGAAATGTGATTTTTTTTCCCTTCTTTCCAGCAGAGAAGACAGAAACAAAGAGAGAGCAACGGCAGCAGCATCTGTGTTAGTGGAGTACCAGCACTGGGCTTAGCAGAGAGCTGCGAGCCACCTTTGGGTGCCAGGGGAAGGGAGCTCTGTCCCAAACTGTCACATCAGCTGAGAGCCAGGTGAGACTGAGCCCACTGAGTGAAACACAAACCATTTGAGGGTTATTACAGCACCTGGTTTGAGAGGCTGCTGTGGGAGGGCAGCAATGCTGGCTGAATGCAGAGGCTGGGCCCGAGGGTAGCAGCAGGCACCATAAATAAGGTCCTGTCAGCCTGGCCACTGTGAGCCTTGTGCTCCTGGTTTGGTACATATCCCACCCCCTTTTGAAAAACCACACGAGGCTGGAACTTAGCACACCAGCCTCCATCCTGCCCTGGGGTTTGTGCAAACCTCAGCTCTGCTCAGGCTCCTCCATTTGACCAAAAAAAGGGCAGAAGGAAAAAAAAAAAACCACAACAACAAAAACCCAAACAACAACGAAGACTTCAGCCAATAGCTCCTTTTGCCATGCAGGACAGCTCAGAGTGGTATCCCATCAGTAGCTGATGGGATTTCTAAAATCCCTTTTGAAGTGACAGCCCATTTTGGCACTAACAGCTGGAGAGAGATGCAGTTTTAATGAGGTTTTAAAGGTTTGCAGGCCTCACAATGAATTTAACAGGTGTACAGGCAAAAGTCCTGCTTTATGAGCAGCTCTAGCATCTTTTCCTATCTCTCTTCCCACAGAGCAGAGTGTTACGAACAAAACCTTCCTACAACAGAGCATTTTTATTCAAGCCAACCTGATCTTCCCCTTAAAGGAATTATTAAATAACTAATAACTTTGAAAAGGCCAAAATATTACTTCAGAGTTTATGAAAAGATGGTATTTCATTAGGGAAAAAAAGGACATTTTGAATTTAACCCATTTCCATCATTTTCAAAGAAACTGAAATGGAAGACAAAAAGATGGCACTTTAGAAAGTGAAATCATTGAAGTAAATTCCTTCTTCTCACTTTTTAGCTCTCCCTAGGGAAAAAACCCAACAAACAGCTAAGATGAAATAGTGAGGGCTTGTCTGAGCAGGAAAGCTTTATCTGTTAGATATGTAGCTGTAACTCTGTAAGTGCCTGAGTCCTTTTAGTACAATCTTTTCCAGCTCTATTTAATCAGTTTGCAGTGTCATAAACTGAGCTTTAAAGAGGAAAAGAAAACCATAATTTGGGAGAAAAAAAAAAAAAAAAAAAAGCTTGTAACAAAACAACAGCGTTCACATGGGTAGTTAAAATTTAACCTGGGTATAAAATCATCCCTTGGCTTTCATGTTTAAAACTTTCCATGTAGACAATTTCTCAGATGAAACATAAGGGTTTGAGATGGAAGTGGGGTGGGAAGTGAAAATACTTTCCCACTGCTAAGCAGAATGAGAAATAGAAGCAAGTAAAGACAAGGTTTAAGAAGCAGCTCTCCCTCAGGTGTTGTTCCTTTGTCCTTTCCACTCTTTCTCCCATTTGTTTTAAAATAAGAGAAAAAGAAATAAAACCTGAGGCAGATACTTAAAACATCAGCATGATTAAAATTAATAAAATTGGGGGTGGGAAGGGGGTGCATTATTATTTTGAAGAAAAGGCATGAAAAGACACCCAACCCTTTTTCTGACACTTATCCTAGATACCAAAACCTCGACTTTCTAATTAATTCACATTTGGCAACACAGGAGTGCCATGGTTGTGACACACAGGTTGTAACACCCAGGCTCCTTTCTCCCACCACGTTCATTTCTGTCCTTCCCAACAGGCAGTGTCCAGGATTCTGCCTTCCAGAAACAGGCCAGGTGTTAATTGCAGCAGACCAAGTGAAAACATCTCCCACACTTCGCATGAGACTCGATGCACCAACAGCCAATTTGCAGGCATATCTCCACAGGTTTCCAGGCAACTCCAACACAGGAGGCTTTTCCAGGAATTTAATGGATGTCAAAGGTGGGAAACCCATACTGGACAACTCAGCAGGACATGTGCTACTACCAGGCCTCCTGTTATGTCCACACAAACCGTTCTGAAACTGCCTGGCAAGTTATCCGTGTATGGATTCCAGGGCTGCCAGCACTGCCAGCTTCAGACATCAAAAAATTAGTGAATCAGGCCACCAAAATCCTGTTCTGAAGTCACCTTCTGCTTGCTGAATTTTCTGGGGCTACTGGGAAAAGATCTAGGTTTCCTTTGCAGCAGAGAAAGGGGCTGGAATGTCAAAAGAGACTTGAAAGGAAGTTAATATTGCCAAGCAATTCTTTGATTCCAGGTACTGGGGATTTAATAGATACAAAAAACCAACCTCATCAAATAAGTATTACCTTTGTGTTATATGCTGTAAAGCTGAACTGTTCTAGGCTATTTGGGATGTTGCAGGAGACCCTAAACCCTGCCAAGCAGGCTTGCTAAACACAGACAGAAAAGTATTGGACATCTCCTCTAAGAAGGAATGACAAGAGAGTGCCCTAGGCAGGGCAGCACAGGGAAACAAGTCAGTCACAGTTTCCATTTTGCAAGATCATCCAAAAAGAAAACAGAAGATAGTGTATCCTTCAGCTGTGTCCTTTGGTGTTCCAGATAAGGATTAAGGGGTGTTTGTTCCCCTGGTTTCAGAATCACGTTTGTATAAATGTAGCACACATTTGTAGGAAAAAGGGTCTAAAGCTAGAAGTGACGCAAAATAAGTAAGTTATTTTTGTCTTTACAAGTACTTACAGGTGCCCCCAAAAGATCCTGTTTGATTCAATTGCCCACCTTTATCTGTGCACCCTAGTCATGAAATCACATGAGAATGAAGTCATTCCATAAAGTTTTTGATATTTCTTGGTTCTGTGTGGGAAAGATTAGCTATATGTGTTCTCAAGCTTCCTTGGATTTAGACAGAGAGTGACATTTGAGATAGCTTCAGAGAATCATAAAATGGCCTGGGTTGGAAGGGACCTTAAAGTTCATCCAGTTCCAATCCCTGTCATGGGCAGGGACACCTTCCACTATCCATTTGGACACTGCCAGGGATGGGGCAGCCACAGCTGCTCTGGGCACCCTGTGCCAGGGCCTCACCACCCTCACAGGGAACAATTTCTTCCTCACATCCAGTCTAAACCCACCTTCTTGCAGCTTGAAGCCATTCCCCTGGTGCTGTTACTACGTGCTCTTGTATGAAGTCTCTCTCCCACTCTCATTTTTGTTTTTATCAACAGGCTTTTACCCAACAGACTGCCACATGCCATTGTTGCAATTTAGCAAGAGCAATTCATTACGAGCTCAGTAATTATACCACAGTGAGGATTACAGGGAGGCTCCAGAGAAATTTTTAAAATCTAGTTATTTTAAGCCCTTGCACATTCATGTGAGGTTTCAGTAAGTTTATACCCAGAACATCTCAACAGCAAGCAGTGTGAAAATATTCTGCCTCACCTGACACTACAGAGTAAATACACAATGTCTGCTGCTGTCAAAGCCAGGAGGACAAATGTTACCAAGGAGGGACAGGACCCAAAGAGGTGAAACACTCACTGACATTCCCCCACCTGAAGCAAAGGTGTGTCCACAAGCTTTGGATCCCTGGACTGGGCAGATGTTGCTCTTCCAGGGGTGATTTGGACTGCTGTCAGCTCACAGCAACCAAGGGCTCTCAGATCCCATCATTTCAGAGCAGGCTGATGATTCATGCATGGTTACATGGCAATATTTACTCAGCTCTCAGGAGGCAAATTCATTAGGAGGGATTAGTCAGCTGTCAAGCACCCGTTCCCTTGCATAAGAATGATATTCCCTAAATAAAAGTCCTCATCTCCAACTTGAACTTCTGCCCCACCACCTATTCCCTCTTTTCATGAGGACTTGTCATTGTTTTCAGGGGTTGCAGGAGAAAGGAGCATGAGAGACATTGACAGTGAAAAATGGAGAGGTCAGTGTAGCAACTTGTTTCTCAGCACAGTTGAGCATTATCAAAGCAACACAAACTTTTGATTTATTCAGAGCCAATCATGGTTGCAAGGGAAACAGACTTTGCTGGATAAAGATTCATCTCTGGCCAAAAGCAGACAATGACATCAAGCACTGCACACCTATCAATAGGGCAAGTGGGTTTCTGGTTTTTCCAGAGTATAGGAACACACTGCAGGGTCTGGCAAACCATTGTCTTTTGGCAGATATCTGCCAATTTTTGTCTTTATGTTAAATTGGCATCACCACTTCTTGCTCTATCCAAAGCATGCTCCACTCGTGGCTACAATGGAAGGGATCTGGGCGACAGAGCATGACAGAAAGCTTGGTGACTACTGCAAACACACCCACAAACAGAAGGAAGAGAATACTTGTTAAAAACCAGCAGAGCAAAACCTGATTCCTTGATAAACAGCCACTGAGATTGTAGGGCCAAAGCAAAGCAGGCTGTGGTTTTCAAGCCATCCTGCTGTCAGAGCTGTTCCAAGAAAGGGGCACTCCCTGCCCTGCTGCTGCAGTCATCTGGCTCCAAAACATCATCCATATTTCTCAATTGTCTCATTTGGGCTAGTAAGTGGTATTTTCTTCTTGTACTCTTTTAAATAAAGCTGTCCTAAGCAGGACAGACCAAGCACATTGTATGCACTGCTCATCTAAAAGCTGGAAGCCACTCACAGGTTTATGAGAGCCCTTATTTCTGCTTTTATGCTCTCTTGAAGAAGCAGCATCAAACACAGCAAATCAAATTCCAGCCCTTGATGGTACAGAGGAAAGGACAGTGAGTCTCAGCCTGCCTTTGTCCCCGTGATCAATGCCATTTGCCAGACTCACCTTCCCCTTTACCACTGCACCACACAATCCTGGCAGGTCAGGTTACTGCGCTGCTCACCTGGCTCTGCCCTGTGCCTGATGTTGGAGGCCCCCCTGAGGAGGCCCTGGTGTAGCATTTCCCCTCTGAGTGGGCTTTCATCACAACAAAGACAGAGATGGGAGCAACGGCGAGACTGAAGGCAGCTGGGTTAAAAAGCATCATGAACCAGCCTTGTGCTAGGTGTTGTTTGCCCATGGAAATCCTTCGGCTGAACAGAGCAGCAGTGGTGAGTACCGAGGCTTCTCAAAGCCCAGAGCCCTCCCCAAATGTCACTGTGACCCACAGAGACCAGCAGGGCTTTAACCAATGCAATGGGAAGCCTCAGACATTTGGCAGTGTTCTGCTTGCCTGGGGGATGGAGCTGGCTGATCTGAGGAGCACGTGCCCATGGTTTGGGGTTTCTCTCTCCCCTACAGCTCCAGTAGCAGTACCTGGCTGCCAGCAGCACTGGAGGAGGATGGAAGATGCCTGCAGGGACCCGGGGCACACCCAGCACAGCTCTCCTGCCTCAGGGTCCCCTCTGCTCCCAGGGCTGAGGGCCTTGCTCCCTCTTCTCTTTGCCCTGCTGTCTGTCTGTGAGAGCTGCCCTGCCGAGGTCGCCAAGGGATTCAACAACAGATGGGAAGAAACAAAGAGCCTGCAAGGAATAATCCCAGATGCAACTGTCCTCATGGGGAAAATATTCCATTATCCAGTGCCAGCGCTGGCCTTTCAGGGAACGATAACTCAGTACAAGGTAATGCTATTCAGTACATTTCCTGGTACAATCCTGCAGCAAGGACATTCACTTCATGTTTAAAATGAACTCACTAAAAATCTCATTCTATAAAGTGCCTCGGATGTATTAGAAACAGGTATAACTGATAGCAAAAATCTCATCATTCACTGCCAATGCAGCAGTTCCCTACTGAGCAAATAAACCACCTACATACACCTGTGTTTTATCTACCAGCAGTCTAGAGAATGCAAGGTCTTGGAAATGGACAGTAAGTGTTGCCACTATGCTAAAAAACACCCAAAACAAGCACTACATGAAAAGCACTGTGGTTTCTAGGATTTTCAAGTGGATCAGCTTTGGCAGTTTCTGAACTTTTGTCCAGCTAGAGCTTACACAATGTAAAAGTGGAGTAGTAACATCATTTCCTATCACTAATACTGTTTCTCTGCCATCCTCTTACGCAGCAGATCACTTTAGCCAGTGGTGCAGATTTGCCAAAATGGTTGGAATTCAACCCCAAAACAAACGTGCTGCAAGGGCTGCCGATGGCAGGGGAGGGAGGAGTGTACCTGCTCAGCCTTGCTGCCTCTGGAGGGGTGCCTGCCCAGGAAACACCGAGGGCTGCTGGAAATTTCACCATCCAGGTGCAGGACAGCAATTTGTCCCTGGAAATGCAGAACTTGAAGCACATGCCAAACAGCTACCAGTGAGTACTGCTGGCCTCCATGGCTTCTGCTCTAACCAGTGAGGGGAGGGAAAAACTATTTTCAAGAAAAAGAGATGGGCGCTCCCTAATTGACACAGGGTGGGCTTTTTCCTGCTGTGGAAATGTGATATCAGGGAACCAAAACAAAACCCCACAAAATACTGAACAAGCACATGCTGAATGTAAAAGCAGGAGGTTTTGTTGTCCCAGAGCAACAGTGCACAGCAAAGGTGGGCATGAAGACTGCAAGCCCAGCAGCACAGGGACACTGATTGTCCTTTGGACAGGTGGCATCCAGCCTCTCTGCTCCAGTTCCCAACCCTTCTGTGAGCAGGGAGAGAGGCAGGCTCCCCGTGAGGCTCCAAGTTGCCTCCACAAGGCACTGTTTGTCACCACTGATGGTACCTTCTTAGTGTAAGTTCCTACATTTGATGTGAAACAGACTGGGAATATCTCTGAAGGGAATTACTTCCATGGTAAGGACAGTGTTTGGGAAGTTCAGCCCATGCTGCTGTGCTCTTCACAAGCAGTGGGATCAAACTTAGTGATGAGTGAAGTTAGTGGAATGGGAAACATTCTTACATTCAGGGAGAAGGAAGTTTTGGTTTAAGAGGTAAAATTTTGAGCTACGATTGACTAAATTCAAACAGGGATCTTCACAAAACCAGGGAGGGGTAAAAAGAATTACTCCTAACCACTCTAATTCCGGACTTGCAATGCCAGGTGCGGGAAGGAAGCTCCCATCACTCGCGCTGAAATCATTTTCCCTGCTGGAGCAGCAATGCTGGGAGCTGGGGAGCGCCTGTCGGTGGTGCGCAGGATGGCAGAGCTCCTGCACCTGGACAGCTCCCTGCTGAGCCTGCTGCAGCACGCCGGCCCGGCAGCCGGGGGCTGGCACGTCCTGGCCCAGGACACCGCGCACATCGACCTGACCGCCGGGCACTACCTGGGGCTCTCCTGGCCCCTCACCTGCGGGGGCTCTGCCCTGCTCCATGAGCTCACCAGGTCCTGCAGCACAACACGAACTCACATGGCCTCTCACGGCTGCTGGGGTACGACATTGCAGGCTGGAGAATACTCAGGAGAGGGGGGTATGAGAGAAAGTGGCCAAGACTACACCGCAGGCAATTAATGATCACACCAACACCTGCACTAAAACCGACCAGAATTACCCAGAGTCCAGCTACAGGAGAGGCTTCCAGACCTTTGTTCTTTCCTGTGCCAAGCCAACTCACACCACTTGTGCCACCACTCCGAGCTACTCAGAGCTTACCAACCCTCTGTGCAGAAAGTATAACCACGGCAAGTTACGAGATGCAGGATAATATCCACCTTGCAAGTCAAGAGAGCTTGGTCACCTCAGAAATGGACTCAGCATGGGACATGCCAACCAGCCCCACACTATCCATTATGTCTGCAGACTCTCATTTCCCAGATCTTTCACCTTCATTGATGACTGAAACAAAGCTTCTCTTCTCTGAACTGGAAGTGCTGCCTGCTGGAGCTTCTGGTACATCCTTGCTGTTAGAGCAGCCAGAGCCTCACGTGCCTGAGACAGGCTCCTATTTCCTTCCCAGTAACTCAGAGATATCCACATACCATCTCCTACAGGACATCACTTCAGGCACAGAGCAGCTTTCCAGGCCATGGGTGATAAACATTCTTCAGGAGTGGCCTCACAGCTCAGCAGTGGCATTTTCTCCCAAGACAGAATTGCACCCACTCTTGCCAGGAGCAATGTCAGTATCAGAAGTGCCAGATTACAGCAATGAGGCAAAAAGTCATTTTCCAGAACTTGAAAAGCTTTCTGATGCATTCCCCTGTCCAGAAGGACTCCCTTCATTATTCCAAGTAACTTCAGTAAGGGCCACAACTTTGTCTGGCTTCACATCTCCCATCAAGGACAAACTCCCAGCTGTCCTAGCAAGCAGCAGTCTGAGCCAAGTGTTCACTAATGGCTGTGAACCTCAATCTAAACCTTCTATGACTATCCCACAGCCCAGTGGCTTTTCATTTGCTGGAGAGAAAAGCACAGCTTCTTCTGTAGCCCAGAGAGAAGCACAGACCCTCTATTCCAAACTGATTTTCAGTGCTGAAGCCTCAGCCAGCTTTCCCCACACAGTAACCAGCACTGTCCCAGGTAAAGCTGAAGCACCTCATGAACAGAGTCTGATCACTCTATCTCACCCTGACACTACTCCAGCCCTTACTGTGCCAGAAGACTTTTCTGTCTTTCACATGTCCAGATCATCCAGACCAACAAATGCCTTCCCTCCTTCTTACAGCAGCAGCACACTCAGAACAGAGCCACAAGCCACAAGGGTTTTATCCAGTGGAACAGAGGCATTGCTTTCAGGCAAAGATCTGGGAACAAGCAGGATTTTGCCAAATGTCACTGAGCCTACCTGGGAGTCACCCTACACCACAGGCATCAAGCCAGATGCTGTAGAACCACCCCGGGTGACTTTATTTAATGCCACTTCTCACTTGCCCAGCAGCACACCAGGTATGTTTAAGATTTGACTTTCCTTTTGTCCTCTGTCCTGCCCTGAGTCCTGCCAGAATGTTCAATACAGTTTCTTGTGCAAAAGCACAATTTCCCTGCACTATGCATGTGCCAGCAGCAATCTTCCCAATAAGGGAATGCATTTTTATTTTTTTTTTTGCTTAGTCAGGAGTAGATAACAGCTCAGCTGAATGATCAGGCTCAGCTTTGACCATCCTGTCTAAGGAGAGATGGGGACCCTTAAAAAAGCTCCAAAGGAACACAAGGATGGTCAGAGGTCTAGAAAACATGTCAAACTGAAATAAATAGTCTAGAAGACTGAGAAAATACATGGGTTTGTATAATATTTTGCTTAAATGATGAAAGATGCATTCTCAGAATCCCCTGGGAACCAACACAGCACTAATGATCTTCAAGTGCAGTTAAGATGATTTAAGTTCAACATTAGATAAACTTTCTCACAATAAGGATAATAAAACATTAGAAAATATGCTTAAAGAACACTGTGGAGGGTTTTTAAGGACTGAACAATAAATATTTATCAAAAATGACACAGAAGTAGTTGAGGATCCTTTGGAGTACAGAATTAGGCCAGACACACTTTTTAGTCTGCCTTCTCCTCCAAATGCATCAATCTGTGACTCAGGCTTAAGTGTACACTAAAAAATAGAGATGGCTTGTTTGTAGTGCCAGTTGAGTAAATTTGTAGGATTATGCCTGAGTCACCTTACATTAAATCTGTAAAAATGTACACATGGTAGATTTTAAACAGTTACAAAGTGCAGAATCCAGAGCCTTGTTAATGCCCTTCAGAGCCATCTCATTTGTAAAACATTGTTAGTCCTACATTAAGTCTGTACCCAAAGCCTGTACTCAAACTGTAGCCTGAGACATTTAGGTTTGCAATCAGGTGTCCCAGCAAGCATCATTGGAGAGAGACTATTTTACAAAACCATGTGACAGGACAAGAAGTAATGACTTCAAGCTGACAGAAAGCAGGTTTAGATTGGATATTAGGAAGAAGTTCTTCCCTGTGAGGATAGTGAGGCCCTGGCACAGGGTGCCCAGAGAAGCTGTGGCTGCCCCATCCCTGGAAGTGTCCAAGGCCAGGCTGGATGGGGCTCTGAGCAACCTGGGATAGTGGAAGGGGTCCCTGCCCATGGCAGGGGTTGGACCTGGATGGTCTTTAAGATCCCTTTCAATCCAGGCCATTCTGTGATTCTGTGATTCTGTGATCAGTCAAAGCCCAAAGATGAACAAAAAAGCCCTAACACATTACTGTTACTAGCACTCTTGCAAGCACAGGCCATGTAGAAATATTTAAACACACACACACACAAAAAAAACCCAAAACAACCCACCACGACAAAACTTTTCTCTCCGGAGATAGAAACCACTTCCATTCCCTCCTTTTTTAAAGGGGAGGTTGAACTCCAGCCTGCTTCCCATGGTCCTTCCTGTGCTGGCAGAACCTGGGAAAGGTCTTCAATCACATGCTATAAAAGCTTTCAAAGTGTATTCCCAAGCCTGTAACACATCATTGACACAAGATTCCTTTTACATAGATCTAAATGATCTTTCACCTTAAACTGTAAGGATCTCACTTTCACAGGGGTGGGTGAGACACTGCTGCCATCACAGCTGGATCCAAGCACCCGGCTGTTTCCCTCATCTGAAAGACTTCACCTTGTGGAAAGTGCATGGAGTCTTCTTCCATTTTCTGCTTCACAAGAGCTGCAGACTGTAACCCAAGGTAAAAACAAGTTTACTTTTCTCTTCTTGCTTCTGAACACAGCTGCCATCAACACTTTCATGCACTCTGAAAGGCATCTCTGATTTCCTGTACTAGAACCCATGCAGTCCTTGGACTATCATGACCAAAATATTCGTGTCCTGAATTCATTCCTCCCTAATATAAATAGGTAATATACAAGGAGAGGATAACATGGCATGATTTTACTAGTCCTTACCATAAAGTGTAGAAAGCACAAGTACACAAGATCCAGAAATGGCAGGAAGAGAGGACCATTTTTGTCACAAGCTGCAGGAACTCTGTGTCGTGAGCCTTCACTCCTCGAGCCTGGCAGCAAACTTCACCTGACAGTCACAGAGAGATTCCTTTTCAAATTTGTCCCCACAGTTTATCATCCTCCAGCTTACCTGGTGTCTGCTCCCAAATTCTCTGGAGCTCTTCAAACCAGGCAGACATGAAGCACTCACAGCAATCCCATCCCAGGCATTCATACTCTCATAAAATCCCCGAACCCAAATCCATTATTAATGTTGGAAATAGAAGATGAAACAAAACCATGTTGTGGTACTTCTGTGTAAAAGTTACTAGAATTAGATGCTGTTGTTTGGGAAGGGGCTAAACATGACCTGACTAATATTTTGGACTGGATAAAACAGTGTTGATGATATTTACAGCTCTTTAAATAAACAGATATGTAAATAAGCTTAACAAATGAGGTTAAGATGTGATCAAGGGCAAGACTTTACTGTCAAAAGTTTAAGTTTCGGTTTCTGCACACTCCACTCTCCTGAGGCTGACAAGATTTCTTTGCCATCACTCAGCAAGAGGCAGCAAGATTTTCCTCCTAACTCTTTCCTTCCCTTTTCTCCCTCCTCTCTAAAGGACAAGCAAACACTTCCCCAAAGGTTGCTCATTCCATTAAATTCCTAACAGCAACCATCGGCTGCCTGTTCTTTTTCCCTATACCTGCCAACGCATTTCACGACGAGGAAGATGGCAACTCCACTCAGTTATCCCTACAAATCCTCCCAGCTGATGGTTCTCCGTGGGGATCCGAGAGCTGGCTGCAGTTTAACACCTCCCAGCAGGCCATGCACGGCTATCCCCTAGAGATCGATTTCCAGCATTCCCCGCAGGAGTTTGTGCTGCATGCCGCGGATTCCGGAGGCCTGACAGCCTGGCAATCCTTCACCATCGAGCTCCTGAAGGCCCCCGAGCCCCCCTGCCACCTTTTCACCGTGAGGACCAAGAACAGCTACTCCTCCTTCCTGAGGGAGAGGAGAAGGGTGGGGCTGTTCCTGGAGAAGCTCTCCCTCTTCCTGAACTCCGGCAGCCCCAAAGACGTGGCGCTGAGGGCTCTCCAGCCCGGCTCCACGCTCATCTCCTGGTACAACAGCTCTCTGTGTGCAAGCGCCAACACATCTTCCAGCTGGTGCGGGAGAGATGAAATCCTGCAGGCACTGGAGAAACTGAGAGTGCCAGCCGGGTCTGTGAGCCCCCGGTTTGTCCAGGCCATGCTGCCAGAGTACAGGATCGATGTGACTTTCAGCATTTCCTGCAGCGAGGGCTGCCCAGCCGGCACGGAGCCGCTGCCCCGGCCTTGCAGCAGCGCTGGGCCGACGCTCCAAGCAAAGAACGACTCCACGCTGAGGAGGAGCCCTGGTGCCTTACTGGGCAGTGTTTGTGCCACTGCTGCCCTGGTGCTGGCGGTAGCGGTCTGCTGGCTTTGCAGGTGTCCCAGGAGGATTCCTGGAGCTCAGCCTGTGATGGTTCAGACAGAGTCCCAGCTAAGCCATGCTGCTGTGGAACTGGGTGCCCTGAGACCTCGCAAAGCCCCTGTACACGAGTGCAGGACTTCACTTTCACCCCCGTTATGGATCCCACCCTCAGGACCACTCCCCTCCCACAAGCAGTGTCCCAGGCCGATCCCTCACATCACACCACCCTTCCAGCCACCAAAATACCAACTCCCTCCCCCCTATCCAGGGGCTCTGACCACCCACCATGGCCGGGGCAACATCAAGTTTTAAAAACTTTTAAATGGTATTAAGAGCAAATCTACAAAAAGAGAAATTGCATTACAAGGTGCTATCCTTAACACTCAAAACCCCCCAACATAAATAGGCAGTTAGTGATTTTTACCGTTTCAGTTTGGAATAGAACATGTTTGACCCACACCTGACAAGGAGGCAGTGGCAAAAGAAGAACCCAAGTGAAGCAGGGAAGGGGATCTCCTGATGAAGGGGTAAAATTACAACCCTATTGAAGTCAGAACAAGAAAATACACATCAAGGTGATGCTGGTGGGAATGAGGGATCACAGGCAGTGCTGAGCCAATCTCACTCCATTATGTCTTCCTGACTCACATTTTTAATAGAAGAGGCAGAACTGTCAGAAGGATCACCACAAAACATGATGGTTACATTGAAATTCAGAGGTGCTACAACCCTGGAGTCTCTAGGCCACCTTGGAATTTTAGAATTTTTTAAAAAAATGCCTGATGTTGTCTCTGTCCTTTCAATCTTTCAAAACTTTTTAGTGTTTCTATAAACACATCACATGTAGCATTTCTAAAGGAATAGTAGCTACTGAACTCTTCCTGTTAGCTAATTTGCTGCAATGTACCTTTAAAGATACATTTTGAAGTTCCAGGCTTGCCTTCTTTACAGTAGAACTGTCTCTTGTCTGCTTCCACCTGGGACAGTTCTAGGACTGCAGAGCATTCCTAAAGTTCTGCAGAATTTCCAAGGACTTTTAAAAGAAATCCTTCCAGTTTAATAGATCATCATATACAAAATGCAATCCATAATTTAATGATGAACTGCATTTTGCAATCACATAATTACAGATTAAGCTACTTAATCCATAAATTCCAATTTTAATCTGTAGACTCTTTAGAACTGACAAAACCTGAAAGCAGAGTGTGAAACAGGAGCAAAGCAGCACCAGTGCCACTCTGCAGGGCAGGAGGGGAGTATGGAGTGCCCTTTTCCAGAACTGCAAAGACCTTGCAGTCTCTTGTGTCCCTGTGAGACTCCTCAAGCACAGACTGACAGTCCCCAGGCCCTGCTCATATAATCACCAACCAGCCTGACCTGGCAGATTCTCCAAATATGGGGAATGGAGTTATTAAACAAGCTAAACAAATACATATTTTAATAGCAGGTGCTATTAAATTTCTCTTCTGCTAATGAAGTATTTAATTCCTGTGCATGTTTTCAAGGAGTGTAGCTGAATATTAATGGTACATGAGATGTAACACACAATTCCCAAGGCACGGGATGAGCTTTTCAGCTCTAATTCTCCAGCTCAGCAAATTACAGAGTTGACATTTACATGCTCCCCATCTTCCAGGCTTAAACCTCCAGTAAACAAGAGAAACATCCAGAGTGATAGGCAGCAAAATCTCATTAAAATAACCCAAAAAGTTATGAGAAGCAGTAATTTTGTAGCAGTTTTCTCCATCAGAACATTTCAGATAGGATATCAAGAGATACAGTGATGCCAAGGCATTCTATTTTCAGTAGGGCAGTAAAAATAAAAGCAATAAAAGTCTTCAAGACTAGGATCTCCAAGTTACACACTGCTTCAGTAAAAGCTACAAATATTTTACAATAGGACAGAAAATATTACCATGCAAGTACTATTTAATCATTCTGTGAAAATGGTTCTAAAATCATTTAACAGGAAACACACCTGAAGGAGAGTGGCTGAATAATCACCTTGAGATTATTCATGGTACTTTAGCAAAGCTGAAAAAAGGGTTGTTACAAATGTTAAGTGAAGAATATTTGTGTTCAGATCTATATACCACGAACTATGGTATTTAAAGTTGAAGGTGAATATACTGATTTGGTTTTAAAAAATCTCAAAGATGTGTCTCAAATCAGTTCTAAGATATCCAGTCTGTGAGCCCTTCAGTTTCCTACAGAAGCCAGATGCAGATCAGAGGAAGGCTGACACACTTGGAGAGCTCAGGACTTCATCTTTCCTTGCCCCATGTGGAAGACAGCCCAAAATCTGACAAGGGATCAGACCACAGACTTGGGCTAAGTTTTCCCAGTTGAGAATTCTACTCCCCAGTGAAAGAGGCTCTACTCAAAGGAACTGAAGACCTTTTCATTCACAGCCATTCATACTCAGTCTGTCAGATATATAACCACAAGTATCTTACAGAACACACTTCATCAAAAAAATAATTATTAGCAAAAAAATTTATTGTACTTTTGCTTACAAAGCCTTAACTCCAACACAACAACCTGAAAGGCTTTGCTTTCTAAAGACCATTTCCACTCCATTTTTAAAAAATCCTTAAACCAACAATTTTTATCTGTAAAACCCCTCACCCTCCCAAACCCCTCAGATGAAAACCAAGACTGGCACTCTCTCAGCTCAGTGTCTGCGTACTCAGTGTGTGGTCTTTTCCATAATTCTGAACTCCTGAGGAATCCTCATATAAATAAAAGGTATTCATGAACCAAAATTACGATGTTATGAGATCATAAATTACTTGACTTTTTTTTTTTTTTAAGACAGTCATCACTGATTTTGGAATAGTGTCCAATATTTCTGGGCAAGGACTTTAAGCTGGCTAACATTTTTGATTACTTGATTTACTCCACGGCAGTAGAGGTTTTCTTCATCCTAAAGCATGACTGGAAAACGCTTCAGGACAGCTCCTATTTGCACACAGCTGGTTTAACGTGATATGCAGATTTCACACTCCATAGCAAAAATAGGACTAGAAAAATGTAAAAACCAATCAAACCAGAGCTATACAATTGTATTGAAACAGTACCAAGAACAATTCCAGCATTAAATAATTTTGCAATTTGGCCAAGTTTTGTCCCAAGAAACAGAATTGATCTTCACTGCCGGCCTGCTTTTCCATTTTCTGTTGTTTCCATTCTGAAAGGCAAGACAACAATTGGTAAGGCTTGTTACTGGAAGAACAATCAACAGTTAAAAAAAATCAGATTTAAATGCTTTCATAAATATTTTTTAATCACTAGCTGTCCTGTCTCTCCCTACTCCAACATACACAACCTTATCTCCTCTTAATATTTCTTCAAGCAGCAGCCAGTACATAAAGGACAGGCTTCTGCATAGATGCATTTCAGCTGTGAAAAGCTGCCCATTACCAACCTCACCACAATCCAGAAATACTCATGTGACTGGAGAATATCCATTTGGAAAACTTGAGCTTTAGCCATTTGTTCCAAGGACTTCATTTTCACCTCTCTTACACTGATCATTGTCTACCAACATCTGATTTCCTTCAGAGGAGGCTGGTTTGGTTTTCCAGTATTTTTCATAGAACATGGACTACTGTCAATGTCATTACAGCACAGCCAAAGATTCAACCACTTTATTACCAATAGTATTTACAGGTCACTACTACCAACAATATTTCTGTATCAGCCATTCCTTTGGAAGCTAAAGCAAGCAGAAAATCTCAGCTACTCTTTAACCCCCTGACAATAAGAGTTTTGCTGCAGGGGCAATCCCTGAGGCCCAGGGAAGCCCAGCTCTCAGCAGTCAGTCTCACTCAGCACAGATGCAAACAGAAAATCAAACACTGCTGTGAAGCAAAGGAATATATTAGGTATTTTAATCACCAAAAGAGTATTATCTAATGCTGTAAACTCCACACTGACTACTGCCAAGATATGGGTAGTGATGCATTTCCCGATACAAACCCATTTTCTTCTTTCAGATGTTGATACAGCTCAGCTTTGTTGTTGACAGAGTTCAACCGACCAATAAATTCCTGGTGTTTCCTAGAGTTAGCAGTATTAATTCTGTTGCTCCATAAAGACAGCAAGGACATTGGCCCTAAAATTGTAAGTAAAAAGAGTCTAAGTGATGAAATTTTTGAATTAACATTACATCATTGTAACATCTTAAAGGAATTACAGATTATGGTAATACAACATGTTAAAACCACTAATATTAAACAAAATTACAATAGGGGCCAAATAAATAGAAAATATGCAAAGTAATAATAGCTGAGGAGTTGCTGCACATGAGATGGACTCTGCTTTAAATGCAGAAAAGCAGCCACTCAGCCATTGTGATAGAAAATAATTCACACTAAGGAAGAGAAGTCAGTGAGAACTGCCCATTCTGACAACTGCACTGCTTAGGCAAGTTGATTATTTATTAGCAGGAGACAGTGATTTCTGACACCTGCCCTCAAACAGCATTTCTCACATACAGTAGCTGTAACAGCACCAGCAGGCACTTGGCCAACTCCCTGTCAACCCAAGAGTCAATCAGCAGACCCACACAGTGTCTTGGGATCTCCCTTTTTTCACAGACCTGGTGAGGTTAACATGTCTTCCAAGAATTTCTCAACATCTAGCATTTCATTACACATGATCATCTCTGACTTAGCTTTAACTCCAGAATGATTCACCTCATTACTTTAGAAAACACAGACTAATACAACATCTACCTTTAAAAGAATTACTCTGTTGCAACTGTTCTGGTTTACCTTTTGCCTTTTCAACTGTGGGCATTTCATCCATTGTAATGAGAGGCTTTTTGTTGGGGGGCTCAGGAGAATCAGGGGAGTCTTTGATAACTTCAGCTTCTGCCAGTTCTTCTTTCTCCCGATCCAAAAGACCTTTTAACCTTTTTCAGAGGGAAGGAAAAGGGTGAGGAAAAATATGCTTAAGCAGGGCATAATTCTTGATAGCTTTCTGTACTCCTCAAAATGATACAGGACCCATACCATAAGAACTTCTTCTGAGCCCTTGGAGTGGATGATGAATAGGGAATTTTAGCCAAATAATTCTCTGTGTAAAGCATTACATAAAGGAATGGTTCTTAACATACAGTTTCACTTCAGCTGTTGGGTCAATTGATGTCTGAACTTTGAAGGAAAGACTAAATAAAAAGAAATACATATAGAAAGACAATTTCCTATTATCTTTTCTAAGTGAATTCAGACCCATTCACACCAAATCCCTTTTATCAGCTCAGTCCCTATTTCTGTTTCACATGTGAAAGCAAAGTTGTAGGAATGCCCATTCACAGGAAGGCATGGAATGTCATCAGCATGGTGACAGCAGCATAGATGAAAAGGCCCTCCTATCCTAAATGATCCCAGCATGCACGAAACACATACAAATTAAGCTTATTACCATGAGTTTTTTGGATCTCTGCAGAAAGAAGTTTGAAAGAAGGAATACAGAACAGACTGACAGCTGCTTGCCACTTTGACAAGCTACAATAACAACATGAATTACAGACAGGAGGTAAATGGCCATTAACCCTGATGCTCAGCTGAAGAGAAGAGCCAAATCAAGCTGGGTTGTTTAATCAACCTGAACACTGAACTATCTACAGCTTAAAAGAAAACAACTGCTTGTCCCCACGTTTTCAGCCACGCTTTAGATTTCCATGAAGCAGTTTAATATCTAATAGTGTGGTTAATATCTAATAGTGGGGTTAATATCTAATGGTGTGGTTATGACAGAATCCAACAGCAGGAGCTCCTCAAGCTGAAACACTTGGCTAAGTGCTCAACACCTAAGAGCAGAAGTCATGCTACAGTCAGATTTCACTTTAGAAAAAGTACCTCTCTGATTCCTGCCATGGCTTGTCTGATTCATAGTCTTTGCCCAATTTCTCCGACTTGTCCTCTTTGTCTTCTCTCTTCCTGCCCCGTTTCTTGCGCTCCTCCTCCTCGGGGGGTTTGCTCCTGCAGGCCATGAGGCACTCGAGGACGCGCTGGTGTTTGTCAGAGTTGTTGATGTGTGCTCGGACGAGGGTCTCCAGCTCGTTCCACATGATGCGGTACTGCTCGTCTCTGCAAGGGCGGGAAAACACAACTTCTGAAGGGTTACCAGAACCATTCAACTGCTGACTGATGAATGCAGACCTTAGAAACAAAACAGGACCCCCAAACCAAAAACAACTCCAAAGAGATTATATGCCCTCCTGTACTGGAGGTTTCTCCACCCGGGATTACTCCATGCTTGAAACCATATTAACATTTCCCAGTTAACACCAAGATTAAAGTTTAAATTGAAATGGATTATGTCCACTGAAATCATATTGTTCCACAAGACCTCACTGCCAAAAGGCACTTGGGAAGTCTCTCAAGTGCTTGCTAACAATACAACATCAGAGGGCCACTCATGTACTGACATGCAAATTAATTATTACATTATTTGGGTTAAAAAAACAAGAAAGGATTGCACCACACTACTGTCAACAACTCCCAGTCATGTAGGCAAATCAGGAGCTGAATTTCTTTTCAATCAGTTCTTGGAAATACAAGGAACACATACCAGTGATTGAGGGATCAGAATATTCTAGGCTTATTTTAAAGAAGTATCCCATATTTTAAATAACTGCTCCAAAAGCATTCAAATTTATCCCAATTTTAATGCACCATTCATTTATAATATACTTAAGTTTTCATTTTTATTAATTTGAAATTATTCCACTTTATCTGTCCAATTTGTATCAATTTCTTACCTTTGCTGATAACTATCTTTGATTTCTATTTTTTTAAAATATTTAAATTCTTAAGTAATAAAATGATATGTTTTTTCCCTAACATACAGCAGTATATCAGTACTCTTATAGCCCCTAAATGATACATGTGAAGCATTCATAGCCATTTGGGTTGTGCACATACAGCATTTAGTTTACTATGTATTCCTTTTAGCTATATTTTAAAAATTTGGTATGAAAACATTGTCAACAGAGTATTTCTGAAAACAGACCAACATCAACAAAGAGAGATATGCATGTAACCTTTTTGGCCCCTTTCCTCTGGTGCCAACTGTTGAAATCGGCAGTGGATCGTTCTTCCTCTCCATGTCCACCAAGTTGTATATTGTTTTTTGACAATTCAGCACATCCTCATCAGTCATTGCTTCCTTTACAATCACACTGGCTAATGGCACTACCTGCAAGACAAAACAGAAATGAAAAACAAGAAAACGTGTGTGTCACAGGAAAGCAACAGGGAGAAAAAAATTACAGGCAATGAAACAACACACAACAAAACCCCACCCCCTTATCCTCAGTTTAGTACTAACTCTAAGTATAAGCAGATGCTTCCTTTACCCAGCAGAACTGGAACTGTCAGGTTCACACCACTTTATTTCAATAGCATTCCAATAATCTACTGCATTAAATACAGAGTTACTTCAGGAAAAATAAAGCTGAAAATAAACTGATTTTACAGCAAGGGATTTATCACCCCAGAGAGTTGGTATTTCATCAAGTGACAGGGGAAAACTTAATCTAGGAACAGACAAAAATGTACACAGCCCAGGTTACTTACAGCTTGCATGTTGAAGATGGTGGTCTGAGAAATAATCATAGGCCAGTAACGAGTATGTTTCTCTAACTGATCTTTTGCACGTTCCAATGGAATTTCAAGACTTCCATCGATCTTATATCTGGGCTCTAGAAAAGGAGTTAATCGGTTTTCCCTCATAAATTCACCAAAATCCTAATGATAACCAAACAAGATACAATTAGGCATTTCTCTAACAAAGTAACTTTCAGTGAAGGGGCTAAACAGCTTAGCCTTGCCTATCACTTTGTACCATCCCACTGCCACACCTGACCCTACCAACCACAGCCCTGTCTCTAGCTCTCATGCATTAATCAGGGGGAACACAAAAACAGAGGCACAAAAATATGCGGTAAAAACCAATGTATGGGTTTGACAAGGAGGACTTGCAGATCTGCAAGGTATTTCATGTATGGGAAGAGTGGTATTTTTCCAGAAGGAACTTCTGCTTGTTTACAAAAGATATCAAGGATGTGTTGAAAAAAATAAAAAGGATAAACAAAATGCATGTCAGCTGATTTTCTGATATCAGGGTTCAAAGCTGTCAACTTCATCTTTTCTATTTACTGTACAAATCATTCGTGTGCAATCTACCCATTGACAATAAGCACAATATAGTCCTACGTGTACCCAACCCACAGAAGGAACTTGCCAAGAAAAATGTTCTTCTAGAACCAGAACAAACTTTAAACATTCCTGGTGCATTAAGGAGGCATTCCTTGACACACAAAGTATTTTATGAAGCAGGCATAACAATCAACAAAATGCAGTATTTTCTACTAAATACCTATCCAGGTATTTCTCACAAAGCAAGTTTGACCATGCAATCCACTCCAACATTTCCTTCCCACACCCACTGCCCTGCATGTGTTGTGATGTGAGAGAAGCAGCAGTGCAGGACAGAAAGGCCCTTACTGTGATCCTGTAGTCAGTGACCCTCCCACCGCAGCCTTCGCTAATTGAGGGGGGATCTTCCAGAATTGAGCGCGAGCTGCTCAACACATGCAAGAAAATCTCTCCCCCATGGCTGCTGAGCATGTGGCTGATGACTTTGAGCCAGACTTGCGTGGCTGCTCCAGCAACACCGAACGACCTGGTGGAAGGAAGGGAGATCAGTTTCATTCATTCATTCATTCATTCATTCATTCGTTCGTTCGTTCATTCGTTCGTTCCTGTGTGCTGCAATTTTAAGTTCTGAGCTGCAGAAATACAGATTTGTGCTCAGCCAAGAATCTGAACCCACCAATGTGGTGTTTTCCCCTAGCTGAACAAGGAACAGCCATCTCCTCATTTCCTGACACAGAACAGGGTATGTGCTCCTTAAAATCTTACAAAGCAACACCAAAAGGCCTCTCCTAGACCAACCAATCATTTTTTCCTGTAGGATATTATTCTTAGGAAAAAAAACATATTCATAAGGATTTAAATGGCCCTGCTGCAGAAATACTCTCATTAAAAGCAACTTTCAAAAAGAAATAATATAACTTCTTAAGTATAAAGGTATTAGCTGATACCACTTGCTAATGCTTAAAATGGATACTGTTCTTCAGCCAGAGAAATAAAACTGCCTTTGTCTCACTTTCAGTAAAATACACCAAGCATAAAAGGGTGCATTCTCCAAATAAGTTTCTTTTATCAGGAAGCAAAACCAGCAAAAATCAGAAGTGTGAAGTTATCTGAAATGCACTATTAATTTTGCTTCTAACCATTTTTATTAATCAAAGGATATTTTCATTACACAATCTCTAGAGAAAAACACACTAAGATACAGTGTTTAATAAAACCACTGCATGTTTAAACAATCAAATTACTTGACTGAAGTAAAAATTCTATTAAAAGGATGTTTGTAATGCCATTTTATTTGCAAACATACAAACCTCCATTTCTGTACTTGTTCCTTCATCTTTCCTCCCAGCTTGAAGTTTCAAAACACATTTGCCTTTGAGGATATTTAACAACTTTCTTATTTATAGGACACGTTAAAATAAACTTAGGGTTTTTACAGTATAGAGACATTACTGCTATACAGATCAAAACGTGCCAAGTGCTCTATTTACAGAATTAAAAATTATAACATTGAATAATTAGCCAAGGACACAAATTTACCATTAAGGAGAAAGTTTGTAAGGCATGAAGAAGGTCTGCTATTTACATCTACTGGTGAAATTCTGTATGCTCCAGTGCAATAGTGCAGTTCTGAAAAATAAAGGAGTAGAAAAGTTGAGTGTAATTCCAGAGACAGAAAAAAAATTCCACAAAATAAAAGAATGGAAGGAGGAGGCTAGTCCACAATGAGCAAAACTAAAAAGTCTACATGCCTCTCAATCCAAAGTCCTTTCACTATCTCCTCACTGGGAGGATTCCCAAGAATCCACAGCTCTGAGAATCTCATACATTCCCAAGCCCTATTTCCAGCAGAAACCCCAATTCTTTATCTCCTGAATTAATTCACTGACCAGCCAGTCTGCTCTTATTTCTCTTATCTGTATTTTTGGCCTGCTGGCTCAATGAGTCAGCATAAATTGCTAATAGTTGACAGGGTGCACAGCTGGATGGCCACATGACTCCTATGTTACCTCAGATCTTCCCTGTCTTTCTCTCCTGTTCTCAGATTTGTACAAGTTACCAACCATTTCTGGAAGATTCCATGTCACCTACCCACACTGTTGGTTCGAGGAGTGCACCATTTCAGTGTCACAGTTTCCTTAAATGTGCCTTCTCTGCTATTGCCACCCATGTGGTTATCACCTGCAGAGAGAGGCAGAAAGAGGGGATAATCAACCAGAGATTCTTTATTACAGCCAAACAACTCTAAACGTTTAAGGTACAAAATCCATTAACATGAACATATACACAATGTAATCTAAATGTAAAACTTAGATACCTAATCTTTTGATTTGACAATTAGAAAGTTCCACACATGTTTAGCTCTATCAGCAACAGCTAAAATGCTCAGGACTTTAAGACAGTATCTTTTTTTAAATTTTCCACACAGAAATCATAACTCTTAAATGCTACAGCTGACTATTTCTTGTACGTATTATATTCCCAAAGTCAATTAAACCAACCTAAAGACACATTTGACAAGTTTAGGTTTTTAGGGAAAGAAGTATTTGGTCTCATCACCCAGTCTTTTTGCTATGTCAGATTCAGCCTGTATTCTCTCAACGTGTTCTACCACAGATACTTTATTATTGAAAATATTACTGAAAAATTATTGGAAAATTATTGGAAAATTAAAATACTGGAAATACTTTATTATTAAAATTAACTGCAACAATTTTAGGAATTATCTCTCAGAATATCTAAAGGCCAAACTTATTTAACCTGAAAATTCCTTGGTAACATTTCAGAGAAATAAGACCAGTGTAACTGAACTGCTTTCCTAGCACCAGAGCTATTACAGCTGAAATGTGTATTTAAAAACAAATGAAAGAGCCCAAAATTTACAGTATCTAAGAAGAGACATTTTCCTCTCAAAGTTCTGATGGGAAAAATGTGAAGAGCACATGCAGCCAGAGTTTGCTTCTGTGTTTCCCTAGCAGACCAAATTCCTTGAGCCAAGGAAGCAGTTACCAAACTGCTCCTGAGCCCTGGCAATAAAGCTTTAATGTTTCAACATCCTAACACCAGTTCAGGTAAGGCCAAGGTCATTAGTGCAACACCCTGTGCTTTTCATCAATCTTTAGTCATCCACTCCCCTAAAATCTGGAGCACAGCACTTGGAGACGACAAAGGAGTTACCTCCTCTTCCTCAAGGTAATGGGAAAAAACACAGACTCCCCAAAATGGCTACTTATGGATCAGATGGCATTTAATTCTACTAATACAGATGCTATAAGCTGATTCTTAACCAAGTTTTACATCAGGCAGTTTCCTCAACAAAACAGCTCTGCAAAAGGCTAAGTGGTGTGCTTTTCTAACTTTGGTTGAGCTATTAAGAATTCACCTCAGAGGAATACTAGGTAGGAATTCCAAATTTATGAAAAAAGATAGTAGGTATTTCAAATACAACAAAAAGCTCAACAGCCAAACAAGTCTTGTTTTTTCCAAAGCAATTATTGTCATAAACAGGCCTGTGGGATGTAAGTGATGCCAATTACTATTACTTAACAAAGTTCAGTTGTGCAAGGCATAATTTTGCACAAATACCTGCAAGAGTAACTTCAATTTGTAAAATCTCCCTGCACATCTGGTCTCTCACCTACTTTTTGTATCTCAGTAAGAAGCTGACATGCCCTTCAAATCCCACAGAAATCACAGAATCACTAGGTTGGAAGAGACCTCCAAGATCATCAAGTCCAACCCAAAATACTCTGAATATGTGTGAATTTGACCTGTTTTATCATTGCTATAATCCTATTGCTGTATTAAAATATGTCAATAACGAGTAAAACTCCAATGCAAACATCACAAATTAAGTTTCTTGGGTTGCAAGGAATAACTGAAATATTTGCGACTTGAGCCTGAAATTTCCATGGATTTGAAGCTGACAACTTTTTTCTGTGAATACTCCCAAAGAGGCTGATCAAAAGCCACCTTCAGAGGGCCATTTCTCCTTACCGCTCTTTAGAAAATCCACATGTGCCTCTTTGTGATGGAGCAGCTCCACATCATAGTTGGCTGATGTGTTAGCATGTTGTTCTTCCTTCAAAAGAGAAAGGCAAACAGAAATAGAATTACTTTAGAGGTCACCATTTTCATAAATGAATGATTCTACATTTGCCTTTCAGTCCAGAAGAAAACAAAAAGTCTCCAAGTGTCTCAGACAACAACAGGATTGCAATGTTGAGGAAACTTTGCTCTCTGAGCAGTTTAAAGATGCAGCCAACTGCTTTTCCTCTTATTCTCTTTTTTGAAACCCTATTCCTCTTTATACAAGCATCATGACAGGGTGCAGAGCATCAAATACAGGTAAAAACTAGGCTTAACTACTTTGTTTAAATTAGTGGAGTTAAGGAAGCCTACAAAACATTACATAAACACCATCAGTTACAACTTCCTGAGCACCAACAAAAGCTCACTGCAGGGGAGAGTCACAATTACTTTTCATAACCAAAAATCAGGAATCTAAACCAAAACCCACACTTTGAACTTACTATTTCTTAAGCTTAAGATAAGAAGTGCACTTGCACCTGCAAGTTTGTAACTAAAAAAATGGATTTTTGTAAAGAGGACACTGCATCTTTAAACAGCTGCAGAGGATCAGCAGAAACAGAACAGTAACTCTGATTATTTACTCTAAGTTTAAAAAGAAAAACAATTAAAAAAAAACCAAAAACACAGAGAACCCAACATAGTCTATTACTATAAGGACAAAGGCAGAAGGGACAGGCACACCAGCAGCACATAGGTCAGAAAGTTACAGACAAGGTATTTGCAAACTGAAGTCACATTTATGCCATGACCCATGTCAAACTCTCATGAAAGCTGTGAAAATTACTTTGATATCATGTTTTAACTTATAAAATCCACACAATATTGCTAGTTTTCAAAGATGCAATTGATGATTGACTGTGTTACAACTTAATGAAGTTTTTAAATCATGAAGGTTACCTGCCCATGGCTCTTTTTTTGTTTGAATACTGACACTTTTGTCTCATTCGTCTCCTGCTGCTGATCAGAAAATTACTGTCAACTTAACACCTGACATTCTAAACTCCACTAATTTCCCTCCAAGTAGCAAAAAAAAATTTTAAAAATGGACATCACTTCTACCACAAGATGCTTAATTGAATCTCATGCTAACTAGGTATATCCTGTCCCCATTTCATGTTTATGGATCTTCCGAGTAGAAAACCCACTGGAAAACCCTTGATAAAAAAGCAGCTTTTAGTTACAAACACCTTTTTGTTGGGTGGGCATGATAATGGAACAGAGGAAAAAGAGACTCACTATGCCACTATAATGCACAAGGGTCAAGAATATCTACACAACTAGAAAAAGACAAAAGAATCACAGACAAATTGATCTGAGGTAAACAAGACTGTATTTATATAAAGTAATACAAACAGAACTGAAATAACACTTGTATTGCTACACCAAAAATTGAGATTCAGCAATACAACATTTTGTTCTGTGATCCTTCTTTACTTTTTTTTTTCCCTTCTTTATTTTTACTAACCTGATCACAGACATTGAATGTGGGCTAAGAAAAAAACAAAAAAACAAAAAAAACAAAACAGAAAATATGATATGGAGAGAAAAAACAATGTAAAAATTCAATTAAAATAAACATCAAAAGTTTTCAAACAAATTTAGAAGTGATGCAGCAGGTTAACACAGAGCTGTAGACACAATATTACCTTCATAGGGATGTTAGTTATTGTGGTTGAAGCCAGATCAAAGTGTTGCTGTACTAAAAGATTCAGTTTTGTAGCCAGGTGCCTCCCTGCACGGACACTGTGCACTTCACTGGTTAGAACAGGGGAGAGCTGAAATAAATTGGTAAATGGAATTCATGGTTTAGGTTGTGGTATCATTCAACACTATAGTCTGCTCAACTCTCAAATAAGTATTTATATTCCTAAAAGTACCACTCAAAAACCCAAACCAGGGGAAACTAGCAAGCAAAAACTATTTTCATTCTGAATTTTGAGCTTATGCCAAGTGCTATAGATGTAGTTCTTTACAAATGGTAAAAAAAATCGTAAGTGTGCTAAAAAATTTTAGTCACTAATTGTTAATAGGAAAAATTAGTATCACAACATGGGGAATAAATCTTAGCAGCAGCTCTGGGCCTGCTTTTTCATTCTTTTACCTGCTGAGTAACAGCAGCAAAGTAATTTTTAGATATCTGCCTGTAAGCACATCATACATACACAAGGCAAATAAACACAAGCTAGAAGATGCATTTGATTTTCTTCCCTAGCCAACAGGAACATTGGGTTGGGGCTCAAAAACAAAACAAAAATTTAAAAAAAAATGCACAACAACAATCTCCAAAACCCCTGAAACAAGAACTCCAACCAATAAAAAAAATAAAAAATCCCAAGACCCAAACTCAGTGACTGCCTTGAAGAGGGAAGTAGTCAATTTGTTATCTTCCATTCACAATTTTTAGCACAACTACAGCAGAGTTCTGTAGAAATCAGTCACAGGAAGGTAGCCCTTTTTACTCCTTTTCATACATTCAGTAATAGGCAGCACTACATGCTTTTCATGTTAAGACATTTTTCTGGTGTCCTTTCTTACAGACAGCCATTAAAATGCAGAGCAGACTGCTAGACAGCAGAATGTATTACAGATATTTTGTATGTACTTGGTTTCAAACAACCACCACATGTGCTTTTGCTACTGAACAACTGAGAATAATCTGCACTATTTTCAGTCTGACATGGTTCCTAATCCTGGGATAAATTTTCTCATTTTAAGCTCCTCACCTCTTTTTTAGGACGATCTGAAACAAGGCTGTCTTCACCAACTGGGTATGTGTGGATTAACACCAGTTCACATTTCTGAATCTGCATTAGACTTAAAAATAAAAACATTTTGCTTAGCCTACAGTGTGGCAGACTATCCCCTAAAATTAAATTAATTCTGGTATCTAGAACACAGAGTCATAACATATGTTAACAACAATGTTGTTTCTGAAAGTGTGCTGCAGAAACTAGGTTACAGATACAATATTCAAAAGCACAGACTTCAAAATAAGTTCTTACCAGAATGAAAATAAAAGCCTAACATTTCTTGTGCTTGCTATAGTGCTGTGCTTCCTTTTGGACACATCAATGGAGTAAGTCCTTAACATACTCTGTTAAGCTGTTCAGCTTTATTCAGCTGGATATTGACACTACAGAGGATTTGTGTCTCCAAGTGTAGGTATTATGAATGAGGGGATTCCAGGGAACACGAGAACAGCTACCCACACAGGATAGAGAGATGGGACATGCAATGGGATGTATGCTGATATCCTGATATGGCTGAAGTTTGGAGTGATACAGATATTGTACCACATCTCTAGCTACAAGAATGAGACATCCCTGTCTTTACAATGGATTTAACACCTAATTCCTTGGGCAGGACACTCCATACATCCATGAAACTGCAACTGCAGCAGGAAAAAATAGGAGACTGCTGCTTCTGCTATTGAAGTCCCCAAGGAGCAACCAGGTACAGGATCTCAACCCACTACAACTTCACAAGGCAACACAGTGCTGTGGCCAAACACTTCAGTTTAATTAGACAAAACATATGGTGGAGAAAGACTTCTCAGAGGAGAGGAGATGCACTCTGTATTTCAAGACTCCTTTATCTCAAGGGAAGTTCCAGGCAATGCAGTCATTTAGAAACTAAAACTAGTTTCAAAGAAGTTAGCTCTTGTAGTCAAAGAAAGATGAACATAAAAGTAACACAGTATTATCAAGAAAAACTGCTTCAGATAAATTAGTGATTAAAAACACAACGTGTAACAAAGCACAGTTTATGTGTCTCACTTTGAAGCAGATGTAGAAGGTAACAAGCTAAAGAAATCCTATCCTATGAAGGATGATACTGGAAAGATAATGAACATATACCAGCTCTCAAACAACATCATCATGATTTACCACCTTCTATCTCACACATTCATTCATATAGCTCATTAGAGTGAGATTTGTGACAGGAATACATCTGTATTTCCTAGAGGATACAAGAAACTCTGTAAGAAGCATACTCACTGGTCAGAGTTAGCTGCAAGCTTGTTGTGCTCATGAATGGTCTCCTGAACACAATCCTCCAGCATCCGAACATGGCTGTCACTGCAAAGAAACGGTGGATTTCTTTTAAGGCTGCACCATCAATCCTCCTGTTCAAAGCCAGGACATTCCTCTACTTAAAGCAGGAAATCTTTGAAACTTTTGGCTTTTTACTGTCAGAACCCCACAAACAAAACCTTTGACAAGGTGAGAGCGCTCTAAGAAGGACCCGTGCAAAGAAGCTGCCTGCAACCCTTGTGGGAACGTCGGGCATGGCAGTGAGCAGGGCAGGGCCCTCCCCCCGCACCTCTTGGCGTTGGTGATGCAGATGATCCTGCCGCGGTTCCCCACGCGCTCGGCGTTCTCCATCAGCGTGGTGCGGGCCTCGTGCTGGTACTCGGTGATCTTGCAGAGCGCCTCGACGGCCGCCACCAGCCCGTGCAGGATGCTGCAGCACTCGGGGTCTGCCCGCGGGTTGGGCGGCCCCACGGCCGCCAGCGCCGCCATCAGCTGGGCGGAACAAGGAACTGTCACCACCCCAAAGGTACCGCCCGCGGCCGTCAAAGCGCTGACGAGGCAGCGATTTAACACACCCGACACGCAAATTAGCACCGCCGGGACAAGAGCAAATGGAACGGCTAGCGAGCATTATTGGCGGCATTCTGGAAAACATTTGGCTCTAAATTATCCTCTGCAATTCAATGTATTCACTATGACTAAATATTCGCATTTGTTACGGAAAAATACCTGACCATAATGACAACTTATATCCAACACCCAAAAGACATTCTAACATTGTTAGTTGCCTTCTGCTTTTATTTTCTGAGAATTTGGAAATGCATTTCTTCCTCAATGTAAATTTTGCAGAGGATGAGCCCTTTAACTATGAAACATGACCATAAAGAGGATATTAACAATTAATGTATTTAACACAGATTATTTCCCTCTCATGCAAATATTTTCAAAAATAATTTAAATTCAAGAAGTAGCACCAAATTACAGAATAAATGCCTTCATAATGTTTATTTTAAATATATAAGTCCCTACTTAAAGATACTGGATTTTTTTTTAAGTTTTGTCTATAGAATAATCCAGGCTCGCAGGCAGCTATTTGAAATTCCGTTATACAACAATTTCAGACTAGACCCACCAACATTGTAATTAACCAGAGTTATTTCATACTGACACGATGTTTATTTCACAATGAAGTCTGAACTACAAAACGAAAGAACAGTTACAAATCATACCTCCTGCAAGTTCTGGTCTTCTTGAGTCCAAGAATTCAACACATGAGCCCCAGAATCACTCACAATGAAATTCACCTACAAGGATCAAAAAAGCACATTAAGACAACAGCCATTATATTGTTACTTCCTCAAATTTAAACAAACATGAATGGCACTTCTTTTTTCTGATAGTCTGGAGATAATGTGCAATGACAAGCCAAACTGACAATAACAGAGCCACAAAAATCACACACTCCTACTATATTCACTCTTCCCCTTAGTAACGTGATTAGCAACTCCTGCTTATATTTGTACAGCACAAAATCGTTCTCTACACCAAATAAGATTTTCAAAATATTAGTATTTTAAGAATTAATCATATTTTCAGTAAAATAGCTGCTAAATAAAGTAAATTTTAATACTGCAAACTGCACATCATTCTCCAAAATCTGTCATGCTACATCACATGTAAATATCTACCAAGATTTAATTCATGTCACTAAGAAAATAAGCTTTTCTGAACAAGGAGTTGTGTGTGCCTGGAAGCTCTCTCATTTTCCAAACTGTTAGCTCCAGAGCCATCCTACCTCTTCCTAAAGCCCAGAATTCCTTCAAAGCAAAACCCTTATGAACAGCTACCGTGTGTTTTTAGCAACAAAATCTAACTTGAGACAGTACCTGACTCAAGCTTTTGTAAAGTGTTGTATTTTATTTTGTAGTGTGCTCAAGAGAGCACAATAATAAATCTCTAAGTTGCCCTAAAGCACCTCTCCATGTTTTGCACCAACTTGTAAAGTGACATTAAGACAATGAAAGATTCCGAAATTAACTATCTAATGGGATTCCTATGCTACTAAAACCAATTAAAAAACTATATATATAAACAGCAAAAACAAAATTTTAAGTGATGAACTATATCTGATATTTTACTCTAAACAACACGAACATATCAAAATACTTAAATAAAACATGCAAACATCCCTTATTGCATCAAGCCTGACGTGCAGCATGGCTGGCAGAACTCACCAGTTTCTTGAAAGGGAAAATATCATACATTATTCTACAGTACTCCATGGATGACTCCACTGAGCAGGTCCACAGGGACTTGGAGATGGGTGCCAGGGGGATGATGCCCTGGGTGCGGTTCTTCACTAACATATCGAATTCCACGTGCTGCCTGCATGATTCTGCCATGTAGGGGCAGTGATCCACAACGAAAACAGTTTTGTGAGACTCAGAAAATATTTTCATTTTCTTCCTGAAGGAAACAGACATCGAAAGCAGGAATTGTACAAAGTGAAAAAGAAAAACCCAAACAAAACACACCATAAGATGACTGTGCAATTTACACGTAACATCCTAGAAATATGTAAGTTTTAGAGTCCATATTTAGTAGATTACATTTTTTATGAGAAGAAACAATTTTTTATCAGGAGGAAAAATATAGAGAAAAGTGGAATTATATTGCTGAAAAGGCAACAAAACCCCACAGTATTACTCTCCTTTATTTAAAACCAACTTTAAAGAAGAAGCACACAAGCTGCTTCTATTTAAAGTTTATTTCCTAAAACAAGTAACATGCAAAAAAATATTTTATGATGAAGCTTTAAAGACCTTTAAGTAACACAGCCAGAATTTTAAGCCGATTTTCAGTCTTGTCTTTGCTAAATAAATCTTATTTTTGAACGAATAGTGGCATCTCTGCTTCAACATCTCACTGACGAATACTCCAAGTGTGAAATTATAAAAATCACAGAGCAGTCAGCGCTGGGAGGAACCTTCCAGAGGTTGATGATCCGGAGATCATCGGGTCCAACCCCCTGCCAAGGCAGGGTGACCTAGAGCGGGTACTGCCTTCACGTCGGTTTGGAATATCTCCAGACGGGGACTCCACTCCCTCCCCAGGCAGCTGCTCCAGGGCTCTGCCACCTTTTATGTACAGAAGTTCTTCCTTATGCTGAGGTGGAATTTCCTGTGTTTTAGTTTATGGCCACTGCTCCTCGTCCTGTCGCTGGGCACCACCGAAAACGGCAATTTCTAGCGTAAGAGTTTATTTTTCTATACTCCTTTTATTTTTCTGTACTCCTGCTGAATTACAGAATACACAAGAATTATATATAAGTTCATTAAAAAGCCTAGAATATTAACGCTACGAGGGTCACGGAAGTCAGAGGGCGGTTCCTGGTGGGTCGGAGAGGGGCCGGCTGGGGCGCCGCGCTCGGCCGCAGCTGCCGGAGCTCACCGCGGCCCCTTCGGCGCCAGCCCGGCCGCTGCCTGCCCGGCCCGAGCACTCGCAGCCTGCCCTCGGCGTGCGGGGAGCCCGAGGGGCCGAGGCAGAGCCGCTGGACAGCGTTAAGGGGACGGCAAGTGTTCCTCACCTGGGCCGGCTCCTCCTGTGGTGAAGCAGCCCCGCTCCCGCTCCTCGCCTGGCCCGGGCGCGGCCGCGGCCCCGCTCCGAGGAGGAGGAGGGACGAGGCCCGCGGGGCGCCCTAGACGGGGCCAGGCGCGGGCGCCTCCGGCCGGGCGCCCTCCATGTCCCCGCGGCGCTCTGCTCCCCCTCCTCGGGCGGCTCAGGCGGGGAGCGCGGGGCCCGGGTCCGGCCTGCGCGCCCGGCGCCCGCGGGGGTGGGAGAGGCGGCCGGAGCCCCCCCCGCTCCGCCCACCCCTGAGCCCGCGGGGGCCCCGCGCGGCCACGGGCGCCGCCGGCACCGCGGCTCCCCCGAGGGGAGCGCCCGGCCCCTGTCCGCACCTCCCCGGGCCACAGCGCCCGGCCGGGATCACTCGCCCGACATGCCGAGGCCGGAGCCGGCCCCGCTCCCGTTCCCGATCCCGCCTGGGCGCGGACGCCCCGCCCGTCCCTGCGATCCCCAAACGGCTCGGGGGAGGAGCCCGCGATCTCGCGAGAGCACGGGGACGCCCCGTGGGCGGGCCCCGCCGAGGCCGCCGTGTTCTCGCGAGATCTCCGGTGCACACAGGGAGGGGTGGGAGGTCCGTGTGCGAGTCAAGTTCGCGGGGGAATTCTGTGTTCCAGTGTGGGAAGAGCAGGGGCATTCCCGCACAAGGCTCCCCGATCACCGAGCTTCACACTATACATTTTAAGAAACAGAAGTATCAACGTTCACGAGCTGCAGGTTACATAGTTAGTACTCAACCCCGTTTGCTGGGTGTGTCTCTGGCTTCTCACACTCATTACTGCGCAGCCGGAGTTCTCTCCATTTGAGTCTGGGGTCTGTTTTTAGGAGGCGGCCGGTGGTTGGGACCGCCGGCATTAACTCTCCCCGTCACTGCTGACTTCACTCTTGATGGCTCTCAGCCACACAGCCCAGTCACTTTGGGACTGTCTCCCTTTTTTCATAAGAGATGAGACAAGCATACGATCATATAACCACACAATGCCCTGGCCTGGGAAGGACTCTTATTAGCCCATCCAGTTCCATACCCCCTGCTATGGACAGGGACACCTCCCACTGTCCCAGGCTGCTCAGAGCCCCATCCAGCCTGGCCTTGGACATTGCCAGGGATGGGGCAGCCACAGCTTCTCTGGGCAACCTGTGCCAGGGCCTCCCAACCCTCACAGGGAAAAATTTCTGCCTCATATCCAATCCAAACCTAATCACAATGCGATTGCTTAATCCTAAGTGCCCCGCTAGAGCTGCTGATGTACATACAATTTAACACAAACCCGGAGGTTTGCTCAAAGCCCTGCTCAGACCCGCAGGACTCGGGATGTGTGGGAGCGCCGGGCGTCTTCTCGCGAGATCTGGGGCCGACGGCCGCGGAGGGGCGTCCTCTCGCGAGAGCGGCGCGCGGCCGGTACCGCCCCCGCCCCACGGCGCCCCCTAGCGGCGACGGGACGCGCCGCCCGGCCCTCACGCCGCCATTTGACATCGGTCGGGGCCGGTCCGGGCTCACCCCCGGCGCGGCCGGAGCCCCGGGCATGAGTAAGTTCTATGGAGGGGTTCGGGGACGCGGCGGGAGGTTGCCGCTGTGGCCACCGCCGGGCGATCGGGAGCGCGGTCAGTCTTGCATTGGGACGCCCCAGGGCCGGGGCGCCCTGAGGGGCGTGAAGGAGGAGGACGCCCCTTGCCCCCGCCTCAGACCCGCGGGCCGGGGCGGGCCAGGGACCCCTCACGTGTGGCGGCTGGCGCCGGTGTCACGGGAGGCGCCGGTGTCGCCCCTCAGCGTTGCGGTGGCGCCGCGTTTTGGGGGCAGGAGGCGACGCTCCCCGCGGTGACACCCCCGGAACCCCCCTGTCACACCCGGAGCGCGGAGGGCACACCCTGGGATGTCTCACGCCGGGAGTGCGGCGGTGGCATCCCCGGGATGCTCCTGTCACACCGGGAGCGCGGCGGTGACACCCCCGGGATGCTCCTGTCACGCCGGGACCTTTGCACCAGCCTAAATTCCCTTGGAATTCCTGGGAAATTGCGTTTTGGCTCAGCGCTGCCAAACTGGTCGCCGTGGTAACAAAACCCACAAGCCGTGGGAAAAAGTGGCTTCCAGTAAGGATGAAAAAAAGGAAAGAGGCAGAAAGTTAGGAGAAGGCGGTGGTCGCACAGGGATCTTTATTCTTTGGCGTTTAATTTGGTAATGAAAGGCATTAGCAAATAGCCGGAAGTGACAGTGTGCAGTAGGAGTGTTGCTGGGGTGAGCTGGGGCTCTGCTACCTGTTGACAAGGTTGCACTAACGAGCATCTGTGCAACTGGGCATCTCTGGTAGGGCAGGGCTCAGGAATCATTAACTTCAGCTCCCATAGTCATGCTCATAAAAAATAATACATGGTAAGTATTTGCTTAAATCAATTATATTTGATTAACCGGGGTTTTTTTCCCCACCCCCTAAATGTCCAGGTTAATTCACAGGTTTAGCTCAGGATCAGGATCAGGCAAAGGTTTTGTTTTTCACAGGCAGCCAGAGAGTATTTTAAGTTTCAAGGATTAGGACCAGTGTTTTGCCCAAAAGGTATGGTAGTCAGGATTTGGGGCCACTGTGAATTTCCATGATACAAACAGTGATTCTGCTTTTTGAGGTACAAATGCTGCCTGAAAACTGGAGCTGGGCCCTGGCCTGACAGGGGACAGTGACTGCAGAATTTGTGGGGCTGCATTCCACACGTCTTTCCCAGCACATTCCCATGAAAAAACAAAAACAACCATCAGTGGCTTTGCCACAAACTTCCTTTCCTCTGGCGTGGCTGGGCTGGGGCAGAAATGAGAAAGTACATATACTAAACATACACTGGTTAAAAATTTATATGGATGCAGGCAAATTATCAGAGGTGTTAAGTGCATTGTAGTCTGAATGCCAAATGTATTCCCAGCTCATGGAGAGGCCTCAGAGGCTTTGTTTATACTGGCCAGAGAATTCCTGGGCTGTGGGCTGAGTTAAAGGCTGCTCTTCAGCAGCAACACGGATCTCGTTCAATCAATTTCTGCAGCAGTTCAGCCACTTAGTGTGGAAGGTCATCTTTTGTCTGGGATATTTCCATAGGAGATCTGACTGGAGGGAGGAGCAAGGAAAGCAGATCCCTAAAAACAGTGCAGTCTGATTCTTTTCCATGTCGTGTTTGAAAGAGCTCCAGCTGCTGAGTCAGGGTGAATAAATTAACTACCTGTGATAGCACAGCAGTCTGCTGGAGACCTGGACACCTCAAATACACCATATGGAGAGTTAAATGCAAATGCTGTCTGACAAACAGGAAACCTGCACATGCCAAATGCTTCTGATAGCATGTAAATCCCAGAAAACTCAGGTGAAACATCTAGTGTTTGAAATATCCTTCCTTCACTGCTGACCTGGGACAGGAGCAAAAGGTCAGTTGAGCCAAATTTGAGGATCCTGGGCTATGATTCGTAAAGGTGCCTGAGAAAGTTAGAAAATCAACCTGAAGTGACTTTTTTTTTTCCATGTAGCTGAGGAAAGACTCAATAATCTTTAATGCTTACAAAAATCTTTACTTTTGCAAACGGCCTGGCTAAGAAATGGATTTAGTTGATTCTTTCTGTACCTTAGAACATTTCTTAAACAAAATATTAAGCCTGATATCAACAAGTCTCATAAACCTTATAAATCTCTACCCCTGCTGTTTGATTGCTGAAGACTGTTCAAGGAGTTTAAATTGATTTCCTTTTCAGTCGTTTAAGTCCAAGGTTGCTTAAAAGAAAATAAAAACATGGGCTGAAATTCTTGGTCTTGAAATTTAACCTACCAAGCACGAATATGAAAAAATGTGGTGTAAAGGCCAGTGTTGTTGGCAATAGGCACAAGCATTTTGCAAGTTTAGCAGGTCTAGCAATCTGTAATTCCTGTAAACAAGTGCTGCAGTTAGAAGGCTGCTGTTTTAAGGGGGCTGTTGATTATTTTCATTAGCTGAGTTGCTGTCTTCCTTGTGCTGTTGAAAATGTCACAGTTCCATTCCATGCAGTGATGTTCGTGTTCATTTACAGACACGAACAAAACACGAGCCTTTCCTCTTCGGAACTTTCCCTGAGCAATTTTCTCTACTCCGTCAGTTTGAGCTGCTCCTTCTCTGCTGATTTAAGTCATTGCAATCTTCCAGGCCACTGTAATCCTTCAGCATTCTCTTTTGTGCTGGATTTACACCTCAGCTACCCTGCAGTGTATCTGTTAGAAGGGCAAATTTAAAAGAAAAGAAAAGTAGCATTAAAACTGAATGAGTTCAGGTAATATTCTGTTGCTTTCTGTATCACCCTGCCAGCAGCAGGTGCAGTGCCCAGCTCTCCTGTGCTCAGCCCCCTGCCTGCAGCAGCTGCTGTGTCCCCATGGTAGCTGTGCTGTGGCAGAGGTGCTGTGGTGCCAGGGCTGCCTTTGTCGTGTTCAGAAATGAGCTGCACCATCGAGAAGGCGCTGGCGGACGCGAAGGCGCTGGTGGAGCGGCTGAGGGAGCACGACAGCGCGGCCGAGGCGCTCATCGAACAGACCACGGCGCTCAACAAGCGGGTGGAGGCCATGAAACAGGTCTGCTCTGCTGGTGCTGGCACTGACAGCCCTGCCATCCTCTGCTGCTTCTGTGCAGCACACAGTGAGCACGGGGCGGGGGTAATCCTGTCACGCAGACTTGGTGTTTTTAGTAGAGCTGTGGCTCTCATCCAGAAAGAGCTTGCTTGTGTAGTTGGAGACTGTGAAAACATTTTCACAGTTACTCCAGTTTAAATATTGAAAAGAAGCATTTGTTTGAAGAAGACTGGTAGAAATGGGATTGGTATCTTACAAACCACTCTGTAGCATCTCTTGCTTTGTTCTCCAGTGGAATACTACACATTTTTATTAATTTCAGCATGCCCATTTAATCATACAGAAGCTCTGACATGTTTTCTTCTGTACAGAGTACTTGGTCTTTGCACTGTTTCCTTTTGTTTCCAAATAGCTTCTTGGGTGTTTTTGTGCTCATTTCTATTCTGATGTTAAGCTGCTCAAGGCACGTTGTTAGATTGAGTGTGACTTTCACAAGACAACTCCTGGGAAAATGTAAAGATGTCTTGTGACTCTCCATATGGGAGTTCATCCTGTCACTTTAATTAACCCAAGATATGATAATGGGCCTATAAAATAAAACCCTGCATGCAATTCAGCCCTGTAAAACTAGTCATGCAGAGGCTTCATGGCTTCAGATCAAGAGTATTACATTTCCCCATCTGTTGGAAGTCAGGATCCATTGACTCGGGCCCAAGTGACTTGTACCCACACAGCCTTGTGGTTTAAGGTTTTGGGAAGCCACAGTAAATGTCAAGAGGTTAATACCTCATGGTTTGTCTTTACCACATCTCTATGAGTTTTAAATTACCCGATGGTGAGCTTGGCCTGCATTAACTGAAAGTTAAATAGCATCCACTACACACATCTAAGGTGTGAAACTTGTTTAAAAACAAATGTGATGCTTTTGTGTCTCTAAAGGACGGGATGTCTGCAACACCTTCTGGTGTGTGCTTGATATTATTATTAAAAAGCAAGCATTGTCTTCCTGGTTACAGACTGTGAGTGACAGTAGAACTGGTGCTTTGGGACCTGCTGAGTAATACCTGTCTTTGGTTAATCAAATGTGCTGTGCCTTGTTGGTTTGTTTTTGTAATAACCAGTACCAGGAAGAAATCCAAGAGCTCAATGAAGTAGCAAGACATCGCCCTCGGTCTACTCTAGTACTGGGTATCCAGCAGGAAAACAGACAGATTAGGGAACTGCAACAGGAAAACAAAGGTAAAATATGAATATTCTATCCTTTTCAAGCTTCAGCCTGTACCACTGAGACTTTTACCACTGATCTTTTTTCAAAACATAGCTATAGAAGAATTTTTTTTTCTTCTAATTTCAGTTTGTCAGTTTAACTGATCATAACACATTTCAAGAGTCCTCAAGTCCAGCCTCTGGGACTGATGAAGAAAAAGAGAGATTTGGGAAAAATTACTTTTTTTTGTCCTTACCTAATGTCCAGCACAAGTGAGGAGATAAATAGAACTTAATTCTGTGAGACAGGGATCTTTTTGGAGGAGTGTTTAACCACTGCTGAAAATAACAGGAGCAGTCGGGACAAGTTATGGTGTGAGTAGAGAAATCTAATTCCTTCTGGAATTCTGCACACTAGGAATGCACTGCTGCTCCAGGAAAGCCTTAGGTATTCTAACAGTTCCATTCAGCAAAGGATTCAGTGATCTCAGTTCAGATGAGTCTTGCCTTATCTCAGGGGTTGTTTATCCTTTGGCTCAGTATATTTGGAACAGAAGCATTTTTTGACACTGGTTTTACCAAGCTGTGGATTAAAACAGATCTGTGAACTCCTTCCTGCCTTTTGAACAGGGTGGCTTGTAGTGGCTGGGGTGGAGCTGCTCAGGCACACTCCAGATGGCTTTTGTCAGCCACAGGGACTGAACAAGAAGTCACACTAACAAAAGGCTGCTTGTTACTGACCAGGAACTGCCCCAGGCTGATCACCATCAAAGCCATCTGCAGAGCCTGTGTAGATCTCATGGTGCAGGCAGTGGGGACACTCAATTACAGACTCATTTTGGTTTTCTCAAGCTGAAACACTTGTGCACTTTGGTTTGGTTCTCTGTGTTAAACTCTTAACTGCATTTTAAATTCTGTTGGCAGAACTGCGCACGTCTCTCGAAGAGCACCAGTCTGCTCTGGAACTCATCATGAGCAAGTACAGGGAACAGATGTTCAGGTTGCTTATGGCGAGCAAAAAGGATGATCCAAGTATAATAATGAAGTTAAAAGAGCAACATTCCAAGGTAATAACTTTATTGAGGTTTTTTCTTCGTTTTTTTAGTTAACACCTTTGTTTGTAGTGGATCAATTCAAAGCTCACTTTGTGTCAATTTTTGTGCTGCTGTATTACTAACTAAAAATTATAATTTTTATAATCCACTCCATGCAACACGAACAGGAAACTATCAATTGAGTAAGTCGACCTTACCAGCTTCTCATTTATTAAAACTTACAGCAGGTAGCATTTCATTACTGTATTTGCTTAATTCACTTTTGTTTCACTTTAGTCTTTAAGGCAACTGCCCTGTTACACTGCCAGAGGTTAGTAATAGTCAGACTTCTAGACTAGCTTTAACTTACACTTGTGACACCAATAAATAATTAATAAACCTGTGCTTAGGGAGAGTAGGAGGAATAAGCTTTTTAAATTCAATATTCAAATACTTCCCCCTAAATATTGTAAATAAATTTTTAAAAAGTCCTTTTGACTCTTGAATAACTGGAACAGAAGTATATGTTCAGTTATGCAAGAGTCAGAAGGACTTTTAAAATTTGGGGCAATTCATTATTCTGGGTCCCTAAGAGATTTAAACAGGAGTTTTTTAGCAAAGTATTACATTTCATTGAAAATGTAACAATCATTAGAGCAATGCAGCTGTGTAGACAAGTTCTAAGTGTTTAACAATCTTTGCCCTCAGCTAACTTAAGTTTGCAAAGCAAAGTTAGGGTCTGCTTACTGGGAAAACAGAATTTAAGAATTTGATTCTTTCTTGCCTGCTTACAACATCCTATGTGTGTAATTAGTGCCATTGGTATGAAAAAAAATATTGGATTAGAACTGTATCTTTAACATAAAATCTTGAAAAATGACAGATATAGGTAATTTTCAACAGAAGTTACCTCAGAATATGGTATAGCATCTGCTCCAGCTTCAGGAGAACCAACACAAGAGGGTAAAACGAAATCCATCCTGGAATGGACTGTGATAGTTCATTTAGGAGCACTTCAGTGGAAAATTAGGAAAAAAGAAACAAAAATAACATCTCACAATATAATTGGAACAGGATATTTAGGCTTCAACATCTTCATTAAACCTCTTCCTTCATGAATACCTGATGAAAAAGATTTATCACCCTTCCCCTGACAGATAGGATTTCTGGAATTTCATTTTTTATTCTCTAGCTCAATGTTGAAGCACTTTTTAAATACTTCTCTCTTGTTAAGTAAACAATCCATTATACCCAAGGAGTTAAGCTCCCTGTTCCCAGTAATGCTGTTTTCCTGAGTGCCAGCTGTTATTTTAGTGCCTGTTTACAGATTATTACAAGAGCATTGATTGCTGCAGATGAAGAAGCACCTCCTTTAAATAGAACAACAACATCTTTTGATGGTGTTGTATGCAAGAGAAAAGGGTGTGTTGGTAGCAGTGACCCTGATCTAGGCATGCTGTTTGAATTTGCTCAGCTGAAACAAGGCCCTAGAATGGGTGTGGCTGCTTTTTGGTTTTTATCTCTTTGGAGAGGAAAACCCCAATGTGTACAAAAGAGAGAGGTGCACAGAGGCTTTCACTGTCATTGCACTCTTTGCTTTTACCCCATCTAAGTTTTCCACATGTACCTTCCAGAGCAGAGCATTCCAGTTTTGTGTTAGGCTCTGACCTAACATCAGTGACCGTGGAACAGGCCCGAAGTTGTATTGATCCAGAGCCCACATGAGCTGTGAAAGCAGGAAGCAGGGAGAGCAGCAGTGTATCTGAAAGCCACAGCTCCTACCCAGGCTTCTCAAGGGTGCATCCTTGCCTGACCACAGCTTCCTGTCAAGCTAAATTTGGGAGTTCTTAAAAAAAATAAAGTTTAATGTCGTCACCTGCCCTGGAAACTGAGAAGAAAACGAAGATTTACAGCAAGTTCTTCCCCACCCCCTCACATTGAGAGTGTGCATTTAACAGCTGCTAAATTATAGCTTGGACAGTTGGAATGGCAGAGAGGAAAGGGCTGATGTTTATTTCAGTAAAGGGTATTTGTTTTGGTCAGATAAGTTTATGATTCCAGCTGAGGCAGTTCTTTGTGGCGGCTTAGAGGCAAGATGATCATCTGCCAGCCATATGGATCTCCCATCAAATTCATCATTTAAAGGTGGGATTTAGCTTTAGTCTCTACTGTCCTTCATTTCAGCCCTCCTGTCCTGCTTTTCCTGATATGAGCCAATAAATATTGTGAATTTTGTCCGAAGGCCAGGTCAGGCACAACTAGACTGGCATCACAGCAGAGCTGGAATAAAAGACAAGTTGAAAAATGAAAGCTGTTGGAAATACCTTTAAATTGTCTGGCTTAACTGAGCAGCAGTGAGTGCCAGAGGGGCACAGGCTCCTCATGCAGCATTGCAAGGAAAGGCAGCATTGACCCTTCTTCCTGAACCTCTGAAGTCCAGAGCCCAGATAAGCTGGAATTGGAGGTGGATTCAAGCACAAGTATCTAAAATAGAGTGGAGGTCACATTTGAGTTTTGTAATACGTGACATAGTGAGGATGAGCACTGCACCTGCTCCTTTTTAGAGAGAAATGCCTGTCCATGGGCTGGTACTGGAGATCAGGTTTCAAACACCTGGAAAAAATGTGGCTTTCCCTGTTCTGACAGGAGTGGAGCAGTTTTGCATATCCAAAATGACACACATCAGTTCCTGCTGCACAGGAGGGCCTGGTCAGGGCAAGCACAGCACCAACTTGTAGCCATTTGGAGGCCAGGGATCACAATTGGTTAAGCTTCTATCAAATTCCAATGAGAGAGATCACTGTGGGGCAAACCAGGTTTATTTAAATAAACAGGACCAACGTGGCTGCCCACACTGTTAGAGTATGAGAGAATTTGTTTTCCAAACTTGAGGTCTGTGATAAAAAATGTCACAGCAGCTAAACCACATTTAATGCTTTGCTTTTTTTAATAATGCAGAAAATATATCACTAAGATATTGCTAAATGTTGTATCTCAGGAGCTGCAAGTGCACGTGGACCAAATTTCAGAGATGGCAGCAGTAATGAGAAAAGCCATTGAGGTGGACGAAAGGCACGGCTGCAAAGAGCAGGAGCGCATCAGCCAGCTCGAGGTGAGGAGAAAGCTGCAGAGGCACGGACATTAAAGGGAGTAAAGATCCTCCCAGGTGTTTTATGCAGTTACTGTCCCAGGCACTCACTGCTGTTGTGTTACCCTTGCCTTGCTGGAGCAGGGGAAGCACCACTACAGCTTAATCTCAAGGAGGGGATGCTTAAAGCCCATCCAAGAGAGCAGGAGGGTCAGAAACCTCATATGCTCCCTTGGAGAAGATGACACAGCACTGATTTCAAACCAGTGCTCTACTCCTTATGCATTAGTTTGGAGTAGAGGGGAGGTTTTAATGAGTTACCCTGATTCTTTCTGGAGTCCTGTTAATGTGTTTTTCTCTCTCTGATTTTAGCAAGAAAACAAAGGCTTGAGAGAAATTCTTCAAATCACTAGAGAATCATTTCTGAACCTCAAGAAAGAAGATGCATCAGAAAGCACGTCCCTGTCAGGATTAGTGACAAGCAGTGATCTGAGCCTGAGGAAAAGCTAAGGACTCTGGGAATCAGCAAGCTTCAGTTGCACACTTAAACCAATGGAGCATCAGGGGGCACTGGTCAAGCACTTGTTACTGAATAGGGCACCAGCAAGAGAATGCATACAACTCCAGCTCAGTGGCTTTTATACTGAGCAACATAAATTCAGCTGGTATTCTGCAATACCCTCAGTGAGACATTGATTGCCATAGATCTAACCTCAGTAGGAAATGGATTAATGCACTTGCTGAATTGCAAATTCTTTTTATATGAACTCGTTTTACAGATAAAAGGTGAGATTTCAAGTAATTTATATAAATTATTGCTCATACAAAGTTCAGTGCAACTCTTAGATAATAAAGGTAAGATTTCAAGTCTGATCTCTGCCTTGGAAAGTAGTAACTTATGAATATGCTTTGTGCATGATCCACATAGCATTTTTGCCTTTTGTTTTGGCTTTAATTCTCATTTTGCAACAAACCTCTTTGATGGGAGGGGCACACAGGCAGCACAAAACTTAAGGATTTCTGTCATTTAGCTTTGGGGTATCGCTTTCAAATACAAGGCCAATTTTTAAACATAAGGAATGCTGTCAACGAACAGTTTGGAGTTTTTAAATGAAACAAAATTCTTTCAAATATGTGCACTGAATTGTATTGTGAGAACATGGAAAGAGCTGTTCCCACTTAGTTGTTCTCAGGAACACAGGTAGCAATACAATTCTGCCTCAGCTTTTACCTTTAGGAGAGGAAATGCAGCTCAGTTCTCTGTCAGTAGGAAGCCACAAGTCCCGTGTCTGTCTTCTCCAATTGCCTGCCCAAACTTCCTAAGTGAGGAATGGCAACTGGAAAGCACAAAAGCAGTGGCAGCAGAAAGGGTGGGTGGAGGAAGGAGGAAGCAGACTTGGCAGCCTGCAATTAATACTCTAAATTTTCCTTTCTCCAGAGGAAAATTTCTTCTTTCTTCTGTCAGGAAGGTTTTAAAGTGAGTTAAGCAGAGTGAAAGCTGTCAGCTACAGAAAGCTGTGGAACTAGTTGCCACCCACAGCTTCACATTCTGGCTGTTCAATAACCCACCAGGCAACATGAGCTGAGCAATCCTGAAATCAACCACCATTTAGTCAAGTTTGATTTTCAGTGACAGCAACACAGAAGGAACTAAGCATCCAACACTTCCAAGCGTGGCAGCTTCAATACAGCTTCCTGTGCCCCAGCACAGCTTCCCTGAGCTCGAGGTAAATGTTCCACAGGCCTAAGGGGGAGCTTTCAGTGACACTGAACTGACTTAGGAGCAGCTCAGTACCTTTGTTCTCTCTGTTGCTGCTCCTTCCTCTGGTGCTTTTAAGAGGAAATAAGTGAGAAAAGAGCATTAGCAGGCTGTAAATGTTTTCAGTGAACTAATACACGTGCTGAAAGGACAGGTAAATCAGGTCTCCACATTCTCACAACTTGCTTTAGAAATGGAGAAGCTGCTGCTTCTCTGCAGAGCACCTTGGCTAGGCTTAAGAACACACTGAGGACATTCACATGTGTGGAAAAAAGTTATGGCCATTTCCAGACTTGTGAAACAGCTGAGGGGAAATTCTGGGGGAACATTTTAGCTCAAGTACAAAATATTCCTGTCTGCTTTTTTATTATCTGTAAAGCCTCGCCAGTGCTTCTCTAATTTAGATTTTGCATTTCTGCTGTGGCTTGCAAGCTGCTGACTTACCAGAAGGAACATCTTTTTTTCACTGCAGTGTTCTGTTGTTGCCAACTTACAAGGAATTTTGGGTTCAGTTGTTGAAGTTTTTGTTTCTAGAAGCATCTTTTCAACCATGCACTGGTGTCAAGAGGCATTTCTATCCATTTGATGCTGGATTCAGTTTCATGGCTGACTTCTGGTTTGGCTTCCGAATACAGAAGAGGATTCTTGGTCTGTGGCAGTACTTTGAGGTTGCTCTATTATGAAATAATGCTTGATTAGTGTTTATTTTTGTAAATTAAAAAAATGTGACTTAATTTATCTACTCCTAGTCTTCACGTTTGATACGTCTCCCCTTTCATTCCCCTACCCTGATCACTTTAGGATTTTAAAGAGCCTTCACAGTGAGTGGAGTGACTATTTTTCATTGCATACCTGTTATTTTTGTAATGCAGATGGCTTGAAGAGGATTTATGGCTAGAATTGTGTACAGTAAACTTATTTTATCAATAAAGTTGACTGAAAACAGAGATGTCTCCATGACTAAAGCAAGGTACTGGCTCTGAGATGAGCCTTGTTGGTAACACGAGATAAAAAAGAAAGTAACCAAAACTGTTTTGTGTGGCAGCTGTTCAGCTGAGGGGAGACTGAAACTAAATTGGGCTGGTTTGTACAACTAAAAGCCTTGAACAGCCTTTTTAACAAGCACATGGGATTAGAAGGTTGCTAAAATACAGAACTAATGGCATTGTTTTAATGCAGAATTACATGTACTGAGATCCCTATGTAAATGCCCAAATGAAATTTACATTGGCTTAGGAAGTTTCCTTGAGCGCTTTTTCTGGTTAAAAGAGGAATTCCCAAGCCTGCTGTTAAAACTTGAACTTGTTCATTTTGGAGATCCTGGAGTCTGAGTGTCCGGGGCACGACTGGCAGTCACTTTGGCCAGGAGAGCTCTGTGGTGCTGCTCACAGCAGGAGGGCAGAGGGAAGGAGAGACCTTAAAGCTCATCCAGTGCCACCTCCTGTCGTAGCAGGGACACCTTCCACTGTCCCAGGTTGTTCCAAGCCCTGTCCAGCCTGGCCTTGGACACTGCCTGGCATGGGGCAGTCACAGCTGCTCTGGGCAAGTAGTTTGTAGTTTTTATCAGTTCTTCTGTGATGAATTAACTGCACACATCTGTTATCTAGCCGAGCTGGTAAGACAGCAGAAGTCAACTAAATGGAGGTTTTAGTGGATGCTGTGGGCAAAACTACAAGTCATTCCTTGACTTCCAGCTTATGGATCATTTAGCACAAGTGGACAGGGGCTGTGTAGGAGGAGGGACTGAGTTCCTGCTGTCTGCAACCACCTTCCTGTCCCAGACATGGCGAGCCAGTGTGGCCCTTGTATCAGGGAATGTCTTTATTTCCCACATTCAGAAAAAACTCACCTGACATCTGCCTTAACCCACTGCCCAGCAAGGAGGGGAACACTTCGTCATTGCAGTCTTGGAAGAAGCATGTGCTGGCAGCACTCCTCAGGCACCAGCCAGAGAACAGGCACAGGGGAAAGCCACCAACTCCAGCTGCAGTCTCTTTCCATTTCCCAAGGTGAAGGTTTACTTCTTTGAAGAATGGCAGACAATGATTTCACTGCAGTGTTCTCAGCACCAGAAATCCCCCAATCCATCCACCTGAGGTTGGCTCTTCCAGCAGTGAGCAGCAGTGGAACTCTTTTTGAGAAGTCAGTTCTTGGAAGCTCAAACAACACAGCACACCAATGGATGCAGGGTGATCAGCACCTTCCCTTTTCCATTACTACGTTCAGGAACACCATAAACAAATTTTTAAATGACTCATCATCTGCAACTCATTACATTCCTGGCTAAGCAAACAGCAGCTGCCTTCTACAATTCTCTGTACTTCTTTGCTTCCTGCATATGGCTTTCCACCTCACCCTCAGCATTCTGGATAAAAAAAAAAATCGAAACCAGCTCATTTTGAGCATATTAGATAATCTGTTGTTACACCAAATGAGATAGAAAAGTTGGAACTGGTGCTTTTTCTGACAAGGCAGCCTTGTGAAGATCTAGTTGTGAGGCAGGCAGGGAAGTTTTGCACACCTCTCTTCTCCTGCCACTCCCTCTCACCCCCAAAATGAGCTCATGCATTGCTCTGGTTTGAAGTTGACTTCTCCCAGCTTGCAAGGAAGCACAAAGCCCTTCATGCTCAGCAGGAGTCAGCTGGCTGCCTGGAGCTGGGGGCTAGAGCAGACAGGCTCTGAGAGCAATAAACATTATAAACAACAAGCATCTGTTGAACACACAGAAGTGTTAGGGGAGCTGTTGTTTCCAGAGAAAACTCAGACACCTGAGCCTACTAATCCAGGATGTGGGAAGGGATGACAACCAGATGGACATTGGCAAAATTCAAATAAATCTGGATATATCAATGCATTCCAGCCCCTAATTCAGGACACAGTAACCTAACACAATACTCACCTTGCATACCCAAAGGCTCAGTGTTTCTTATGCTGAGTCTTCACTGGATAAACCAACCAGGAACCGAAGTTCCACTAGAGCTCACCCCAAAAAACACTACCAAGACCACTGCAGATCTACAGCTGCTGACAGGTTGGAAGGCAGAGAGATGAAAGGCTCAAAGGCTCAATGAAAAAGGCACATTTTGAGATGCAGCCTACTGATTTCTCTGGAGGGGCTCTCCCTTTTTTGGAAGTCTTTTTCAGATCAAGGACAAAAGGGAATCACAGAATCATAGAAGGGTTTGTGCTAGAAGGGACCTTAAACAGATCTCACCCTAGACCTCAAGAGGTACACAAAAAAAAAAAGCCTTGAAAATACCCCTTCAACACTGCAGTGGATCAGTTGACGTATTCTGATAATCACCACAGTTACTCGCTCTGCCTTAGGGATTATGGAAGAAAATTCCTGAACCGTCTCTTGGCAGAACTAAAAAAAGGAAACAATCTCCAAGTCAGGATCTCAGAAAAACAGTTCAAAGCCCACTTTTGCTAGAAGATTCCTAGGTGATCTTGCAGAGCAGTTCTCAGGCAAGAAGGGGATGACAACCATTCCTTTGTTCTCTAGAGCCTCATCTGACAAAGCTCTCAAAAAAAAGCCTCTCCGGACCACGCGCTTCCCTCAGTGGCTGCACAGAGCACACGCCACACACTCAGCCTCTGGGTGTCACTGCAATGCCAGCCAAGCTCCCCCACCTTAGCCCTTGGCCAGAAGAAATTTTTCAAAGCAAACTCTCCCTCCAAGATCAAAGGCAGAGGCTAAACTGTAAGAGCATCATTGAAAAGACATCTTTATTATAAAAGATATAGAAAATTAGAGTTAAACTTGTTTCTTGCACAATGTTAATTGCAGCAGTTATAAAAACCCACCAAGGTAAACATGTTTAAGAGCATTTCCATACCACAGAAGTGTTTGCTGCTTGCCATTACACATGGCAGACAAGCTCAGGATCAGTGCAGGGAGGACGGGCAGAGACCCAGGGAGGAGCTCCTTGTTTCCCCCACGTACCACACAACAGCACAGGGAAACAAGACCCAAACTGCAGGATTGCAGCCTTGCTTTGCTGTTTGAGGCAGATGGTCCAGCTCCAAGCAATGATGGGATTTGTCTACAAACATCAGAAGGGTTCAGTCACCTCAGACACTGTCTTTGAGCTCTCACTCCTTAAAGAAAAGCCATTTAAAAGTCATTCCATTCCTGTCTATGCCAGGGTGTTCTGACTTCCAATGAAGTTCCCAGAAAAAGTTCTTTTGCCAGTTTCCTCACGAAGAGCTGTTTCTTACAAATTTCCTACCAAGAATTTAAAGTGGTGGCTGAGAGCTTAACCTTCCACCCCTGGGGAATCCCTCATGGAGGCTCCATGCAGGCAGCTGAGCACTGACTCCCCTCACACAGGCAGGACTGTGCTCTTGGCTGCCCCCACTGAAGGTTCAGACACAGGGTGAAGGAGGAAGAGTCGCCATACCCTGTGTCAAAGTACAGGATGTGAGACTTGAGCATCCTTCAGTGCATGACAGACCCCCACCGGAGACCAGGACAGGGCACAAAAAGGACAAATACAGATAAAACACCCTCAGGTCTGCTTGGGATGAACCAAAAACACATTGCTCCAGTTGACAGTTTGAAAATGGCTCTTGATTTTTTTTTAAGGAAGAGCATAAAAATACCACATGAGATTGGTCCCTCATCTGTTTTCATACTACATTCTGTTTTGGGCAGATGCAATTCAAATAGGTAAGGAACACAGTCAGCAAGGTTCCTGGTCAGTATCTTGCTAGCTGAATAATGTTTTCACCCCTTAAAGGCAAAATTAAAAAATTATTAAAAAATAAATAATTAGTGTTTCAGCCAACTCCAGGGGGAATAATTTGCCATTGGCTACAAAGAGCTTATTTACTTCTTTCTTTTATGACAGCACCATCAAAAAAGATACTATACCAGAGCAGAAACAAGATACAGGCTGTTCAGAAACCAAACAAGGAGACAAACCTCTTGTGTTCTCTTAGCAGCCATCTCTGCACAGAGACCAGATGACGAGCTTGCTACAAAACCACCCAAAAGCAAAGGCAAAAGTCATCTTGTCTCAGATCAGTCCCCGCTCCTGAGCCCCACAGTGCACACGTACAACAGTTAACTCAGTGCAGTTTCAATTCAAGTCACTCAGTTCAGCTTGCAAGGTTCAGTAACACTTCTTGGAAACCAGTGTGTCTACAGCCACATGTTTTGTACCTGTATTAGGAGGAGATGCTCAGTTCCTGCTGGAAGAACTCCTTGTATGTCCAGTCCTTTTTTCTCCCCTCACAGCTGGACAGGCTGCCCACCCTTGGGAGCTGTCTCAGCAGACATTTCCACATGCAAGGGAACAATCAGCAGGTTGCTTTCCAAGGCCTGTTTGATATTTCACGTACCCAAACAGCAAAGTAGAACTCACAGGATCAATGCCTGTCCTTGGCCATGAGTACAGGATTCTGCAGCTGGACACAAGCAGGTTGCATCAGGCAGAGTGCTCCACAGAGGAGTCACAAACAGCATGTAGTGTACTGGACGGGTAACTGCTCTGCCAAGCTGGGCAAGCAGCAATCTCTTATTCAGCAGGACAAATTCGCAGTGGTAAATCCTGCACCACTGGCTGGTTGCTGGTAATCATCTCACCATTCCCAGATCCTCCCTCTCCATTCCCACCAGTTATTTGGCAAGTTACAGAAGCAGTGGAGTTCTCTCCCCGGCTGGCTGGTCTTTCTGGAAGAATTCTTTGATATGCAGCAGCTTGTTGTGGATCCTCTCTCTCAGGGGAGGGATATGATGGCTGGGGTCTAAGACATTGGTGCTTCTACGTTCCCTTTCCCTCTTCCAGGTGAGATAGGGATGTGGTGGGAAGGGCACCTCACTCCTCTCCCGGCGGAGCTGCACAGTGACCCCGCTGAGCGCCAGCATCGCCCACACTGACAGGATGATGAAGTCTGGAAAAAGAGAAACAGATTCCTGGGGCAAAGTAGAATATTCCTTGCTTTCCCAAGCACAAACATTGAACTAGTTGAGTGACAGAAAGGAATGCAGTACCATCCCCACATCCTCAGAGTAACTCCATGCAGAGGCCAGGATACAAAGGGAATTGGGAAGAGTCTCTTCCCTGTGTTAGGCCTTTGACTGCCCACTCTGCACACTCCTCAGCAAACTGCCAGCCCAAGTCTGAGCAGCACCTTTCACAAGGACCTTTGTGACAACACCTGCAGGAAGGTTCCTGCCGTTGAGTCTACTCGGTATTGCTTTTGAAGGACTAGAATTTCTCAAGTGGATGTTAAATATCACACTGTACTGTGTTCTCCTTCCATCCCCTTCCTGCCCTCACTCACTGTTTACCATAGAACCAAAGAGGCAGTGGTTCCTCCTTAAAAGGAGAATAAAGTCTTGATTGGACTCACCATTCCTTTGAAAAGGCACATTGGTGTAAGCTCTGCTGAAGTAATTGTTGAGGACCCTTCTGAGCAGGTCTAAGGTGATGTAAGCAAGGCTTGTGTAGACATAACAAGCAATGGCCAGGATCACTGTGTAAGATCCCACTATTCCAGAAGCCAAGATGTTCAGCTAGACAGGGAGAAAAAACACAGCTTTAGGAGGCTGAGGAACACTCTCTATTTCCCACCACTCTAAGATAGCAGAATCATAGAATCATGGAATAGCCTGGATTGAAATGGACCTGAAACAGCCCATCCAGTTCCAACCCTCTGTCATGGGCAGGGACACCTTCCACTGCCCCAGGCTGCTCCACATCCTGTCCAACTTGGCCTTGAACACTGCCTGGGCTGGGCCAGCTTCTCTGGGCAAGTATTTTGTAACTTTTATCAGTTCCTCTGTGATAAATCAGCTGCACACATCTGTTATCTAGCCAAGCTGATAAGACAGCAGGAGTCAACTAAATGCAGGTTTTAGTGGATGCTGTGTGCAAAACTACAACAAATCATTCCTTAGCTTGTGGACCATTTAGCACAAGTGGGGCTGAACAGGAACTGCCTGCAACTGGCCCTGTGCTGAGCTTCACAAAGCTGTGCTAAGTTTTCTGTACATATCCCAAGGAGCAACATTTGCATTAAGAAGTCTGACCCCACACCCTCCCATCCTCCCAAGGTGACAGCATAGTTACTTACAATTCTTGGGCAGCCAACAAAAAGCACTGGAATCATCAAGGCCACACAAATAAAGGTCACCCAGAACACCACATCGTCACGAAAGACCCTGTAGTCTCCTGCCAAGACATGACATCTACCAGTGAGGGACGCATTTCCTCTTTCACAAGTGTTTAGGGGTCAGCTTTTTCCCCCCAAAATTCTGTACGTTCAGAAATACCTGGAGTACATTGTTGAAAAGCCCAGCTTTTGAGCTCAAATCCTGACTTTAAGATGTGTGGAACAGTTACTCAAGAACAGAAAAACTGTCCCAGTTGAGCAGAGGTCCTGGACTCTGTGCTGAAGCAGCAGATCTTGTCCATGGAATGAAGACTTTTGACACATTCCTCACCAGGTAAGAATGAAAAGTACCAGAGTACTGCTGCCCAATAAAAAGCTGGTTTGTTGCCTCTATGGGTTTCTAAGCTAAAAATCTGCATCTGATTCCAGAGTATGGTGCAAATGTAGCCATCACATCACCACCAGGCCACAAATTATTCTAGGCTTTAGGGAAATTAAATCACTCAAACCCTTCTTTGCTCCCCCTGCCTTCTAAAACCTGTGGATTCACCAGAGGGGACAAGCTGACCTCCAGCTGAGTCACTGTTCCACTTGAATGAAGAGCAACCAGGGACTGCATGGATTATCACAGAATCATGGCTTGAGTCAAACACAGATGACTGGAGAATGAAAAACTGTCCCACCAAGGGACCTTAAAAAGAGAAGTTTTCAGACTGAAAATTACAATGAAGTATAGCTGATGCTCTGGTGTCCCACAGGGACTCCAGCTCAGCAGGCTTACTGGCTTTTAAGCAATTTGTCTAAGGCCTTTATGCCTGAAGCCTTCAAATTAGACTGTAGATTTTCTAGTGGGATTTGTTCTGGACAGAGAACAAGAGAGCAAGTGCATGCCTGGAGCAGAGCTGGTGTTACAGGGATGGCACACAGCTTAAGTAGGAAGAGTCACCAAGTTCTCTGCAAAACAATCAGTTTCCTTTTCCCCAAGTAGTTTTAATTACAGCACAGCTGAAAAAAGCTTTCAGGTACATCTTCATTCCTCCCAGCACTGGAAAGGGAAAGTTAAACATCCCACTAAGATAAACCAGAGAGTGCCTTGCACTCTTGCAGTGTGCCTGCAGCACAGCAGGAGCACAGCACTCACCCAGCAGAGGATCCCAGAGCTTACCTAGGGGAGTAAAGAAGACTGTCGATGAGAAGAGAAATCCCAACACAAGTCCAATAACAAACATGCTGAGCAGGACAGACCCAAATCTCCACCAGCTCACAACCAAGAGCAGGCCTCCAATAATTCCAGCCACTGCTGTCAAAATAAGGCGCACTGAAAGAGAGAAGAGAGAATTCCAGCATTCTGGAAACTTCCGTTCCTGCAGTAACACGTTCAGCAGCTTTATTTACATGCTTCTTTGGCTTTTTTCAGTGAGTTTGCATGAGGTAACAAATAAAAGTATCAGAACGTGCTTCATGCACTTCACGTGGATGCCAGCCTGCAGCTGGGGATGTGCTGCTGAAAGAGTGATGGGGGGACTGGCATGGAGGCCTTGCATCAGTACCTGGAGTTCCCAGGGAGTTCAGGTGGCTGCAGCTACTGCACATGGACCAATTAAGGAATTCTATGAGGTGGGACAGACAGAAAGAACTAATTCTGTCTAGTCTAACAAGCTGGGCAAGACCTTACTTCCATTTTACAGATGAAACCTGCATTTGATCTGAAACAGAGGTCCATGCATTGTGGAAACGTATGTTGCAAATTTTCAGAGTTTCCAAACACCTCTTATCTTCCTTGGATTAGATACTGAAATTAAATCCAGCTATTAATTCTGCATCACTGTGATGCTGGAAGGAACACTTACTCTGTTGCATTTTCAGCTATTATGGCAATCAGAGCTCAAGTACCCAGGCATCACCCTGCTATCCTTCCTGTGGCTGGCCAACAGCACAACTGAGATTGTACCTGAAGGGCTCCTAACAAGAGTTTGGGAAGAGCACAGGATCTCCTGACACATCTACTCACCATCATAACTAAGGCCAGTCACCCTCGTAATGAATACAAAGAAGATGAATGCTGCGACAATGAAGCCCATGAAGAATAAGCCTAGAGAAGAAGGAAAAAGTATTTAGCAAGCTTCATACCAAGCCCACTTCAGTGGATCTGCAGACATCTTCATATTACAACAGGGAAGGAACATAGCAGCTCACAAAAGGAGAGCCAGACAATGTTTTGTTCTCAACGGGGGTGAGAGCAAAATGTGCTGTCCTCAAGCACTATAGATAGCCCAAAATTACATATTTATAGCTATGCTGCCCAGCATGCACCCTAGCTCTGAGTTTCTACTTTGCATCTCAGAAACTTCCTGCTCTGAGCTTAAAGGCTCAGAGCCTAATAAAAGCAAAGCGGTGGACCTAACTGGCACAGCATCACTATCAAGTGTATCTTGGTAATAACACCACCATTCTAAGTTACACAGAGTAACATTTATGAAGTTCCAACCAGACTTATGAGGTGAAATATTCAGTACCTGTTTTCCAGAATCTGTGTCCAAAAAAGCAGGTGAAAAGGCCAAGAACAGCAAAAGCCGTGAAGAATACTTTGGTAGAGAGTTTACCTACAAGAAGAAAAGCAGGTTTAGTAGAGCATTCCACATAGTAGTCCCAACAAAGATGTTAAGGTAAGGTCGAGTTGCTGTCATAAACTTTATGACAACTTGAGAGCTGCCACTCTGTCAGATCTGCAATGCCTGAACTAACAATTGGCTTGGTAGGATCTTCAACAGAACACTGAAATAGTCCCAGACTGATGAAGAAATCAAGAGCTTCCTGCTTATTTAAGAGAAATTTCTGTAAGTAGATGTAACTTGTTTATAATACAGAAAAAAATTTGCCTGAAAATTCTCTGCTCAGGTTCAAAAAAAGGGACATCCAGTCATCTCTAAAAATCAGTGCTATGGGGATTAGTGACCCAGGCAGCAACTGTAGGCTTAATCACTGCAGCCTTTACCATTTGACTCCCTCCCATACATTTGCCACACAACAAAAATGATCACCAGCATTACTGTCTTCTAGGCAAATTTCTTACCTATATTTAAGCTATTTGCAGAAATAAACCATATTTTCCATGTGCTCTAAATTAGAGAGTTTTAGCCTAGGTAATTTGCCTCACACTGTCATAGGACAACACTGAGTTTGACAACAGTCACTTGTGTTACAGTATATAAGAAAATAATGAGAAAAAAATCTTACTCTATGAAGCAAATTCTACCAATTACTCATCTCCCTTCTGCATTCATAAGGGGAGTGGCAGCTTTGCTCTGTTTCTGCTCAAATTCCATCATTATACAGCTTTGCACAAAGCAGCATGACTTGGTAGTCACTCCACTACTGCTGACATTATCTTCATTCTTATTTTAGATGACTGCCTCCTTTCAAAATACCTGCAGGTTACTGATTCCTGTTAGCACCAGCACAGTTAGAAAAATCTGGCTGGAGCCTAATCTAGTCTGTGTTTTATGAGCTCAGCTTCACATCCAGCAGCCCTGCAACTAATTTGAAATTATGTATCCAGTTGAAATGGACAAAGCTGGGGTGGCACTACAGAATTCAGAGTTACATTTGCAAGCAACATATTAAACCTACTTTAAGTTAAACCTTTAATTGCTAACGGTTCTCCTTAGTCTTACTTCATCATTCTAGACTTTCTCCTCAAACAAGAAGCAGACTTCACCATAAAGTAACAAAAAATACACAGTGTAAAACAAAGGCCTCCTGCACACATTGGAAAAATAATCTTAAAGCACATTCAGCATGTTGGAGCACAACAAGCTGCAGAGGAATTGGCAAGGACCTACAACTCCCAACTTACTGAGGGAAGAGCAGTTATCCACCAGGTCAGCAAAGCTGCAGGCATATGTATGCACAGGTATGTATGCAGCAGAACTGTTCCAGAGAGGATCCCACACCACAACATTGTAGATCACACCTTGGCCAGGAAGTGATGAGAAGTAGACATTGGTCTTGTCATCAGCTGTCAGCGTAAGCATCTGGAACAGAAAGTATCTGTGTTGAAGGCTCACAGGATGGAACCCTTCCCTCCAGCACTACTGTCTGGAAGATTCTCCCACTCCTGTTTTGCTCCTCCCTGCCTGAGGGCATAGCTCAGGCTCTCTACCAGCCTACTGACCCAGGGCTGGCCTCCGAGGCAGGCAAGGTTGCCATTCCACCCCCCATTCAGGGCCAGGAAGCCTGCTTATGTCTCCCTTCCAGGAAGATAAGCACAGGGGAGGAGAAGACAAGAGAGCACCCCGTGGCTGGTACCCAGTGCTTGGGGCTCACCTTGATGCCGTTGGCCCTGATACTCTGCACCGCGGACATTTTGCGGATGTGGCTCATGAGCACCATCTCGGACAGGTCATTCTCGGGCAGGAAGTACTGGTACACGTCGTAGCGCAGCCGCCACCGCGAGCTCTGACCAGTGCCTGAATCACAGGGCGGGGGGGCTGCTCCTCTGCAAGGAGAAACACATCAGCCACGTGCCCAGCACGAGGCCCCAGACCTTAACATGAGTGTTCAGCAGTTGCCTGTCCACAGGGCTTGCCTCTACTCTTTAGAGGTAGCTGCACACCAGCAGCTAACTCAAAGCTGGACTGTATTTGTGGGCACAGGGCACAGCAGCATCACACAGAACCACCCTGGCACAAGTGGTGTCTGTGCTGGTACCCTGCCCACACACTTACAAGAGGCTTCCTATAACAAGAACTCCAAGAGGCCACAACAGCCAAAGACCACAACATTACTGTTTGTCTTTCCATGCAGTTCTGAACACAGTCTTTTCCCCATTCCCTGCCTATCACTTGTGACACCAGGCACCATTCAGGAAATAATGCCTTTTAACTTGAAGTCTCAAGTTAAACAGAACTCTGGGTCATTATCATGCTTTAGTACTAGTAAAGAAATAAAACTGGCTATAACACACAATTGCTCCTCAAACAAATTAAGCTGTTACAAGGAATGGAAAGATCCAGTATTTACTGACTGCTTACATTTCTGAAGTTGCATAACCTCCCCCACAAGATGTAACTCTCCACTTTTATCTCTCTCATGCAGTACCTCTTCCCCTCCTCCTTTTCCCCATTTACATTTGTTGTAGCAAACAAGATTCCTGCCAGCAGCTGGATGGTTCAGCTGTTATAGCAGGGTCTTATTTCAGCCTTTTGGCCGAACACAGGACAAAAGGTCTTGCTCAGTGCACTGAAGTTTTTCACACACCTGGTATATCCCAAGTTAGCAGGGGCAAATTTGATGTGTATATCAACCAACGTGTAGTCCAGGTAAATATTTGGATCCACTTCCAAGTCAAATTCTAGATTGCAGCCCCCAGGAATAGGATCTAGAACACAGAGAAGATAACTGCAGTTATGCACTTGCAGGCACAATCTGCTTGCTGAGCACAGAAAGGTGCCAGCCCCACAGGCAGCAAAAGGGTTTCACTGCAGCCTGTGAGAGGTCCCCACATGAGTGACTCCAGTGACTGGAGTGTTGGAATGAAAGCTCCTGAAAGGGACTGCACATGGGTCAATCCCAAGCACAAACACAGGCTGGGTGGAGAATGGATTGAGGGCAGCCCTGAGGAGAAGCACTTGGAGGTGTTGGCTGAAACAACCCAGTAACGTGTTCACAGCCCAGCCAGCCACCAGCATCCTGCATGCACAGAGGAGTGGGCAGAGGGCCAGGGAGAGGGGTTCTGCCCCTCTAGTCTGCTCTGGCAAGACCTCTCCCCAACACAAGAAGGATGTGAACCTGCTGGAGTTAGTCCAAAGGAGGACCATGGGCATGACCAGAGGGATGGAGCACCTCTCCTACGAGCAAAGGCTCAGAGTAGGGGTCATTCAGACTAGAGAAGGCTCTGGGGAGACCTTTCCAGCAGCCTCCCTGTACCTGAAGGGAGCCTATGAGAAAGCTGGAGAGGGGATTTTTACAAGGGCCTGGAGTGACAGAACAAGGGGGAATGGCTTTAAGCTGAAGGAAGGTAGATTTAAATTGAATTTAAGGAAGAAATTCTTTCCTATGAGGGTGGTGAGGCCCTGGCACAGGTTGCCCAGAAAACCTGTGGCTGCCCCATCCCTGGAAGTGTCCAAGGCCAGGCTGGATGGGGCCTCTGAGCAACCTGGGGTAGTGGAAGGTGCCCCTGCCCATGGCAGTGTTGGGACTGGATGATTGGTCCCTTTCCAGTCCAAACAGATTGGTGATTCCATGACCACATGCACAGCAGTGTTCTATTCAAAGGCTTCAGTCATGGCAAGGCCATGGAGTACATCCTACACACAACTCACAATTCAGCAGTGACAATAAAAACTTTTTCAGCCTATTTCAAAGGAATTTCTGGTATCACCATCAGATTTCCACCACGTAAGACTGAAAGGTCAGCACTTTGTTCCACAGATGACTTGCCTGGGCAGAGCTGGCATGCCCTGAGCACGTACCTCTCTCCATGTAGGGAATGGAGATAGCAGTGCTGAGCACCTGGCCAGCATCCAGGGCACGCACGTACCACGTACACACGGTCTGCTCGGGCCGAAGGATGGACACCAGCCCTCTGTCCACCCCAATTCCTGAGCTGTTCACCGACGGAGTCTGCACAGAAACAAATTACAGAAACAAGTAGTTCTTCTTGAGAAGATTTCTATCACAGTTTGATAATATTTTTGTATTTTGATAACATCAAAAGAGCCCTTTCCTGCCACAAACCAGCCAGGCACACACATCAGTGCCAGTTACAACACATCAGGCTCTGCCCAAAATGTACTTTTGCTTGGAACTGTCCAGCTCCACGTGCAGGGTCTTTGACTTGGCCTTGCTGAACTATATGAGGTCTGCATAGGCCCACTTCTCAACCCTCTCAAGGTTCCTCTGGATGGGATCCCTAGCTGGTGAAAAAAGAGAGCTCTGACACCACGCACTGCCTGGCTCAGGCTCAAAAACCCAAGTGACAAGTGTGGGACTCCTAACGAGCTGATAATCACAACCAAGAAGCAGAGAAATCTAGCTAGTAGACCTGGCAATGGATTAACTAGTAAAAATGTAAAAGGACTGGAATATCCCTCACAAAATGTTGTGAGATGGCAGCAAGGAAGTGTTCTGGGAACCAGAATACAGAACCACCTTCTTATCTCCACCAGAACAGAGATGATTGTATGACAGCTGCCTTACCACTAGCAATGCCAGATGTTTTTGGGGCCAGGCCAGTTACTGACCCAACCCCCAGCACCACCATCCTTTCCAGAACCAGAGCTCCTGAGGGAAGATTAGGCAGCAATGACACTATCACAATCTCACAGCTGGAACAACCACTTGACCTGCAGCCACATTTTCAGCGTGGAAAGTGCCTTTGGCCAAGGCAGCCACAGTTACCCCAGGCAACACTGTAAGGAAGAACATTGGACCTGGCAGACTGCAAGGTCTGGCTCAACTTCATATTTCTAGAGGCAGGCCAGCCCTAAAAGCAGTACAGCTGCATTTATGCATCACTACCCTTGGCCTGGTAAGGCCCATGAAAGCAAAGAGGAGCTGAACTGGCAGCAGAGGATTCTACCAATGGCAAGCAAAGACTGAACAGGTCTAACAGTAATCTCAGCCCTGTAATCCTGGCTGTTTCACCAGAACAAGGATGGCTGAGCTGGGTGACTTGTGTTACAGGTCGTTCATCTTCTAAGCTTCCCAGGATACGTCTTGGCACTCAGCATATTCTGATTTCACAGAGGAGAGAGGGGAACTGGATTGCAGGTGTCAGACCTCCATCTACCACCTTCAGCTTAGTCAATGTTCTGTTCAAATACCCGTGAGAGCCTCCCAGCACCACGACAGCAAAAATCAGTATTTTAGAGTAGGCTCACTTTGTGCCATCATTACTGGGATGAAGGGTATAGCAGCAGGAATGCTTTTATTTCATAATCTAGAAGTAGCAACTTTCACTGGAGTACATGAAAGAATTTCCCCCTGTGTTTCCAAAGGAGAACTAGATTCAGGACAAGGAGCTGGGATAACAACACATCCTATCTGCAGTGGTTAGATCCAAGCCATGGGAACAGCAGAGAACTAAACATCCCAAAGTGATCTTTTGTGAGGCATCTGGCAAACACTTCCACAGATCTGGTTTCAATATGACAGGCTGATGGACAACAGTCAGTAGAGCCACGTGACAAAAGCACCACTTCCACCAAATAAAGAGCCTTGAAACATTTTCAAGCCAGCTCTGACATGCCTTTAGCATTTAGTCTTTCAAAATAGCAGCTATGATATATAAGCACAAGAAAGGATTTCTGAAGCTACAGTAACACTGTCTAAAAGCCAACCAGGTAAAAGACACTCATTATTTATTAGTCCTACATGTACCACAGCCAAGTCCTTTGTTGAAAGAGAGGCAGCACTTAACAGAAGTGACACTCTTACCTTATCAAAGGATATCACCACATCACTCTGCTGGGCATGCACTTGAAAAACAACCACAGTCACGTTGCTGGCGATGTTCCTGATTACAGCCTCCACTGGATTGGTCTGATTAAGTAGCACATTTCTGAATTTTCCCAAGGAGAGCTCAAGAAGACCTGCATTACAAGAAAAGGAAGATACAGAGGGGTTTTTTTGGTCCAGAGGGAAGCAATTACCAGGGAAATCTGGAAGTTTCCAGTAGGCCAGTATTAGTCAGCTGGGAGCAGAGCAGGATGTTGCTCTGTGCAGCTCTCATCCTGTGAGCTGTACCAAGCTTTCAGAGACTGCTGCACAGAGCTGTACCTGCAGATACAGGCAGAGCTAGGGTACCTGCCCTGCAGCCTGGCACTCACCTGAGCACAGGGACAGGGCTTCCTGCCAGGAGTCAGGATTTGATACAGCTGAGCTCACCAGCTCAGCCAACCAGCCAGCTACACCCCAAAAAGTCAGTAAGAGTTTTCTCTGAGGGCTGCCTGATTTTTGGCAGATACAGGCAGGTGTGTTTGTATCAGCCAGCCAACTTGCACAATATCCACCAGACTTTCCAGGTGAATTCTTACAGACCATGGGAACTGGAGTCAAGTTTCAGAAGACAAGAGTCAAATCTGTAGTTTACACACATACATTTACCCACTTTTAGCTATTCTACTTTTTTTTGCTGCCAAACGCTTTTTAATCATTAGGACAGCTGCATCCCCATCCCTAGACCTAAAAATCTGACTAATTTTTCCTAGACACAACCCAGACCATTTTTTCTTATGATGAGCACAACCCCATGATGCACTGTCATTTTAATTAAAGGAGAACCACATGACCTAGCATATAAGATCTTTGGGAATCAGCTTTGGCTTGCCATTCAAGTCCTGCAAGTAAGCCTGACTTGTCCCTGTGCTGGCTTCTGCAGGGACAGGGGATGCCAAGGGAGGAAAGCAAAGCAGCCACACAGAAGCCACAAGATGCTCTTGGGTTGGTAGTTGCAGCCAGACTGAAAAAAGCCTTCCAGGCTTTTCCCTGAATTCCCCTGCCTGTCTCTGTACCCAAACAGACCTAAAACTTATCAAGCCTGAACACACACACACACTTCCTCAATGAAGTTGCCTCTGGTGGAAAGGGTTGGTTGGTACTGCCAAGCTCCCTAACAGTCACCAGCAGCACCATCCCAGGGACACTTGCTGGTGACACAGGGGGGCTCCCATTCACAGGGGAGGGGACAGTTTTCTTACCTGAAACTATACCCAGTACTCTCTAAACACTTCCCTGTTTCTTTTCTCTCTCTCCTGCCAAGAACTGGCATCACTGGCCAGTTTCTTTGCCCCTTGGTATGTCAGCTCTCACCCTCATGCCTCCTCCACTCGCTACACAGTGAGGGAAGGAACTTCAACCCTTACATGCTCACTCCCCAAATTCAATTAATACCAGTACTGCATCACCAATAAAACCTCAGCTAAAATATGGGGGGGTGGTCATAAACCACTTGTGAGGAAAGAAAGATTCTCCATTTTTCTGCTCCATCATCTGCAGTTTGTGTTAAGCTAGAAGTTTCTACACCAAATTTTCACACAATTAATTAATTATATTAAATAATTAATTTAATTAATGTAAAATTAAAGCTGCAAAAGAAACTTTGTGTATCCTTCAGTTTCTGATTCTTCAGAGTCCCTTGAGCAGCATTTCAGATATCCTCAGATCTTTCCTCATTAGCTCATGTTCTACCAGAAATGCAAGTAGCAGTATGAATGCTAAAGAAAAGCATTCAGAAGGCACAGACTATACATCTATACACTCAGAAATTTACAGTGAAAGCTTACAATGCAGGAAAAATACTTTTCTTTGATCTTTAAAACCTTCAGCAGAGCTTCCTGAACCGCAAGACATTCACACTTAGATGTTCTTTTGAGAAAAAAGCTGAAACCACACACATTCTCTGTGTGATCTACATCAAGGGGAAAAAAACTGCATTGTTCTGCCTTGTTTCTCACCTCCACTCCATACCCATACCCAGGGGCCTGTGCATAAATAAGGACAGATTCGTCAGCAAGACACACAGCCACTACTTCAGCGTGATCATGAGACTCTAAATGTCAGAGACACTCTCTCAAGTTTAATTAGCGTGGTGAATTAAGGATTGGTGTTCTATATTGCTTTACTGTTTGCATAACTCTCTATATTGCTTTACTGTTTGCATAACTGCCCTGAGAACAGCACATGACACACATTACCCCAAAATCCAGGCACAAGAGCAGAGGCTCAGGGTGAAGAACAAGAGCATCTGCACCCATCACACAAGTATTGTTCAGCTTGCTGTTCACAGGCTCCTTGAACCACACTTCCAGCCAGGCCTAAAAGATGATGAGCACTGCAGAGGAACAGAACCTTCAAAGAAGTTTTTGGAAGAGGAATTGCTCCAAGGCCAGAGACCACAGAACCCTTCCATCCTTCTCCATCTGTGTCACCTGAACAAGTCACTCCTGGTGCACTGAGACAGAAAGGGAAGATGGTGAGCAAGACTAATTGATTAAAGTAACCAACTCACAATTGACCAGGCCTATTGCTATCCCTTCTCTGGTTTTAATACCAGACAAGTATTAGAGTCCCTGAGCCACAGAGAGCTCAGTCTTGTCAAACATCTTTTGAAAGCAGACACAAAGACCTCAATGACCACATAGTGCTGGCCACAGCATCAACCTTCTCCTTTGGGCAAGCTTGATCTGCCTGGAGGTGGCTCACCAGACAGGGCTGCAGGACCAGCAGCACAGTTAACACCACCTCACAACTGAGAGAGTTGATCCAGCAAGTCAGCAACAGAGACAGGAGCAAAATCCAGGCATCCCAACTTGTTTTATTGCTTCCACCAGTGAAGGTCTGGAAACACTCAAAGGTGTCAGGCTATGCTCTCTTCCTTGCCCTGTAGGAAGAACTGTAACAGTCACTGCACATCAGAGTAATTTTGGGTGAGATACATGAGAGGAACCCAAACTATTACAGAGCTTATCAACTGAGCAGATGCTCAAAGGAAGTCAGCATTGCTGAAACCGAGCAGCAGCAGCAGAGCAGAGGTGGAGCACTGAGCATGTATTGCTCAATACACAGCACCAGCACAGAGCAGATAGCACTGCACACAGAACTGGTGAACAGAGAAAACAGCCCACTCTGTCACCACACACTATCTTTTCTCTCACATGAAGGGCAAAAACGCTAAAGACGGCAAAGAAATAGAACCTCCTGGAGCTCTTCTGAGATCCAAAGTCCTTATTCCTAACTCTAAACAACAAGACAATCAATTCCAGACCCTCTGCACTTGTTATCCCTTTCCCTGTGACACACAGTTTCCCCAACAGGCAACACCCAGCTTGAACTGTTTCCATTGTGCTGATTCAGTGCCAGGCTCTTGGCTCCTCTGATGCTTTGAGTAAACCACATTTCCAGCTCCAATAGCCAAGAGTCACTCCCCACCACCACAGAGCAGTTAACCACACCGGGTTCTTGATTACACCTAGCACAACTGAAGAAATGCCACTGCTGCCCATACAGAACACTCTTCACCTACAGAGCCATGCTCAGACATGCTTCCCTCAGAGATTCTGTGCAGTAGGAGAAAACACATTTCTACTGGGTGCCGAGCACCTTGCAGTGGATATGCAGAACACCCTGATGTAAGCAAGCTCCAGGAGCTAAGGAGAACTTTCCAGTGCAGGGAGTACAACAACAAGTAATCACATGAAGACATTTAATGAAGGTGAAGTGCAAGCTCAGACTGACAACCAGTTTGAGTAAGAAAAACATTAGCATACAGTTACTTAACAGAATAAAGCCTGGAGCCATATCCTATCAGACCTGTAAGGCCATGCAGACATGGATGATGGGAAAGTCCAGCTACAAGGTCTCTGTCTTCCCACACTACTGAACCCCCCAAAAATACAGCACCTACCCCACTCCCAAAAGAAGCAGGAACATTTCTGAAAGCTCCTGAGCTTTGATTGTGTGTGTACTGAGACTCATGCTTAGAGCAGCCTGATGCTTAAAGCAGATGATACCACAAAATGTGGCTTGTCACCATCTGCACCATTCCCATCCCACAGGACTACTCTGTTCACCAGGCTAGAGGCCTTTACAGCCTGAAAAGTGAGGGAAGAGTTATGTGTGAACTTCTTATTATAAAGTATCATCTCTGCACAGACTAAACAGCTGGCACAAACACATTTCACCCAGATAAGCTCCCTTTACAAAAGTACTGCTCAGTCCTGATTACACTATAAACTCACTTCAGTTTCTCCAAAACTAAACAGCCCAGTTTGGATGTAGCAAACACAGCCAGTTGAACTCCTCCTCAGGAAGGCAGAGCTCACTGGAAGGCAACAAACACAACATATAAAACACTTTGGCACAAAGACCAAGTTTGAGGAGCTGCAGCCCATCAGAAGCCCAGAGAGCTAACACAAGCCATCATACAAAGATTTTATTACTCAACACTTTCAGAATGAAGCAGAATCTTCAAGGATTAGGAGTTAGCAGAGCCCACCCCTGTAAAGTGGGTGTCCACAACTGAAAAACCACAAGACAATTTCAAATCAGTGAACCATTAAGCAAGTGGCCTTTTTTAAAGGCCCTAATGATCAGCTAGACTCTGGTACACAAATTACACAGCTTATTAGCTTTTCACGAGGGAAATACTTTCCCCCTTCACCCTCAATCGTGCAAGGAAAAACAGCAACAGGTTCCTTCAAGGCAAAGCAGTTTGCTTAGTCTCATAATTGCTTTGCCTTTTTACATATTGTAAAAAAATTACTCAACACATGACCCATTTCCATGAAGTCCAGGAGACAGACTGCTTGTTAGCATCCTTTAAGATAAACATTAAGGTCTAAGAACCCTGGGCCTTCATTCTCACACCTGCTTGCAACCATCAGGTCCTGCAAGAAACAGGGAATACTTGGCTCTCCATTAGGATCTCGGGCATGAGACTTGGGCAGAGAGAAGTCTTTCCCACCTGGGACTGGTTCCAAATACTGTCCTGTAGCCTTGCAAAGTGTCCCAAGAGTATCCTTCGGGACAATTAAGCTTCATTCATTCGAGGCCAGGTTGGGTGGGGCATTGAGCAACCTGGTCTAGTGAAAGGCTGTCCCTGCCCATGGCAGGGGGTTTGAAATGAGATGAGCTTTAAGGTCCCAAACCATTCTATGATTGTATGGTTAGAAACAAGCGTAAACATAAAGAAAAACTAAGAGGAGGAGGTTTATATCAGCCCTAATACGAAGGACTGCTTGCTTATCTCTGAATTATCTCTGAGAGGAAACTTTATTTTTTCCTTTATTTGAACAGATAAGAGTTTAATCAGAAGAAAAAAAAAAAAAGTGACTGTAAATCTTCCCAAACTATACTTATTATAGCACACTTAACTCTGAATTCCTATTTCAGTCACATGCAGAAACACAGGGAAATTACCAAAAAAGCACATGCCACATAAAGTCAGGTTACATCAGTACGGGCAACAAATAAGTTTATGAATCAAGCTGCAAATTATAGGGTTTTCTTCCTTCCCTAGTTTTATAGAGACAGTGGTTTTCAACCCACCATCCACTAGGGTGGTGGGAACCCAGGACCACCTGTACGTGGTCGGGGGGAAAAAAAGCCCAAGCAAACAAACCCAAACCTACTTTTAACCATGTTCCCTTTGTCATGTAAGCTCATGCTCACAGGTAGCGAATGCCACCTTGTTTCTGTAGGGGGAATACAGCCCTACACCAGCCGCATCAGCTGTACCGCATCCCCGCAACGGCGCGGTTAAAATGATTCTGAATTACCCACGTTACGGTTAAAATTATGGCGTTCATAGCAATTAAGAGGCTAAAAAATAAAAAATAAAGCATTTAAGGAGGGAAAGGAGGAAAAAAAAAAGAGGGTGGTTCTCCTCGTCCGCATGAAAGATTAAGATACCCATGAATACACACAGCGCTTCTGCAGCGCCGCAGGCAGCTTTGCCCCGCACTCCTGCTCATCCGTCCAGACAGCGGCCAGCACGGGGGACACCCGAAAAGGCTCCGCAGCCGCAGCAAGCCCCGCGCCGCGCCCGGCGCTGGACATGACCCCGGGCACAGCCCCGCAGTTCCCGCTACCAGCCGGGCTCCTCCGGCCGCTTAATGGCGGCCACAGCGCCACGCGCCCCCCCGCCCCGGCTCGCACCGCCCTCACCTGAGGCTCCGCCGTGGCGCAGGACCCCCACGAGCAGCAGGAGCAGCGCGGGGCGAGCCGAGACCCACATGGCGCTGCGGAGGGGACGGGGAAAGGGGGCTGAGGCCGGGGAAGGGCCGGGCAGCTGGGGCGGGGCGGGGCGGGCGCTGGGGCGGGGCGCGGGCGGGGCCCGCCCGGCAGGGGTCGCTCCCGCCCCCCTCAGGCACCTGCGGGAGGGCCCCGCCGGGAAGGGCGGTGGGAGCGCGGGGGGGGAAGGAGGCGCTTGGCCGCGCTAACAACTGCGAACTCCTCAAAATGCACGGTGGGGTTCGGACCCGCAGTTTGGGACTTGGGGTTTCACTTCGGAGCGTGAAGAGACCCCACCTCCCAGCTTAAGTGCGCAGGCAGACAAAATCCTCGCCCAACCGTGCCATCGGGAAAACACTTTGGACGGATTAGTTTGTATCATTGCTGTACCCACAGCGTCAGTGACAAGGCCACAGAGTGGTTATGTACAAAGGCATGTAGTGACAGGATAAGAGAAATGGCTTCGAACTGACAGAGATCGGGTTTGGATTGCATATTAGGAAGAACTTCTTCCCTGTGAGGGTGGTGAGGCCCTGGCACAGGGGAGCTGTGGCTGCCTCATCCCTGGAAGTGTCCAAGGCCAGGTTGGACAGGGCTTGGAGCAAGCTTGGACAGCAGAAGGCATCCCAGGAAAGAGACTGTCTCTAAGGTTCACCCGGGAGAAGGCTGGCATTGTACCCAGCTGTCAGAGATAAGAAAGACAGGCACAAACTGACTGGCACAAATGGCATTTATTCTCCAACCCCTGGGCTCGGAGGCCGGACGCTGGCTCTGATTTGGTTTGTTGGGGACACTGCACTCTGACTTTTCCCTGCTCAGATCGGGGCTGGAATGGAGCACCCGGGCTCTGCTACGGGCTGGAATCAGAGCAACTGCTGCACAGCAAAAGTTGCCCAGGCCGTGGCAGTAACAGAATCACTTAGGTTGGAAAAGACCTGTGAGATCATCAAGTTCAACCTGTGACTGAACGCCACCGTGTCAAGCAGACCATGGCACCGAGTGCCAAGTCCAGCTTTTATTTAAACACGCGCAGGTTCGGTGGCTCCAGCGGCTCCCCGGGCAGCCCGTGCCGGGGCCTGCCCACCCTCGCTGTGAACCGACCGGTGTCCCTCCGTTCCTCCCGGCCGGCAGGCGGCGCCCGCGCCCCGCGGGCCCGCGCCTCAGGGCGGGCGGCGGCGCTGCCATGGCGGACCGGCTGACACAGCTGCAGGACGCCGTCAATTCGGTGAGGCGGCCGCTGCCTCCGCTCCCCCGGGGCCGCGGGGCACGGCACGGGCTGCGCCGCCTGTGCGGGGGTGCGGGGATGCGGTCCCCCGCTCGCAGCCCCCCCCAGCCGGGGGAACGGCCGCGGGTGCGGGGTGCGCACCCTCCGTGTGGCGGGGATGCGCCGTGAGCCGGAGGCGGCCGTAGCGGTGGGGCAGGGTGATTAACGCGGTGTTAATTGGTGCCGGCAGCTCGCGGACCAGTTCTGTAACGCCATCGGAGTGCTGCAGCAGTGCGGCCCGCCGGCCTCCTTCAGCAACATCCAGACGGCCATAAACAAGGATCAGCCCGTGAACCCCACGGAAGGTGAGCCCGGCTTCCTGCGGCTCCTACGCGCGAACCTGCTTCGGTCCGGTGCGCTCGGGAGTGCAAAATCCGGCCTCGGCAAATAATTCTCCCTTTAGCTGGTAGAGTGCTGGGGGTTAAGTCGTGAATGGATGTCGGCTGCACTTTCTGCGTAACATTGTGACAGCAGAGTTGTGCTTGTTTCTGATAATTCCCTGAGTGATTGCCTGGGTTGTGCTGTGTTTTGTGCAGAGTATGCCCAGCTCTTCGCAGCTCTGATCGCTCGCACTGCCAAGGATATCGACGTTCTCATAGATTCCCTGCCCAGTGAAGAATCCACAGCAGCTCTGCAGGTAGGAGTTTTCCTAATTCCAGTATCAGAACACTCCTGAAGGCAGACTTCCTCCTTTTCTTTTTAAATACGTTTTTTCGTCTCTAAGTCATGTCATCATTGAAAAATTATTTTAGTACAAAGCTGATTTTTTCATGAGGGTAGCCTTTGTACTTTGTAGGCTTAGTGGAAATACTGAACTTGCATCTAGTTCTAAATAAGATTATAATCAGTGACAATATTTTGGACTTAGTTTTTTGTTAAAATGCAAAGATAAGGTGGTTTTATCACACCACCACAATACTGGAAACTGCTCACCTTTTTTTTCAGATATTAACAGAACAGATGGAACAGTACTGATGCTTTATGCATTGCTTTATTCATTTTTTCCCCTTGGGTAATATTTCATATTTTCTCACATTTTATTTTGTAGCCACAAAACCAACACTACAGAAGTCTTTTCTTCTTTCAGATAGTTTCTGGTTAAAGAGTGTGCAGGATGTCCTTTAAATTCTTCAGCTCTGTCACAAAATAACTCCACCACTTTTCAATAACAAGGAGTTTTCCTTTGAGCTGGTCAAACTTGGTTTTTATTTAGTTTTTTTTTTTCTGTTATCTCACAGATTTTACCTTTTAAAACTATTTTTTTTTTTTTTTACTCTTAACGGCTGTATTTACATCAAGTATTTTCTTTTTGGCATGCATAAAGGATGCAGAGTGCTGTTTCCCTGACAAACCGGATGATCACCTTTAAGATCCCCTGAAAGTTTTAAACCTGCATTGATACTCTGTAACCATTCAAAAGTGTTGAACAAGATTGACACCCAATGGGCCAAAGAGAAATGACTTGGCAGTGGCATCACGTTTGGTTTTAAACAGAGGAGGTTAAATCTGGGAACTTTGCTAGTCACAGTAATTGCTGAACATCCTAATTGGGCTCATTAACACTAGCGTAATTTCCTGTGAGTGCATTTTTAATAGCTGAAGATAGAATGCCTGCTGCAGACAAATTCCAGTTTCTCCCATGACTGAGCAAGGTCTGATGGAAGTGGCAGCTGGTGTGGGCAAAGCAGGGTGCTCCAGAAGGAGGAGCTGGTTCTCCAGTAGGAATATGCTTTCCTGAGAGGTGATACTTCAACAGTTTCTTGCTGTCTTCATGAAGAACTTCATGTCACAGAAATTTCTGATACTTTCTGTCTGGTGTGGTTTTAAGGTTAATTAGCTCGGATTCCATCACTTGGATTCCAGTTTAAATTTTTATTTTCTGTTGCTTAATTCAGTGCAGTATTAAATATTCTGACAGTCTTCAAGGAAATGTTGAAAATGGTTGAAACACTCAAATATGCACCATAGGGTTTTTTTTGAGACGTGGTAGATAATACTTGGTTGATAAAAATGTACTTAGGCTGATCTGCTTTTTTTATACTAAAGTTGTCTTGGTGTATGTTTCAGATCTGAGTTTTGTCTTAAATGATAAAAGGGAGCTGCTACACAAATGCCCAACACAGTTTACCTGCCCCTTTTGAGTTCCCTTTTGGTGAAGTTGACAGTACAAATTCTCCTCTCATCTGGGAATTAGTTGCAGTCAACTATTAAACAAGAGAACCTTTCTTCTTTTAGGGAGCAACAGCTGTTCCCTCAGCTTCCTTGAGTAGCAAAGTCACTTTAGGATTCTGTTGAAGATCCTTGTTTTTCCCTGTTGCCTGATGTCAAGAGGAAACTCTTGAAACAGTGTTAAAATAGTAAAATAAAAAGCAGGCTTTTATTGGAAGCTTCCAAGTGTCCCAATGGTCATGGGACCACCCAGCATCAGATTTTTAGGATTTTATGAGTTTAACAAATTAGCATATCTAAAAAATATTGTCCAATTAGAAGAGTAGTTGGTTAGGTAGTTTTCCCTGGGTTCTACCCCATTGGAGTTGTTCCAGGGGCTTCTTTGCTCCGTTTCTTCTGTGTTCTCAGATTCTGGTTGGAAAACAGAACAGCCTGGTCTTTTCTTTATAAGACTAAACAGAATTCCAAGTATGCATTAGAAGGGTTAGCTTATTGTTCTAAAGGGAAACGGTAGGAAAAATACTAGGGCCATGTGACAGTAGCTTCCAGAGCTAGGAATATATGAAAAATACATAAAAAGCCAGAGATCTTTGGGCATCATGCCGGTTTTGCTTTGAAGGCTGCGAGCCTGTACCGGCTGGAGGAGGAGAACCACGAGGCGGCGGCGCGGCTGGAGGAGGTGGTGTACCGCGGGGACATGCTGCTCGAGAAGATCCAGAGCGCCCTGGCCGACATCGCCCAGTCGCAGCTGAAGACGCGGAGCGGCACCCACAGCCAGCCCCTGCCCGACTCGTAGCGCCAGGGGGCAGCGCGGCCCTGCCCGAGAGCCTCGGGAACGCCTCTGGATACACCGGGAACGGACAGGCTGGCCCGGCCCTCCCGCGGGGCTGCCCCGCGCTCTGCTCCGCGTCGGGAGCGACGGCTCGGCTGCGGGGTTTGTGTGAGAAACGCTTCTACAGGGGCTCTGTTCCGGATCTGCGTGGATTGATGTGTGTTTCCTTGACTTAAAGCGAGCTTTCTGTTCACAAATATGACTTCAATCGAATTTGTTACGTATTAGAAGTATTTGTATGAGTTAATCCCACTATGGTCATGGTATGGTTTTTTGTAAGCCTCAGACACATGTGAGTTGGCCAGAGTCCCCTGGACACAGTGCTGTGAATGCAGTGATGGTGATCTGTTTTAATTAACAGCACTGGTAATGTTGATTGGCTGGCTTACCATCCTTTACAGAGCATATGAAAGGATAGGTAATCTCTTGTTTACAGAGTGATTGTTCTTGTCATTGGCATCGCATTTACAAGGAAATAAACCTGCAGGTGTCTGATCTTGACATTTATTATTGTTTGTAATTCACAAATGAGCCTTTGAGCCCACTGTTGCCACTGACACACTTGCTCTTACTGCTGCTGCTTTCTCTGCTTTTGCTGATACTCTGTATTCTATTGGCAACTGGTGAGTGCCTCTAAAGCAGGCAGTGATGAGGAGGCACTGGATAACTGGATAAAAATCAGCAGTGGGGAAACTGAAAATAGCTTATTACATAAAGTTCCTTTTCAGTGTAAGCAGTGGCTGCCATATGAATGCTGTGATCATAAGCAGCAAGATTCCCATTGTCCCCAAGGCACTCTACAGAGGTGTTTTTATCTTCACACACTCGATCACAGAATGAATTTTTGCTCTTTGTTGTAGGACTACAGAAATACTAGTATCTCTTTTGATATTTAAAATAAAACCCCAACACCATACCAGCAGCTAATGTAGGGTTCAAAGCATGAACTTTGGGTAAAACTTGGTTATTTTCTGTTGTTTTGAGTTACCAGCCCTGTTATTGCAGGATGTTGTTTGTTGCCACATAACACCTGCTCCTTTCTGTATCCAGACCACCTGTTTCTATATATTGAATGCACTGGCATTGACTTGAAAGTTACACGTTGCCAATGCACCCAGACAAATCAGAGCAATTCAAAAATGCCTTTAGAATGCTGATCCTTAAGGAAGTAGATGCAGCCTCTCACTTGACTGCCCCAGTGAAAGAACAAGTGTAGCACAGCAGTGTTTTGAGGATTAAAAGACAAAGGTATTCCTACCTCTAACAAATCCTAAAACTGGAAGTACTTAATGAGACTGGTATTCCATTGCTTAATAATGTTTTATGAAATGTGTATCTCCATAGTCATAAATTTAGTCTGCTATTTAGAAACTCTTGTGCTGTCAGATTCTGCAGAAGGAAAAAAAGAATGGAGGGTGAACAGGCTACAGTACAGCCCCAGGCCTATGGCAGTTTATCAAGCCACATGTCCTTTATTTATTTTGCCCATGTCCTGGGGAGGCTTCAGAGGCCAGATTTTCATTTGAAGTCAGTCCTGGGGCCTGTTTTTTGGTTTTTCCTGGAAAAACTACATCCAGTGCCTCTCAAGATGGTTGGGATTAGGGTGGGGTGAATTTTTGTTGTTTCCTTGTTTTTTGAATTAGTGGACTTGGAAAGAGGGAAAAGTTTGGTCTCTGTAGATTTTTTTTTTTTTGAGATGCCTTAAATTGAGATTTATATGTTGCTAGAAAAGGGATTTGATCTTCTTAGTAGATTCCCTGATACAGCTTAACGTGTGCATCACCTCACACTTTTTAACTTGGGAACTGTGGGAGACTGTACAGGAGCCACAGTTCTTTTCATTTCATAGCCTTCTGGTTTTTTATACTTGCAAACTGCTCTATTTCTGCAGCCTGATACTGCCTAACTGTGGAAGCTCTTTCTTCTAGTTGCTGTTTAAGCATCAAACAGGTACTCACACTTGGAAGTAAACCTCAGCCAGAGGTATAAATAAGTTCCCTCATATGTGTGTTCGATGTTTCAACACTTCAGCTGTTGCAGATTTTCACCTGCTCTTTCACAGTCTGCAGCTTGGTCAGCAAAGTGTGTATCTTCTGTTGGGTCTGACACAACAAAGGAGGGAAAACATTGATTTGCTGCAAGTATTTAATGGACAAAGCCTTAGATGGGGGCCTGAAGATGTGGATTCCTTTGCCCTTTATCATGTGCTGATTTGTCCAGCTGCTGCTACTGGGGTTTGAACATCTCTGTTCAGAACACACTGTGTGATGGTGGTGATCTCCTTGTACTCAGGCAAGAATTGTAAGGGATGCAGGATTATGGGGTCTGGGTCGTTTATAGCACTCCTACTTTCAGTGCATTAGAAAAAGTAATGGAGTCAGAGAATCATAGAATAGAGTGGGACCTTAAAGCTTCTTCTCTTTCCAACCCCCTACCATGGGCAGGGACACCTTCCACTGTGCCGGATTGCTCAGAGCCCCATCCAACCTGGCCTTGGACACTGCCAGGGATGGGGCAACCTGTGCCAGGGCCTCACCACCCTCACAGGGAACAATTTCTTCCTCATATCCCATCTAAACCTCCTCTCTGTCAGTGTGAAGCCACTGCCCCCTGTCCTGTCACTCCAGGCCCTTGTCAAGAGTCTCTCTCCATCCTTCCTGTGGGCTCCCTTCAGGCACTGCAAGGCCACAATGAGGTCACCCCAAAGCCTTCTCCTCTCCAGGCTGAACAATCCCAATTCCCTCAGCCTTTCCTCCCAGCAGAGCTGCTCCATCCCTCTGATGCCCTTGGTGTCCCTGCTCTGGCCTGGCTGCAGCAGCTCCCTGTCCTTCCTGTGCTGGGCCCAGGGCTGGATGCAGCCCTGCAGGGGGGTCTCAGCAGAGCGGGGCAGAGGGGCAGAATCCCCCCTCCCCTGCTGCCCTGGCGCTCTGGGTGCAGCCCAGCACAGGGGGGTTCTGGGTCCCAGCACACACGGCTGGGGCAGGGCCAGCTCTCACCCACAGCACCCCCAAGTCCTCCTGCCAGGGCTGCTCCCTCTGCTCATCCCCAGCCTGTGGGCATTGTGTGTTCCCTGAGAAACCTTGACTGCTCCCCAAATGTTAATACCGGAGAGAGAGAGGCGGGGCGGGGTGGGGGACAAAGCGGACACAGCAGCTGGTAACAAACGTATCAGATTACCTGCGAGAGAGTTGTGAAAGGAAACTTGGGTTGAGACAAGAGAATAGAGGGAGGTAGAGCACATGGGAAGAAAACAGAAGCGTTGAGCAATGGTTCTGCATGTTATGTTGGACAAGGAGTACTGCCCAGTGAACAATTTGTGCTTTGAAGAAAGACAGTACAGAGCATAATGGAAAATTCCATTGAAAAACAATCTCAGCCACTTCAAATGAGCAGGAGCATCTCACACTGGGAATCCATACAGCCCACTGGCAAAGATGTTGGAATCAATTTAGTAAATATAAGCAACTGATCAAAGCCTAGTCTTCTTTACTATAAACAACCACGCTTGGAGGAAAGGAACACCTCACAGCAGCTGTTCTCTTTTTCAGAGACAAGAATACAGAGAAATTCGTACACTTGTTTTTAAAGGTACTGGGGATAGTGCATTAACATTATTTTAGCTTAATGTCTATATAGAGTTAATCTTGGCTTCTGGTGCAGGTGATCTTGGAAGATCTGGGAGCTTCTGCTGTGTGTGTCATGGGGAAAGTGTCTTGGCCATCCCCACAGACTTGATACCAAAAGATTTGGGGAGGTTTTCAACTAATACAGGCCAGAGACTGGCAGGCTGGAGAGCAGCTCTGCTCAGATGGAGCTCGGGCCTTGGCACATGGCAGGCTGAGCATGAGCCAGCAGCTGGCCCTGGGAATACAACAGGTCAGCAGCATCCCAGGCTGTTAGTGGGACCACAGCCAGGAGATCAAGGAAAGTGATCACTTCCCTGTGTTCAGCACGTGTTGGAGTGCACCTGGAACACTCCCAACAGCTGTGTGCCCCCAGGCTCAGCATGGGCTGGAGCACATCCCCTGTGAGGAGAGGCTGAGGGAGCTAGGCTGGGAACAGGAATGGCTTTGAGGGCACCTAACAGCAGCCTGCCCATGGGGTGGCTTTGGGGGCACCTAACAGCAGCCTGCCCACACCTATGAGGGCTTATGAAAAGACAGGGCCAGGCTGCTCACAGTGGTGCTTGGCAGAAGGAGGATGATGGTGGACAGAGATTGGAACAACAGAGGTTCAGACTGGTCACAAGGGAAAGCTCTTTCAACATTGGGACAAGTAAATTTTGCAACATGGTCTCCAGAGAAGCTGAAAATCCTGGGAGGTTTTTCAAGATTTGGCCACTTAAAGCTCTGGCCAACCTCATCTGACCTCACAGCTGACTGACCTCTGCTCAGAGGTGGAATTAGACTCCTCCTGAAGTCCCTCCTTTTGATCCTCTGGATACAAGACACACACACGCAGCTTCAGAAAGAACCAACAAAGTGTTAAGGAATGTTGTGTCCCCGTTATAGCAAGGCAGATCTGGAGGGCAGAAAACTTGAGGTATCTCATATCAGCCTCATTCCTATTGATGAGACTTTGTGATGTGCTGGGAGGCCACTGAGTTGCCCTTATGTGTGGTGTGAAATTCCACGCTGTAGCGACCCAAGTTTCCAACAGGTGCCCTTGGAGAGTGTGATATGCAAAATCCACATCCTACACTTAGAGAAAATTGATCTGTCAGATGATGCTGACTCACTGTTAGACAAAGGCAGACTCCTCTACAGAAAGAAATTGTAGTTGTGTTTTACATAGCTTGTTATATAGTCTTACATAAGAAATAACAAAAGCCCAATTTTTAAGCATCAAACCTGAAGCTAGAGAAAAAGCTTTATTCTAGCTTTTTCTTTAGGATCTATAGAAGAAAGCTTGAATGATTTTATTGACTTAAAACCAAATTATTGATTGACTGACAGTAACTTTTTACCTGTAACCCATGTTCTAACAACAAAGACCACAGGATACAAAGTTTGCCAGCTTTTTTTCACATTTCAGGTATGTCAGACACCATTTTAGGTGCTTGCATTAAGTGGCATCCACAGTGGAAATGATCTTCAGGAAGTTTCTGTCTGTGTCAATGTTTTTAGTGCAACATGCTTTGAAGGAGTGCAGCTTGATAAGGACTATGTGCTGTTTGTATACACCTAGATGAAAGTTTTATGTTTATTTTTGTTTCTTGGAAAGCCTTGTAGGCTTATTCACTGTAGCTAGACCAGGAAATTTATATTCTTGCTGCTGCTACCCTCAGCCAGCATGGACAAGTAGCTGAACACATTCACCTCGTGCTCTGAGCACAAAGGATTGTCTACTTTACAGCTGTTTACACCAGAACCATGTTTCTTCTGAATTTCTGTTCTGTACCTAACACTCAAAAAGCATAACACAACAGTGCAAACAGTTTTCCACTGTCCCTTTTAACTTGATATTTGCTTACTGTAAGTATTCTTTGGGTCCTGGGTTTAGCCTCTTACATGCTTCACTGAAGGCCTAAATGAATTAATTTTGTGAAGTGGAAATTTGTAGCTGAGTATGGACTGTGTAATTTGGCTCTAAGACATCCTTCCTCCACCCTGCCCACTTAAAAAGAGAAGATTGGAATAAAAGCCCTCTTTCAGGAAAAAATGTACTCCATTCTATGGCTGTGTGGGAAAGCAATTAAATGCACATTAACTTTCCACAAGTGCTAGAGAAAAATCCAATTGTTTTCTCAAGCCATGATCCAAGACAGAGAAGCCACATTCATTAAAAGAAAGCACAACACCTTTGATGCTACAAGCTCAAAAGAAGAGGGCTCTTACACTTGAGGTTGTGGAGGTGGGGCTTCTGCAGGAGTTTCTCTGGTGCTTTCTCTAGGTATTGCAGAATGATGAATAGGAAAAAGTAACAGTTTATGTGCTTGGTGCCTTCCACTGGAAAAAACAGGGGAAGACATATTTTATTCAGTGCTGAGGAAGGTGAATGTAGAAGGGAAAAATGTCAGGGGCAGTCAGGATACAATTGTTCCCAATCTAACAAATCTTGCTGAAAAGAAAAAAAAAATCTGGTTTCCTCTCTCTGTTTTCTTTCCAGAGGTATCAGAAAAAGTGTGGGTTGTCCTAACAGTCAGCCTGCCATTTTATTTTGAATGCTCATGTCAGCAAACAATATAAGCAAGGATTAATTCTGAAAACTGGGCAGTGTTCAGATAAACCTCTCTGCATGTGCCAGTGAGCACTCTGGGTGTTTACTGGACTTGGGATTGAAGGCACAGCTTTGGCAATGGAGGTTTTCTCTTGGTGGTGTTTTAAAAATGGCAATAGGCTGCTGCCAGGAAGCTTTCCCTGAGTGGCAGTGCAGTAATTTGTCCAAGTTCTGCTGCAGAAAAGCCACCAGAATTGTCCAGCTGTTGTCAAATGGTGATTGATGGAGTGGAAGCAGATCCTGTATTTCACTGGTACCAGGTACGTGTGTGTAAAGCTAAGGAGGCATCCTGACTGTCCTCGGCACCATAAAGTGTGGTATGTGCTTCTCTGTGCAGCTCCTGTGGGATTTACAGAGGCACAGTGTAAAATGATGAAAGGGAAACACTGCAGAGAAGAAGAAAAAACACCTTGGATTAGTTCAAGGGCAGTGAGTGAGTGTCTAATGCCCACCTCACAGCAGATCTCCTGGTGTCCCTCCTCCTTGCTCCCTGCAGCATCAGTCAGGGCTAGGGCTGGAGCATGGACATGCATTCACCCTTAGCAATGGAGAAGCCAAGTCACACCTAAATTTGGTTACTAAAGGATGCATGATGTCTTCCTCCTTCCCCAAAAAGCTCTGAGTTTGAACACAAAATGATGGAACTGGTTCAAATTACATGGTTTTAATTTGTACTATGGGAGCCAGCTGTGGAAAGGTGCCTACAGTGGATTTGGGTGGAGTGTTCCAGCTTGCTTCAGGCCCAAGAGCCCAAACCTGAGTGCTTTAGCAAATCATTCCCAGGCACTCTACAGGTCCTGAGGCTTTCAGTGTGCCAGACAGATCCACAGGGAGCACAGGGTGGGATCTGCCCTTGCTGGTGTTGGTCAACAGCAAGAGAAATCCTTCCTGTGGTTCCAAGAGGCTGGCTTATGTGCTGAGAGGGAGTGAAATCCTCCAGTGAGGCAGAAAGAGCAGCTCTGACTTGTTCTGGTGTGCTCAAGCATGCAAAGAGCAATTCTGCTCTGGCATTAGTATTTCTCAGCAGAGAACAATTGTGTTTGTCTGCTTCTTCTGCAGATATTTTGAAGCAGCTGACTTCAGGTGAATGAGTAAAGATCCACTTGCACCTATGTGGTGCCTTCCACCTGGTCCTTGATTGACCAATTAAAAGTATTTGAGTAATAAATCCCTGCCAACCTCTCTAACAGGAGAAAGAATTCAGAAGGTGAAGCATGATAAAAGACAGTGTTTTTAATCTCAGGTGTAGCTGGGTAGTGAGGGATCAATTTTCTTTTCACAAAAGTTATGTCGAGCTTGTATGATTTGGCTGGGCAGCTGTACATGCCAGTGATCCTGAACTGTGTGACTTGTTCTTTATGATTAGGGCATATTTAATTGTCTGTTGTGTAACAGTGGATATTAACCTCATCTAAAGGCCTGACTTTGCTGGGCTGTGGAATACACAGTAAATTGTGGGCTGAAATGCAAAACAACATTCCTTTCAGAGAAAATCTGTCAGGAAGAATCCTATGGAGCAGAGTCAGAAATGAATCTGATCATTAGAGTAACAAAGTGACAGTATTTACCACAATATGCAAGGTTGTGCTTATATCCTGCACAGTTCTTTATGATTGGTGGCTGCCAGAATAAAGCTGCAATAATGTAACTCCTGAAATAACAAAGTTAAAGTGCAAATGAGTTGTTGTTCCCCTCATAAAGGGAACTTGTGGTCCCTTTCTGTCCGTCCCATCTGACACAGGGACAGCAGAATTTTGGCAGTTAACTGTACATTTTCCAGACTCACCTGTGTTCAGACCAAGTGTGTTGTGACTTATGGCTTTTCAAAAAGACATCAGCCCCAGCCTTAGTGACAGGGATTGTTGAAATTCTTTGTTAGCTCTTCATGGCATAGAACTGGATTATTTCTTAGATTATCCAGGCACTTCATCTAACAAGTTTCTTACTCCTGCAGGGAATGGGCACCTTAAGTGTGCCATTGATGTCCTGTCCTCACTTCCTGTGGTTTTCCAATATTGGTGGCTCCTGGGCCGTGGTAGTGTGATTTCCATGTTTGGGTTGTGTCACTGGATTCTTTGGAACTACACACCACCTGGTGCTGTGCAGTTGGTCTTGCCCACTCTGGCAGCCCCTTCCACTTCCATCCTGTATTTAGGCCTTGTTACGTTAATTCTGACCAGCATACGCACAAAACCTGATCTCTGGTGTTAGTAGAGATTTATTACTCTCCCCCACTGAGGTCAAAGGAGATGGGATTTCCCAGAAATGGGACTGCAGGATTGCACTGGAATGCTTGTGAGGAGACATTGCACTGCACAACTTCTAACTTTTTTTTGGCTTATGATTCACAATCCTGACGTACTCAGGAACTCTCGACCAGACACAATAGAGGCAGCTGCTGCACTTGCCAGAAATGCATTGTTCTGGTGTTTTAACCCTCCTTAACCCTGTGCTGAGGACAGAGGTGTGCCAAAATTAGTTACAAAGAGGCACTCTTCCTTGGACCACCTGGATTGAATTCCTTTCTTTCAAAAGAATTTCTTTTTTCTTCAGCTCAGTCCTTTGAGAGCACATCTTCAGGTCAGTTTCTTAGTCTAGAAGAACACAGTTGTAGAGAACAAAGAGCCTCTGTTTAAACTGTTTGTGGTTATGTTTGCTTACCGTTTTCAAGGGATACCCACACACCACTCTGTCAAACACTAGTTTCTATGCCAGGCTTTTCTCTCAAAAATGTTCCACCTCACCTGGAATCACTGACATTGTCACTCATCCAGACAGATGGATTCAGAATGCATGAATGTGGTTCCTATTCTGGTGTGAGTCAATATATCCAAGGCAAGGGGGGAGTCACAGCCTCCAGTTTTTCCACAGAGACACAGTAAAAGTGGAAAAGGGATGCAAAGATTCACCATTCCAGAATAGTCTGTAACCCCAGGTCGAATAGTTTGCTGAGCATGGAGATGAATAAAATCCCATTTGAGAGACTTCAGGGAGTTCTCAGATTCACTCCATGGGCAGAGCTTTCAGAAGGATACAATTCATGTGTTTTTTAAGGGTAGGCTGGCTTGACCTACATACTCCTGGAACAGACACTTGAGACAGGAAGCCACTAGAGGAGCTAGATTTGGTGGCTAATTATACTGAATAAACAAAGAAGAGTTATTAGGAAACAGAAGGTGAACATTGTGCACAAGGTTTTATTATTGCAATAATAAATTGCACCGATAACCCCATCTGGAGGGACAGGTGTTATTCTTTGTCCATCCAAACCCAGCATTTTGCCTTGGAGCAGTGGGAAAGGATTTCCTTTGCGTCCCTCATTCCAGCAGCTTTAAGCAGATCTACCCAAAGAACCACAGAACTGCTCCATTTCTTGCTGGCCACAGGATGAGGTGGCATCAGCTGGGGACAAAGTTGGCCTTTGTTACCTGGGAGGGTGGCAATTGTGTGTGTGAGGCAAGGATGGGACAAGTTACTCAAAAGACAAATCAGCCAGGTTCCCCAGGGTCTGTGAGTCCACCACACTCCAGCTGTGCCTGCAGTCCGACAGGTTAAAAGGACCAGGGAATGGTTGGGGCCTGCTGTAATTCAACAGCAGCTTAAAGGGGAGGTGTGTCCCTTTGTCACCAAGGCCAGATGCACAATGATGACCAAAGCCACAGGGTCCTCTGGACATGAGACTAAAATATGAAAGTTGTATCTTTAGAGTTTCCTGTCTGAGGCTGATTTTTTCTCCCCCTGTAGCCAGTGAGGTGCTACCAGCTCACAGACAGCACAATAATGCTCCCAAACCCAGGAAACCATTTCATCAGGTTTTTAAAGCTTGCATGCCTAGTATTGCAAAGGATGGAGATATACAATGAATAAACTTTGTGAAATGGGTATAAATTGGGGGAAAATAGCCTGAATGCCTGAAAGGTTGAGAGACCCAGACTATATCAACAATGTGCTTTAATTACTCTTTGTATTAATGCCTCTGTCACTGCTGCAGCTTTCAGAAAATTACCTTTTGTAACTGTCTCTATTTGGAGGTAGAAAAAGCACTCTAGGATGACTCACAGGTGTCTGGAAAGGCCAGAATACTTTTCTCCTTGCATGTTTCATCACGGTATTTTCAAGAAATTACTGTAGAGTGATGTCACCCAAGGAAAATGTCATCCCACAAGAGCTGCCCACAAGTTTGCCTTTATAAAGAAGGTTGAACAGTTCAGTCAGTGTTAATGGTTAAGCTGACCAGACGTTTCTCCCTGAGCACAACATTTTCTTTGATGTCTTTTTGGAGAGGCCGTGGGACAGGGGTCCCACGCCTATTCCCAAGTCTGCAGTGTTTACTTATCACATATGTTTGGAGATACCTACTTTGGCATATCAATGTTAAAAACAGCTTCAGGTGCTGGGCAGGGAGAAGAATAATCCCATTTGAGAGACTTCAGGGAGTTCTCAGATTCACTCCATGGGCAGAGCTTTCAGAGGGATACAATTCATGCCTCTTTAAGGGTAGGCTGGCTTGACCTACATACTCCTGGAACAGACTTTAACCAGGCAGCCCCCAGACACAGCTAGCCAGATACGGTGGCTAATTAAAGTAAATAGAGGACAGATAATAGAAAGCAAAAGGTGAACATTGTGCACAATGTTTTGTTATTGAGTACTGAGGTCGCCATATCAGACTTTAACAACTTCTCCCCCCTAGGGCTGGTCATGTGCCACCTGAGAACCAGGGTGGGTGTCTGTATGGAGGAATCTTTGGCACTTCTGCTTCTGGTCAGTGAATTGTGTGCTTGTCCCACAGTCCCTGGGGCCAGACTCTATTTCCAGACTTGTGAGAAATACAGATGATTATTCTAAACTGAGGTATGTCAATACAGCAAAATATTCCAAGTGTCAGAATATGGGAGATAGAAAGAGGCAGGAGGGTGATTCACTGATAGATGGTAAATATAACATACTGCAGGCATCACACAATTGTTAACCTACTATTTCTGCATCTAGTCTCCTTGACCCATACCCCTTTACACTGAGTTGAAGCTAAGGCAGCTGGATTCACCAGTTTGATCATGGGAGGTGCTCCCCCTCAACCCAGCATTTCCATCATCCACCCTGCAAAGCTTTTCACATCCCATTTTTGCCTGGCAGGTGCTGTGTGTGTCTGCCAAACTCCTGTGGCACCTCACTCCAGTCATTCCCTGTGCTCCCTCAAAGGCTCTCCGCCCTCAAGGACCTGGCACAACTGTCCTCCCCAAACCCATCAGCCTTGCAGCTGGCTCTGCTGCCCAAAAACCCTTCATGCTGCTGTGGAAGCAGTGCTTCCTCCAGAAAAACTGAGCTGCTGTCTGAGGAGAGAGAAGCTGTAATCAGGAACAGAGGAGATCAGAAACTTCTTAGCCATGGGCTTTAGCATGTCCTGTTGTCAAGGTCTGGAGAAGGGATTCTTTGCCAAAGGGAAAAAGGAGAGGAGAGGAGAGGAGAGGAGAGGAGAGGAGAGGAGAGGAGAGGAGAGGAGAGGAGAGGAGAGGAGAGGAGAGGAGAGGAGAGGAGAGGAGAGGAGAGGAGAGGAGAGGAGAGGAGAGGAGAGGAGAGGAGAGGAGAGGAGAGGAGAGGAGAGGAGAGGAGAGGAGAGGAGAATTTGTCTTCACTCATTTCCTCCCACCCTTCCTATTTTTTTTCTCCTTTATAAATACTTTTACCTGTGATGGTTGAGGTTTCTGTTGATGCCTTGCATCAGTCTGGGCTTATAGTTCCCTCCCAGCCAGGATGGAGTGTGTGTGCATTGGGCTATGGAGTCACAGTGATTCAAAACAGCTCTAAAATGTGGAAGCACTGTTCCCCTTGGGAAGTCTTGTCCCCCTGTGATGCTGGGCTCAGTATTTCCCAGGTGGCACTGCAGGTCTCCTTAATGGCAGACAAGCAGTTTGCTGAACTTTTTAAAGTGCCTCTGGCTTTTTCACAATATAAAAATAAACCTGTCCTGACCTCTTTTGAACCCATTTCTTAGGAACATGATCTCCACTGATGTTGGAGGTTTCCAAAACCTTTCAGGAAGCATTTTAAGTACAGTGCATTAGACTTGGCCTTCTTTCTGAGCCTGATTCAGCACTTATGTGTGCACAGCCTGGCCTGTTGGTACAATACCATTTGCTCCAAGCTGTGCACATCCTGAACTGCCTCTGCTGGGAAGCAATGGATCAGCTTCTCATCATGCTCCTTGTCCGCCTCCAGACTTACTGCAGAAATTAATGATCCAAGCAAGGGATTAAATCAATCCAATCCCAGCTATATATGCTGGAGAATGCCAGTGTCAGCTGGGGCTGCTGTAGCCAGCTCTGTTTATTGGCCCATGCACACTATGCACTAAAACACCAGCTTGAACCCAGATGCCAGACCCTAGCATCCCCAAATGACAGGGAAAAGTGGATCCAAGCATGCCTTTAGTGCAGCCAGTTTTCCCTCAGCTTTGGCTGAACCCCTTCATGGCTCTGCTGGAGGGGCAGAGTGAATGTTAGAGAAACACAGATGGTTCCTGCCCCCTCAAAGGCAGCTGCTGTGTTCCTGTCACCACTGGCCCAAGGCTGCTGGCTATTTCTATAATCCAGCATTTCTGTACCCAAACTGGGCACTGGGCAAGCCTGAATCTAGCTGTCAAGTGCTCTCTAGATTCCCAAGTGACACGTTGCTGCACACAGTAAGGGCTCTTCTTGTCAAGTATTACACACAATTATTCCTGGATCTGATCCATAAAGCAAAGGCAAGTCAGGGTTGGTAACTGAAGTAGTGCATGCAGTAAGGCTTTTAACTCCCAAGCCTGTTTTCCAGCTTTACCCCTAAATATCCAAACCCAATCCTATATCTTGTGCATATAAGTATGTGCACAGCCACCCCACACACATGCAGTGTTTGTCTCTGAACACAAACTTGCAGCTGCATTTAACATCTTCCTTTCCTTCTATGTGTGACTGAAAGATAAACTGTAAAAAGAAAAGGAAATTATAATGATTAGGGATCATCTTACTGTCCTACCACTCGTGTTCCCCCCATGATGAGAAATTTCTCTAGGTTGTGACACAAAGTGAGGACCACTAATTACTGAGGCCTCACTGTTTGTCAGTGCATCTCCCTCCTACCAGTCTCCCTCTTTTCTTGGATCCTCCTCTCCTTGTGTGTTTCCCTCCTTCCCACTCATCTTCTCACAGGATATGAGTAACCAGCACTGAAGTCAAAGTGAGTTACTCACTTCCTGCAGCAGGGAACTCAGATCCCTGCAGTGCACGCTGTGGGATCACACCAACAGCGAGTGCCTGCTCTGCAGAGGGAACAAGCTCTGAGAGAAACACCTTGCAAGGTTTCTAGCATTTCATGGCTTGAATCTGCTGGGGAAAAAAACCTCTGAAATGCTGTTTCATGTAGTCATACAGAATGAACAGTCATAATTTAAAACTATATAGATGTGATAAATGTTGTTATATAAAGGACGCTTCATGGAAAAAGGACCAGAATCTTGTATTTACTTTGAGGTTTTTTTACCACTTCTTGGTTTTGTCAAGTGCTTGTTTTATTTTTCTTCTGTTCTATATTGCTTTGTCCAGGAGATTGTTCAGCCACTTTCTAAAATGAAGCTGGAGCTCAATAGGCACAATGTTTTGTGTTTACAAAAAAAGCCTTATCAGAGCTAGAAGTATGATCAAACAATTGTTAGATCTGAATAGTTCCAATCATCCATGGCTGGAGCTTGTTAGAAACCACCTCAAGTGCTTGAATCTCTCTCTTCTGCTCTAGGAGCCCATCTAGAGTGAACTCTGCCCTTCATGCAGACTGACTGCATCTTTAGATATTTACTCACACTTCCTCTTGAGAAACAAACCTCTCAGAACCACAGCCTCACAAGCCCTTCTGAAATATGCTGTGGAGCTGATACCAAACAACAGCAAGTGCTTCCTGATGGTCCTGCTGCATCCCCAGGGAGCAGCCTGATCAAGATGATCAAGAGAGGAGCTGTTTGGAGAAAAAGCTGCCTCGTGTTTGCACGTGCTTGCGGTGGGACTTTAAAAAGCTCTTTTAACTCTAGGACTTGGATGGCAAACTAGAGTTGGGAAAAACCACCTCTCAAGTGGGTTTCCTTACATGGAAGACTCCCGTTTGGCTGATCCTGCAGGTGATAAAACTCTGAAATCTTAGTAGCACCTCTTGTGTTTTCAAAACTAATCCAGGCAGCACCATGAAGCAATGGTGGCACAACAGTTCTGGAAAATATCCACTCTTGGTATCACTGGGGGGGAAGAAGCAGCACTAGAAAAGCTTTTTCACAGAAGTACATGTAATTAATCATGTACACACAGAAGACCTATATCCATAAGAGTTGGAACCAGAGGTAAACACCAATACCTGCAATTTTCAGAATAAGAGCATAGAAAAGAAACTGAGTTTTTCTGAGAGTCTGAGTGGCTTAAAAGTACAGTATAGGGAAGTAACACATACAGCACAAAAGGTTTCTCTTTTATTCCTGGCTTCACAAAGGTGGTGAGATAATGATACAGCTGTCAGAAGCTCCAGGTGTTTGTCAGAGCTTTTGTGCTCCAAGAGGTTGTGCTCCTAGAGAAAACCCTCAGGATTCCTGCAAATCCAGCTGGAGTTAATTAAGCCTTCTGGAAAGAAAGTACAGAAAGGCCGTGCCCACGGGTCACATCCGAGCTGCAGCGGAGATGCCAGGGATCTGTCTGGGGGTTCACTGACATCTCAGAGCAATCCTGAGAATGCTGCTCTCATCAGGAGTGATTTCTGTCGAAGGAGCAAAGTCTCCTTATGGAGCCTCCTATGCCAATGCTCCTTTTTCTGCTCTCTTCACTTGCTTAATGGTAGAGCTTCGAGTTTTTTGCCTTCAGGGCAGTATCTGCTTTTTGGGAGTGCTGTCAGGCTCCCAAAATCTCTGTCAAAGCTGGCTCTAACCTTTGGCTGCTCCTGCCCTAAGGAAGAACTGAGAAGCACTTGCAGTGCAGCACAGGAGAAGGTTTTCACATCTTTTCCCTTCCCTTTGGGGTTAAATCCCAGCCTTGAGGAAGTCAAAGGCTAAATTGCTCCAGCCTCCCCAAGAATATCTTGCCAGGAACCTACAGTGATGACTGTTTGCCTTGAAGGCTTCTTAACCAATCTCTTTATCTTCCTTTTTTTAGAGATTAATCATACTAGTCCTTTCCCTGCTATAAAATCATATTGGAACCAAAAATCTTGGAAAAGCCATTGGAGCCTTTTTTTTTTTTTTTTTTTTTTCCTGTGGGAGGAAGGAGAGCCACCCCATTGACAAATTCTGATTGTTTTTTCCCACCTAAAAACATTTTTTCTTTGCCTTAGTTTTGCTGTGTTTCAAACCTTTGGAATAAAAACCTCTTCAATATTATTCATAGCCAAAGCACTAAAGAATTTTTTTTTCCTTCATAATACACACATTGATTTGTATCCTGAAATAGTTTTAAGATACCAGAGAAGGAGGCTGGAAAGGACAAAGAAGGGGCAGGAAAGAGAATTAAAAGGACCAGAGAGAAATGGGGCACTTTGAGGATCAAAAAATTCCTGAATTCTCTTAATTCTGTCTCTGCCTCAGGTTAATGAGGTAAACAATAAGAATAGAGAAAAGTCTGGCTAATTCAGACTGTATACTATGGTTTACATTGGAGAAAAAAAAAGAAAAAAGAAAAAAAATAAGCAGTAACTGATAATAAACAATGTAACAATTTGGGGAAACGTTTAGGATTAAAGATGTGTATACTAAAGATGTGATTCTCTAACTCCTTCAGGGAGAAGCTAGGAAAACAGTACTTCTGACACTTCCCATAAATATCTCAGGAAAGCCAAAAAATGTGAAACTTTATTCTTATTATTTCTGAGCAAGAAAGCCTGTGGGGAAATGGATTTTTAACTCTGCTGTCAGAAAGCAGAGTGCCTTTTTGTGTGTGTGTGTTTATATAGCCACAAAGCCAATTTGTTTTTAAGCTTGAAGGTCACCATTAAGCAAAGATCATGGCCACAATATTGAGTTATATTTAGGGACAAAAGCACAACAAAGGAACAGGATAGTCTGTATTTTGTCAATGTCTGTGACATTTTTATTACCTATTTGTTATTGCAGTGTTATGGGAAAGTCAGTGAAGCATACATTATTATTCACAGCTCCATCTTCATTCCATATGCTCCAAACCAGTTAAATGTAAAGTTTCAGACTAGCTGTGGAAAAGTCTGCACATGTCACAAGCAATTTTCCATCCAGCCTTCCATTTATCACTGTCCTGGAGATAAAGTGGGGTTGTGCCACCACTTGACCTCGTGCTTTTCCTCCTAGGAATCCTTGACTAAGAGCAGCCACGTGGGTAAAATCCAGCCAGGTTTTTAAACCCTTTCTCTGCTTACCAGTTATAAATTCATTTTCCTTCTTTGTTTTTAAAGTCAGTATCAAGCTGTTACAAGAGTTATTGATATTCCCTGAACAAGCGTCCATTAGCCAACCACTTCCACCCAAACCTGAGTCTTCCCAAGCTGGTTCACTTGGTGCTCTGCATATTCCAACCTTGGACAGAATTATTTAACAGTATTGCTATTACCAGGTCAGCTCTGTTAAAGTCAGGAGAGCATCATCAGAAAGGTAAATGTAACTTTGTGTAGGTTTTGTGGGACTGTGGGAGAGTGCTCAGCAGATGGAATTTCCCTGTCCAGCCATGCTTGCCCCCTTTGCCAGTCACTTCCTGATGAAGCTGCCTGGATCTTGTCATTAAACAGCATCTTTCTTCGAGTGAGGAGGAAGATAGTGCATAGGAGTAAGTTAAATGGCAGCAGTTACCTCAGCCAGATGTTGCCACAACAAATTCTGGCTTGCTGCAGTTCAGGTTGTTTTTCTTTTAACTGACTCTTTGTTTGCTAAATTTGTTTATCCGAAGTTGGAGCCAAGAAACCTGGAGCATCTCTTCCCGTTGCAGCAGTGCCACAAGGGATCTTTCTGAGTTTCACATGGAAATTTGTGAGGCTTCCAAGAATGCTTAGAAACCAGGGGGAATGTTCAGCTTGACTTGAATGATTTTTCCTTCTGTTTGAAGCTATGAAATTGAGATTTTTGATTTATTGAGTGCACCCACCCCTATGGAGAGAGCACCTGACAATTCCTCCAGCAGTGGCATGGGGCCCCCTCCATGGGGGCCAGGTAAGAATACTAAAGCTGACATTCCTCACACAGACCTGGAAATGTTAGTAAATGGGACAGTTTTGTTCTGCAACAGATCCTTAAACAAGTGGTAACTGTACTTTCAGTTTACATTTTTGCATCACTTCCCCACATGGTCCATTGCCCTCAAAATTTGCCTGTGCAAGTTAACACTACACTGGGCTTCACTGTTCAGGCTTGCTCTCTTTCCTGGATATATGCAGATACACCCAAAGCCAGCCCTACACAAAAGCTCTTCTGGATTAGACAGGAGTTTTATGTAAGAAGGTCCAGACTTGTTTTATACAAGGTCTCCTGGCATGTTTCCAGACAAACTTGGCACATTCGTGACAGGCATTCTGAGAGCTTGGGTTTGGGGTTTTGATTTTGATCCTTCAGGATCTGAATTTTTAGAAAGATATTGAAATTGGATGTGACAGTTTCCTGTGATCTCAACATGGGTCTGCAGGTAAGACTGCATCCTCAGCCTTCCTTCTATCCTTAGGTAAAGGAGGCAGGAACAGAACTGGTTTAGGGCATGGCCACATGTTTATTGTACTGATAAATGCACAGTCACTCTTTCTGATAAGAGTTGCCCTTTCCCATCACTCCAGAAGCTGCTCCCGTGTTTCAGGGAAATTATGAGGATACAACAAAAGTCATTTATTTCCTTTTGCTTTCTCTGGCTGATAACACACTGAACTGACTTCCTTCCATGTGCGTTATTCTGCTGCCCTGTGAATTGCAGCTTGAGAGAAGGGTTTGTGCCTGATTTTCTGGGAAATATCAGCGCCACTTAACCAACTTGTCCCCTCAAGGAAGCTTTTCCAGCCCAGAACATCTCAGTGTGATTCCAAGACAAGTCACTGTGCACGAACAGTGACCTCACACGTGCCAGGACAACCAGACTGGTTTGTCATCTGCAATTTCAGAGGCAATAGCTCAGTAAGTTTCACTCAATGCACACTGGTTACATTCCCTTCCTGGGACTTAATTTTTAAGTACTTCATTTCAAGGAGTTAGAAGACCCAGCCCTTGGCTTGGACCTGAGCAGTGCACAGTATTTATAGAGGCCAAATATCCATTACAGAAGTGCTCAGCTCCAGAAAGAGGAATCATATAAAAATGAAAAACCATTTTTAAAGGATTTAAAAGGGGCAACTCTGAGAATTAAATTCCTGCAAGCTGGATGGAGGTTGCTGAGGGGTGCCAGGACAATAGTTCACTGCCTTTGCAGAAAGGCTTGAGGAAAGGGCAGAAGGCAGCCAGCTTTGTTCAGCAGCAGAGCAAGGAAGGGCAAGAGGAAGAAGTTCAAAAGCTGAAGGCATGTACAAAGGGACAAAATAGAAAGGATTGTAACCTCTGGCAGATTAAATGTAGAAGTATAATAAAAGTGACCAAAAAGGACTTTGAAGAACAAAGCACAGAAATTATCCAAACTAATGATGATTTTTTTAATGGAATCACAGAATCATTCAGGTTGGACAAGACCTCCAAGATCACAGAGTCCAGCCTCTGACCTGTCCCCACCTTGCCAAGTAAACCAGAGCACTGAGTGCCACATCCAGTCATTTCTTGAACACCTCCAGGGATAAGGACTCCACCACCTCCCTGGATGGCTCCTTCCAATGCCTGACAACCTTTTCAAGGAAAAAATTCTTCTGATGTCCAACCTGAACCTTTTCTAATCCTGGTCAGAGCACAACCGCAGGGACAGTGAGGAGTGTGAAGATGTGTTGTGTTCATCCCCTCCTCGAGCAGCAGTCCGGGCCCTGCAGCCCTTTTCATGTGGAGTGCTGTAGCACTTCACTGCCCCTCTTGGAGTCTGCCCACCCCTAAACCAGCAGGTCTAATAAATACCTTCTCAGGTTGCTTCAGAGGTGTAGTTGGAAATATGAAATGACCCTCTGAGTTGTGTTACAGCTCTGTGACGGTGTCATCCATCCTTCACAGGCTTTTAAATGTTTACTTCTTTATGATTAATATTATGCTGCTCATCCCATCTCCCATAGCAACAGGCAAGCATTCAAAATGTCAGTGACACACATCCAGAGAAATTACTATCTGCCCTCAAATTCTGTTGTCAGAAAATAATGCCTACTTTGCAAAAATGGGATATTTCTAAAAATTCCTTAAGAGGTCCTAATCATTTTTGGGCCAGAAATAAACAGGAAAAAAGGACCCCTTTGAGTGGTGCATCATTCATTTTAGAGAGACTGTGCAAAGCTGACATACTTCCTTATTTTTTTTGGGAAGGAAAAATCTCATCAGGTGATGCAGGAGAAAATATAGTGTCACATTATGCAAGGGAGGTTTAATTTAAAATAATAAAGTACTTAAAATTTACTCTCTTGCTCATTCAATGAAGTACTCAGCAATTCTAAAGCTGGAAAAGGCCATGAGTATCATCTTATCTGACCCTTTCCATAACAGAAGCAACTAAACTTCATCCAATTTCCTTCAGGAATGCATTTTTTAGTTAAAGCCTGGTTTGAGGAAAGGTTCTAGTCTTGATTTAAAAGCTTCTGGAAGAGAATTTGTTGTGTTCCATATTGGTCTGCTCCAATGCCTAATGGTACTCAAAAGATATGCATTTTATTTTTTCACCTTGTGTACCATCATGGTCTGGTTTTTGCCTTTCTCTGTCAAAGGGAAGGATGAGCTCATCCCTCAGTTATATACAGGTGTGTCTAATGAGATTTGAGTAGAAAAGTGGGGAGACCCAATGTTTCAAAACTACAGAATAAGCTTCAGAAAAAAAAAAAGTGAAGAGGAAAAAAAATAACTTCTGGTAAAGCTGTTCTAGAACTGTCTAGAGTAAAGGCACTGTGACTGTGGATCAGACCATGCTGTCAGGAGGGACGAGTTCAGCAGTCTTCACTAAGGCAAAATGTTCATCAGCATTTAATGGGAATTTCTGATTTGTAGTGACTGATTCAGGTTTATGGCACTGCTTTCCATATTTAAATGTATTTAAAATGTTTCTGATAAGTGCTAAATGCTTTTAAATTTGCTTCTGAGAGCATTTTTTTTCTTATTCCATTGTTCTAACTGCACAAGATATTTAGTGCAGTTCAAGACATTGAGAAATCTGCCTTTCTTGACAGAGATTTTACAGTATCAAAGAAAAGGGGTTATTACAGATTCAACACAGCCCTTGAAGTGTTCTTCTGCTAAAGACATGACTTCTTGTTGAAATGTTTTCCTGAATCAAAGCTTTAATCCCCTATACATTTAAGTCTGAGTGATGGGCAAATCTAGTGTTGTGATCCCAGGCTCTCAGATAAAACCATGCACCAACTAACACTGCAAATCCCTCCTTGTCTCTTCTTGCAGGGCAGACCCACAATGGGGCTGGGAGCACACAGTTTTGTTCCCAAAGAATGGAAGTTCCCTGATATTTCTGTCCCATCCAACCATCGTGCTGCTGTCCTCCTCCCCAACAGCTTCAGCTCCTCCACCTGGATGGGAAATTCAGTGTGTGAGCCCCAAGTGGGCAGGAGGCAGCAGGACGTGGCTCAGGGTGGAGCTCTTTGAGTGGCTGAGGCAGCTGTTCCACCTTGCTGGATCAGGAGAGCTCAGGACAGCCTTGCCCAGGGACATGGAGAGGTGTGCCAGGGGTAAAGGTGTGGCACAGGAACCATTTCAGTGCCTTCAGGGGGGCAGACAGATCTAGCAGCTGCTGGATGCCCACTTTGAGATGTACAGTTGTAATGCCAGTTAATGGAAGAATTCCTGCCTCTAAGCTCTCTTCTTTACCTTACAAAAAGCAGATATTCTTGTTAAAGTGTTTGTTACTGTGTTTTTCATCTTTTTGCTGTTTAACTCCCCAGGTAACAGCACCAGTAATCCACATCCCAGAGTTCTCACAGCTGTTTTCACATCAATGCAACTGCAGAGTGGTGAGGGCTGTTTTCTCAACAAATTCTCTGCTAAAGAATGGCAAAGTGAGGCTCATTATTTCTTCCTGCTGACAGGCCCAGTAATACACCATGAAACCATTTTTCCTCCAGAAAAATCATTATGGTAAAAGGAAAAGTCACTGAAAGGTTTGCCTCTCAAAAATGAACAGCAATCCAGCTAACTGGAGAAGCAGAGAATTTCTTTGGCTTTTGAAAGAGCACAGCGTGTATCGCCTGCACTTGGATTGCTATGTAGAAACACATGAAACAGTGTCATTTTTTGGGTTCACATTCACTGGATGATTTTCCATCTAACAGTCAAATATTTCAACTTTTTCCAGCTTGTCAAATGCAAAGGCAGTTTCTTTTCACCACTGAACAGAGAGAAAGCAGCAGATGCTTTTTTTCTACAGCCTCAATTAAGCAGATGCTGATGGAGGATGAGAAGACTTTTGATGTTAAGGCTTGTTCTGGCAGCAGTCCTAGTCCTCACCAGTTGATTTTAGCAAATTGGAAATAAATGTGCAGGATGAGAATTTCCAGAAATGTATTTAACTGTCAGTGGAATGAGCTTTCAATGGACTTTTTGCCATATTGGCAGACCAAAAACAACTATTGTGTGCATCATGTTCTGTTTCAGAAAGTACATTTTGACCCATGAAGGGTTTCACAAGGGATGTCTTCCAAAATTCAGGAGACTTATCAGAGCATAAATGAGAGCAGGACACAAACACTACAAGTTACAGCGTGGCCTGGCCCCTGTAAGAAATTTTGAGCCTTAATAGGAGTCTGGAAGGGTCTGAGTTGCAAAACAACATAAAGATAATGATGTTTATAAAGCATCCTGGCAGTGGCATGTTGCAACAGAGCTGTTTTCTTTCCTTCAGACAAGGTTCACGCTCATTACCAGAGTCAGTGATTTTCCCGGATACATTCATTTGGCTCCATTTCCCTATGCTTTCCCACCATGCCAAAAGAAATGCCTGCCAGAGATAAATTCACAGATCTGGCAGGCTGGGAAGAGTCTCAGGAGATCATCTTGCCCAACATCCTGCACTGAAGCAGGCTAAAAGTATCTGGACACCACCCTGACGTTTTTATCTTCACCTTAAGAAATCGATATCCCTGGGTAGTAACGCTTTGCCACACTTTCAGCTTCCAGACAGATAGCCTGATATCCTGCTGAAATCCTTCAGGTGAAAAGGAAACTGATTCTTTTTTGCTCATCCCTAAATGGACATGCAAAGTTGTTGCCCCACCTGCATCAATCCCTTCCAAGCTGCTGCAGCATTTCTCAGCCTTTTCTTTTCTACCTCTCTTATGCTGGTTACTTTCCTGTGCTTTCCCCTTGCCTGTTTCTACTTACTGCTTCCAGCCGAGACAAAGAACTCCAGCTGGCAGTTCACTGCTACTTCAGAAAGTGGAACAATTGCTACTGCTGCCTACGGAAAGAGAGTTTTATTGTCGGAACAAAGCTCTTCTCTTCCTCAGCAGTATCTGATTATTGACATGTACCTGACTGGAGCTCTGTAGTGTGGATCACAGAACACTAGAAATGTGAGGGGATAAAAAGAGACTCTCTAGTGAATGATACCTAGAAATCTTCAAAAGATGTTTGTCTCCCTTGTTCTTAAAAAAATGTCCAACGGGACATTTCATTGTCATCATAGGCAATCCATTCCAGTGCTTCACTGTCCTCACGTTCAGGTGTTAAGAGACAAAATGCTACCTTAAATCAGTAGGGTGCAGTCAGAAAAATCTGCTGTGATGCTTCCTAGCCAATAACTTCCATTTTTGTGCTTGTTTACTGAATTTCTCCTCTGAAAGGAGAAAGACTTGGTCTTTGCTGAATTTTAGCTGCTTTCATATTAGATTCTCTCTAAATTTTCAAGCGTGTGTTGAATTCTGATGCTTGTGTCCACAGTACTTGCAACCTTGATTTATTTTCCCAGTTCCTAACACTATGACCATATTCTCTCACTGTCCTCCAAACTGAGCAGTGCTGAACAGAGCCAGGGCCAGAACAGAGCAGCATAAAAGAGCTGTGACCACTCTTTGGGAGCAAGTTTCCAACCACTGCACACCTTTCTTCTCACAATGACTTCAACACTATATTTCCTTAGTTTGCTCTTGGGAATGTCATGAAGAAGTGCCAGAAATATCACTGGGATTGAGATTATACTACATGAGTTGTATCCTCCTTTTTTCCCCCACTAGGCCACTTAAGCAGCCAAAGGCAGAAACTCCACAGGCTTGAAATGATCCATTCTCAGCAATCCTTGTTGGCTACTTCCTTTATCAGTTTATATCATTGAGGGACTCACAAAGTTATTTTTTAACAGCTGTTTCAGCAAGTTCTCAGGAACCAAAGTCACACTGACAGGTCCAAAGAAGTAATACCTTCTCGTGTATAAAAACACAGACAATGCACATGTCCACAGAGTTTCCAAAATCCTCATTTCAGAATACAGGTCTCCTTTCCTACCTGAAATACTGCTACAGTTTGCTCAGAACTTTTTCCACTGTTGAATTATAACCTCATCAGAGGCTCAAGCATGGAAGGAGTGACATTTCCAGGGGTTTCCATTGCTGAGCACTTCCTTGCCAGATGTTTTGTGACAGAAGGTCTAAAAGGGGTTTTACCCCAAATCTGTAGACACTGCCCCTAATCAGACAGTGATGCCAGAATCTCTTTAAGCAAAATCACCAAAGGTTTTGTAAGAGGACAAAAAATTCATGTTTTTTTTCTTTCCAAGCTCAAATCTTGGGACTGAAGACTTGTTTTGATTGGCTCTTTCAGGGAAAAAAAAAAAAAAAAGGCAAACATAGAGGGGTAAAAAAGGTAATTTCCTGGGTGGGACAACACAACCTGAATGGAAGTTTGCAATGCTATGGATATCGTGGTTATAAGTCTTCCTGCATATGCCACATGGAAAAAGAACTTTGTGTCTCCCCCTGTGCCTTCCATATAAGCACATTAGAAATGTTGAGCTATATTCACATCCTTTTCCAGGGAGCAGAAAATATTATTACTCCTTTCTTATGGACAGAAAAACATAAAGAGGCCTTGTTCAAGGTCAAAGTAAATCACCAGAGAGCAGAGAATGAAATTAAGATATTCTCATGTTTTAATAACTCAGACTAGTTGCTCTCCTTCTTTTTCCCTTTCATATAGTATTCACCTGGGTAATTTTATCTCCAAACCTCACAGATCTGTAGTTGAAACACTGGTGAAGGGCAAAGGGAAATCAACCTTCTCACTGGACAGCCACCTTGGTTTATGCTCCATCGATTTACAATGCCCTACATAAATGTTAAGGGATAGTTACTGAAGTTAGCTCTCATGCTGCAGGTACTTTCTCCATAAAATAGCCTTTTAAAATAGATGTGTCCCTTACAGATGCATTTATGAGGTGAAGAGTCCCCTACATTCCCTGCTTTAGTTTTTAAATTTGAACTAAAATGGAAGGGATAAAAATCAGAACTGTTGATGGTGACACCATCTTAAAAAATTCCCAGATTCCACTCTGGAATCTGAGCAGGGATTCAGGTCTCCCTCAGCCAAGCACCCATTGCTTCAAACAGACATTAGGCCCTTGAACTGACTGGTGTCCTCACCTCAAAGCACTGCAGCTGGATGCTCCAGAAGAAAATAAGCAAAAAGCCTGTGATGCACTGGACTGTGGCGGCTGAAGGAGAGTTTCTAGACATGCTCTGAAATGTGCCTGAAGAGCAAACAAGTAACTGCATTTCTCTGCCTGCAAACCAGTCATGGTCTGATCAACCAAAGCATATGTTTGGCAGATATTAAATGCATATATTCAATGGTCTTAAGCTGAAGAAGGATAGTTTTAATTGGATATTAGGGAGAAATTCTGCTCTGTGAGGGTTCTGAGGCCCTGGCACAGGTTTCCCAGAGAAGCTGTGGCTTCCCCTGGATCCCTGGCAGTGTCCAAGGCCAGGCTGGATGGGGCTCTGAGCAACCTGGGATAGTGGAAGCTGTCCCTTCCCATGGCAGGGGGTGGAAGTGGCAGATCTTCAAGGTCCCTTCCAACCCAAACTGCTCTGTGATTCTATGATTTTCTTGCCTCATTCAAAAGAGAGAGGGTTCTTTTTTATCTTAGGGATCTGTGTAGGTGCATTCCAGCTGTTGGAATATCTAATCCTGCCAAAGACTCCTGTGTAGATAAATATTCATTGGCAAAAACACACTGGAAGTACCATTCTACTTACCCCCAAGCTTCTGAGGGTGCACAAGCTGGAAATGATCCTGTATTCCTACAGAAAACAGAATGAAAGAAGGTGCTTAGGTGGCTGCATGAGAGACACATTGTAGTTGCCACTTTCATTCAGAGGTTTGCATGCACAAGGTGCTTGAAAAGTCGGGTGTATGGAAAAAACGTTATCTAAAATGCTTTAGCTGACAGATAAGAAGCTTAAAGGAGAGCTACTGCTGGAGCATTAGGCCAGAAAATTCACAAAGGCTCTTTACAAGGCTGGGGAATAGGAAAGCAACAGCAAATTATCTGTGAAGCAGCAAAGCGTTTCCATTTTTTTCACTTCCATATAATTACATATTGTAATAGTTTTTGTGTGTAAAGGTCATGCTGAGTTTATAATTATAATCATAAAACCAGGGAAAACCCTGCTCTTTGAACCTCCATGGGCAGGGACATCTTCCACCAGATCAGTTACTCAGAGCCCCAGCTGGCCTGGCCTTGAATGTTTCCAGGAAAAGGGCACCCACCACAACTCTGGGTAACCTGTGCCAGTGTTTCACCATCCTCACTGTAAAGCCATTTCTTCCTTATATGTAGTCTGAATCAACCCTCTTACAATTTAAAACCAATTACTCCTTGTCCTCTCACATCAGGCCCTGACAAAATGTTTGTCCCCATCTTTCTTATAAACCCCTTTTCGGTGCTGGAGGGCTACAATGGTGTCTGCCTGGAGCCTTCTCTTCTCCAGGCTGAAAAAGCCCAACTGTCTCAGCCTTTCCTCACAGGAGAGCTGCTCCATCCCTCTGATTCATGGCCCTCCTCTGGACTCACTCCAACAGCTCCATGCCTCTCCTGTGCTGGGGACCCAGAGCTGGATGCAGCACACCAGGCATAGAGAGGCAGAATCCCTTCCCTTTGGCCTCTTCCCAAAAGCTGGCCACACTGATTTGATGCATCCCAGAATCTAGGAATTAAGTCTTAGTTACTTATCTGTAAATTCTGGTTAATGGTCCTTCCCTGTTTTAGTGTGCTGCTGGGAAGATAAATACATTAAAATATTTAAATACTGCAGTGTAAAGGGCCATGCAAGTAGCAAAGATAGAAAGAAACAAGCCACAGTTTTTAATGCCTTCCTGGAGCTGTGAGTGTGGAGAGAGTGCAGGGGCTGGAATCAAGAAGAGGGAAATGGGATGTCAGGGACCTGCCCATGCCCATGGCACACCTTCCTGTAGGGCAGTAAGCGGTTCTCAGTTTGAAAGACGACAGCAAAGCCAGTGCCTTTCACAAAGGAGAAGGCCAGGTCTGTTCTGGGAGCAAGACAAAATCCTCCCCAAAGCCTCAGCAGAAGCCAAATGCTTTTCCCTTTGGAAGAGGAGGGATTTGTGGGTTTATCCAACACCTCTGGCTGCAGCTGAGTGCCCTGGGGTCACAGGCGGGACACGCCAGTGACGCCTCTGGTGTGAAACCCCAGGAGCAGGGGTTAGAAAAAGGCAGTTTGGTTTCCTGCACAAATTACTTCACTTTTCTCTGCCTTTCCTTCCCTATTCCCAGCAGTGTTCTGGAAGGCTGCAGTCCCCAGAGAGGAGAGATGTCATGGTTTGACATCACTGGGTGTTTTGGTTTTAATTCCCTGAAGAACTGAAAGTGGCTGTTGCTGTCTGATGACTAAAAAAAGACCTGCCTAAAATATCAAGGCTCTTAGGTCTCCAGAACCATGCAGCAACTCCAACAGAACTTTTTATGGTCTAAAATGAAGCATTTTAGATGGAGGATTGGCACTGGTCCTCCAATCAATGTGGTTCACACCCATACTTTCCATTATTTTCCTCTTGAGTAGAGCAGGTAGGACAACAGGCATAATGTCCCAGTGGTCAACAGCATCATGCCTATGAAAATCCAGGAAACCACAGCGTATTCCAGCACACCAACAGCCCCTGGCACTGCGTAAAGGAGGATGCAGAGATCCAGCCCACAAAGGGTTACTCTGGCATAGCACCACCCGCTTCCCTCCTGACTAGAACTTTGTCTATTTGAATATCTTTTATTTGATATTCTAATTGCTGTACAAATATTTATTATCTTTTAACCTGTGCAGCTCAGATGGATGATTGTTTGTGAATTGCTGGTCTTGTACTCACTTAGAAGAATTCCCACTTCCTTATGAGATGGAGTGTGAACCATGGACAAGATTCTCCTTCTGGAAGGATTCTACAGCATCCACTGGACAGAGGTTGAGTTTGTACCTTATGCCCCTTAGAAGAAAAGAATTCTCTCTTCCTCCTACACAGCCCATCTCCTAAAAAAGAGAGGACAGAAGTAAATGTTTAAACACACCAGCTGGTATCACCATTAAAAAAAACAAACAGAAGAAAATGGGCATATTCAGCTGGCTTAAAGGCCACCAAGTGTCATTTTTGTCTCCTGTTTCCTGCTGCCTGACTCAAACACTCACTCTTGCACTTCCCTCAGGCTTTCTGAATTGCTCTCCAGAGGCACTAAACCCACTACAGGCACAGACATTTAGCTGGAATTTAGGCTGTCTGGAAATGGCCCAAAGCAATTTGAAAACAAGTTAGAGCCACAGAAAAAGAAATGTTCTCCTTGTTCATTGATGTTCTCTGCCTCTTGAAGACCTGATGTGGACTAATTGAAGGTCTCAAATTTCATAGAACAATTTTCCTGTAATTTTCATAAAATGTTCTTTTGCTCTTGTACTTTTTGTTTTGGGATCAGACCTTGGCAGAAGGAGAAATAACTGAAAAACACATTATATTTTCATTTTAGTGATAAATGAAACTTGTCAGCAGGATTTTCATCTGTGGAGCTCTCAATAACTTCCCAAGAAAGGATCCTTGCTGCCTTTCCATGCAAAGAAGCAGGCTTTATAAATCCACCAGTATTTCAAATATGTCCTCTGGTGGAAGAGGAAATATTTCTACCAGTCCTTCAAGTGGAACTCACCCAGGCAGCTGCTGTCAACTGCTTGATTATGCCAAACTCATAATGCCATGGGACAGGTGAGGAAATGGAGCTGTGGGCATGTGCTGCTTCTGAGTGACATTAAAAACTGGCAGGAAAGAGCATCCTGGCACAATGCATGGCTGGAATACAACTGATCTGCCTCAATACCAAAGCATACCAAAATTATTCCAGCTCTACAGCCACATGAGTACATTGAAAAGAAGCACAATGCTTTAGAAGATGGCTTTGTATGGAAAATGGTCTGGCTGCAGATGCTGTTATGCTGCTCTGCTCCTAGGTGGGAACTGTGGTCTTCTATCCCATACTGGATGCACACAAAAGACACAACAAAATAACAGTGTCTTACTCCACAGTGCTGTAACAGGAGGGAAGAAATCCATCCTAAAAAAGCCTTGAGACAGGAGAACAGCCATGGCCTCAGTGGTTTCCCAGAGGAAAACATGGTGCAGGAGGGAATCAGCTGTGTTTGGGAGACACTTGCAAGACAAAAAAAGCTCTGTGCTCTGCAAAGCAGCTGGATGAGGCAGCAGCAGCTCCAGTCCCATCCAAGTGTCCATCTGCTGAAGCAAATACCCGAGAAAGGTGTCCAGCAGCTCTGTGCCACTGCAAGACCCCTTTCTTGGATGAAGTAACACTACTAGTGATGGAAACGGGTCATGAAAGATCCTACAGCAGCTTCATCTGGAAGAGGAACAGCAAATCCCAGCTAGTGATGGCATTGCCTATACAAGTTCCCTTCTCAGCACCCTCCAGCTTAAAAAGCACAGAGCAGTCTACATTTTCTGCACTTATACTCCCAGACTACTGATTTTTGGCTATTTCCCACACCAAAGAGAAGGGCTTTTCAGTAACTGCCAATTGCTGCTGTGGAGAGGTGCCACACAGATACATTAATTGACTGGGGAGAGCTTTGAGACTGGCAAGCGAAATATCTAAGCAAAGTTTAGAAAACCCCTCCAATTGCTATTCCCAAAGGTTTAGCTGCAGGCAGTTTACTTCCAGATGTGTTTCCTTAGTTTCTCTGTGGTTATAGCTAGGACTAATGCTAAGCAATCTTCACATACAGAAACCCTGTGTGAGTTAAGCCAGGGTAAAGCAGCACACCAGGGCACGCTGGCACACTTCACTGGTGTGTTTTCTCCCCCAGTCCCCACACCTGAGCCTATTGGTAAAAGTGTTTGGACGGATGGAGCTCCAGATTCCCCAGCTTTCCCCAGCTGGCTCTGAAGTCCTTGACCTCCAGAGTGAAACATGGCCTCAGAAGACTACAGTTTTCATTGGTAACTCTAGGATTTTAACCCCAGCTGCTGTATCTCACCATACATTTTTATTTGATTGATAATCCAAAGAGAAGCCACTTCCTGTGAAGCCAAGTTGTACAGGAGTGGCTGTTTTTTTTTACTGGGAAGTAAAAAACCAACAATCCTCACAAATTAGAAGAGGCTCTGAGCCATCAGATGTGCTCTCCAGCATTTATTATCTGATTTGATGTGTTAATGGCTGGTTATTCTCATTAGCTGTTCTCTGGATTGACACAAGCTGTTTTCCTGCACTTAGGCTGTGCAGCCTGGTGTGGAAAGGCAATTAGCATGGGGCCTATGGATTAACTGGGGAATCAGATGTCAGCTGTGCTCCCATTCTCCAGCAATGGCCTAAGGAGATGCTGCTTCTGCAGCTCACAGTGTCAGGAGCCCCTGGCTGAGGTGAAGGCACTGATGTACAAACAGGAAAGCAGGTGCTGCCCTTCTGAACTTGCACCAGGGAAAGACAAGACAAACAAGGCAGAGTTGAAGCAGAGCCATAGAGATTGAGATATTTGTTAAACAAGAATGTGCCAGGGGGGAAGCAGGGCTCTGCAAACACGCTGCTGTGCAGGAGAGCACTGGTGTTAAAGCAGTTTTACCTGGCTGCTCCACTTGCTGTGACTGATCCCTCCCTTGTGTTAAATAAAAACTGTCCACTGTGTTAAGGAAACCTGTGCAAAGCTGTGTACAAGAACCAATAAAATATCAACCAGGAGGGAGAACTATGCAAAGCTACAGCACTTACAAAGAGAAATCCTTGTCTCATGAGGCCTGACATTTCAGCACACGGACGTTCTCTTGTTGTGTGTGAGGTAATTCTGTCCTCAAGGGCAAAATCACTTGAAGTGATATGACTGCTAGAAAGGCAGCACTTCACCTTATTCTGAAATAACAGAATAAGGTGAAGAACAGAAGCCCTTTTGTTTTGTCCTTTTGCTGTTAGAAGCTGGAAACCAGAGCACGAGACACACCTACATTTGATGCTGAAAAGAGATTGTCTCCACTGCTGGAACAAAGAGCTGACAGACTTCAGCTCTTGGGCATAAAATCTGTGCCCAGGCTGCATGAAACTTTTCTGCTGGCAAAAAAAGTGTTACAAAAGGTGGGGCCAGATCCTAGAAGGGGTCTGGAAACAAATCTTGCTGCCCAGAGTGGAAGGGATTGCTCAAGTGCTGCTGATGGGTGAAGCAAGGCCAGCATTAACAACCTGCCTGCATAGCATGCCCAAGACCCAAGTAAAGAAAGGTAAAAAAGCACATACAGAAAGCAAAATGTGAATTTTTAGATTAGAGGAGGAAAACATGAACATAAACAATCTATTAGAAAAGCCGAGTCTCAGTTTGGGATCTTATAAAGTCTGTGGGTACAAGACTGAAAAAAGAGGGATTCAGGCTCGCCTAGATCCCTTTGAAAAGCCTAATTGGACCCAGCCTAGGTTTGTGTCTAAACTGAACTTGGAAAGTTCAGCCAAGGCAGCCATAGGGGCTCCCTGTGGAGCATGAGGGGCACAGGCAAAAGGAGGATGTCACTGTTGTACAGTGCTGCATCTGCTGGGTCCCCAGAGAGGCTGTGCAGCTCAGCATGGAGGTGCAGCCACAGCCTGTCAAGGAGAAAACAAATTCTTCACCCACACCCTGGCATGCCCACTGCCCCATGCCTGGTGGGAACAGGCCATTGTTCTGAGACACTGCTCTGTGACACCCACAGTGGGGTCACCTCACTATGAGGTGATGTTGCTGGTACCAATTCACAAATGCAGCTCTTTATCTGCTACAAGTGTATCTACAATTATGTTCTGGTCCTAAAATGAGCTCCAGAGCACAGCAGAGTAGCCATGGTGTGGATGTGATCTGCCTGCTTTGAACCTGTGTGAGGCTAAATCCAGGCTAAGTGACTCGTGCCCATGCATTATGGCAGCCAGGTAAATCTACTACAGCTGCCCTGAACAAACCAAACTACACAGATCCGATGGATTGGCTGCCTGTCAGTCAACAGACTCTTGTGTTCTCCTGATACACCCAGCAACTCACCAAAAACTTCACTGGGTCCGCTTAGGAGAACCACCTAAAGACACAATGCACTGTACTCTGAGATGTGAGGAAAGGCTGAGGGAGTTCGGATTGCTCAGCCTGGAGAGGAGAAGGCTTTGGGGTGACCTCACTGTGGCCTTGCAGTGCCTGAAGGGAGCCCACAGGAAAGATGGAGAGAGACTCTTGACAAGATCCTGGAGTGACAGGACAAGGGGCAATGGCTTCACAGTGACAGAGAGGAGGTTTAGATTGGATATGAGGCAGAAATTGTTCCTGTGCGGGTGGTGAGGCCCTGGCACCACCAGGTGCCAGGGAAGCTGTGGCTGCCCCATCCCTGGAAGTGTCCATGGCCACGTTGGATGGGGCTTGGAGCAACTTGGGATAGTGGAAGGTGTCCCTGCTCTGGCAGGGGGATTGGAACAAGATGATCTTTAAGGTCCCTTCCCACCCAGGCCATTCTGAGATTCTATGAGTCTGTGAAGTAGATTATTTAATCTATAAAAAGTTCTGATCAGGAGAAGCATCTCTGAGTCTGCTCTCCCAAGGGAATCTTCATTATCATAGCCTAAAGGACACTGAAGATTTGAATGGTTTGGAAGGTGTGTGCAGTGTATCAGCTGCTACTCCTGAACTTGGTTTGGCCATACGTGGGACCAGTATGGGTCCATAATGTGGGTCCATCCTGACAACAGCTGGTTACACACTCCCTTGGAACAGATCACTCTGAAAAAGCACTGTGTGAGCAGAATCCAGGAGAAGGGAATTGTGGGGATGAATCCAGCTCTTCTGCTGCAGCTGTCCTACAACAGCAGCCTCATTAGCTGCAGGAAACTCAGAGAGAAGCCATGTGACAGTGCACTGGATATGCTGACACTGATGAGGAAGGGCAAATCCTCTTCCACCTGGGACAGAAACAGCATCAGATGTTGAAGCAGGGGGGTGACTGTCATGATTGGGGGAAAAAGCTGAACAACACAGGTGCACAGGAATCTGAATGCAGTCCCACTGCTCCAGGGTAACCACTTGTGCTGTGGGATGACACTGAGGGAGCACACACACTGGTGGCCTGCAGAACCATCACAGTCTTATAAACTCAGAAAAGCAGCCCCAGCCTTTTGAGGAATAACCACAATGGGCACAATGGGAGAAAAAAGCAATCTTATCTGCTCATTCCCATGAAACCCCCAGAGGCAGACACAGAACTCGGTGGTGGGCCCTCAGAGAGTGTTTCACATTGGTAACTGAAAGATGTCAGCCACAAGCAGCTGTGACAGCTTTTTAGGGCAGCCAAGTGGTGAATTGATGGCATGTAGTGACACAGATCCAGCCCAGCCTCAAAACACCTCGAGTGGGGGCAAGAGGAGAGCGAGCCACATGCTGCTGTCAGCTGTGCCACCGCCTGCGACAGCTGGAGACCGCGGGCCCTGCCGGGCTGTCAGCCACATGGCAAATGAGGTGCAGAACCACCCATCTGCACTCCCACAGGAAACCTCTCTGGATGAGGCAGGCATGGGGCCGTGTCAGCACTCACCAGACTCTGCTACACTTCTCTCTAGCAAAAGCAAAACGTGCTCACACATCCCATGAGCACCTGCAGTTCAGGTGAGTAGGGAAATGGTTCACGGTGCCATTGACCCAGCCACTCAGGTGAGTCACCAGCAGGATGCACTTGGCACAGCGAGCTCCTGCCAGCTTGGCTTGTCTGAGCTGCCTTGCTGGAGCTGGATACAGCCCTAGGCCCTTGCCTTCTGCACAGAGTATTTTCTCTGAAGTCTTAGGAGGGTTATCAGTGATAAAACCAGGGCTAAACTTCAAGGGATTTGGTTCTGGGGTTAAAGGAGGATTTGACTTTGGCACTGAAGCCATTGAGAGGGGACCCCCCTCCACCCTTGTTGTAGGAAGTTGATGCAATTGCCATCTTTGATTTTTGCTTTAAAGAGTTAACAAAACCAGCAAACCCTGATCTTCCCCCAGGGCTGAGCTACAGAAACTGGATGGGATGAAGCACTTCAAATTCCAGACAGACACTGTAATAAAATGTGGAAATTGGATGCAAATTATTTACTGCATTTATAATACACATTATTTACTGGTACTGCAGTTTGATAATCACAGCAATAATTTTCAAATTACCTTTGCTCAGCATTCACTTTTATGAGTACTGAAATGCTTCATAATGTTCTTAAAGCAGAGAATTCTTAAGCAGAGAGGATTTCTAACACCTGTCCCATGCTCCCAAATTGAAACAACTTGCTAATGGCTACAGAGGCCTGGTGAACTGAAGGCTGGCTTTCAAGGGCACAAATGGCAGTCAAACATTATTTCTTTACAGGCAACAGCAAATTCAACTAATGACTTGTTGCAGACCACACGGGAAGTTTTACATAAAACACAATGTCAGATTCACAGCTCTCAATTCCCAGTTACTGGGGGAAAATAAACAAAAAGCTACTAACCCAACTTTCTTCTGCTGTGACTGGCTGTGTGTTTCTGGAGAGCACACAAGTCCCTGAACCTGGTAGAACTGAAATGATAATCTGCACCTGATAAGCTGCACCCTGGGACACCTGTTCAGTATTGACTTGCTCAGGCATAATTGTTGGCTGGGGCACATGGTAAACCAGGACATCAGATACCTGCTGGGAGGAGGTGGAAGATCAGAAATAGGATCTGGCAGCCAGTATCTTGCCATCCCACATATCCAGGCAGGCAGGATTGTAAAGTTGACTATGAACAGGAAACTTTCCTCTCCCTTGAAATCAATTATCCATTAACAAATTAACCAGAACAACAGGACAAGATAGGTCTGAGTACTTTAGAATAAACACAGCAAGGCAAGACATGCTGAGTCTCATAACTTCCAAGAGATGCTCAGGGAGAACAATCTCCCAGAAGCTATCCTCCATCAAAATGATCTCACTCAATATGAGGAGACACTGAAACATAATTATTGCATGATGGTCATCTTTCAGTTGTGCTTTCCTGATGTCTGCACCCTTGGATAAAGGCAGACATGGATTACCTAACTGATGATGTACACAGTGTGTATTTTTGTCCCAGAGCCATCTATAAACAAAAACCCATTTATATGCTTATTATGTATAATGCAAGAAAAAAAAAATAAAAAAGCAAACCCAAAGCAATGAGTCACTTCCCTGAAAGCAATTTGCTCAATCACGTGCATGGTCATCCTGAGTGATGCTGTTGTGAGCATGCTGACACATCTTCAGTTTGGTTTTCTCACTGACTAAAAGAGAAATGTCTGTGAAATGCTCATCCACATCAGCAATTTAACGTGTTGTCTCGTCCTTGTGCTTTTGCTAATTAAGGATGTTGTGCATGATGGGCCAGGGCAGCAGGTAGCGGTGAGATATGAACAGTGCTCTGCTCTGTGCCACACAGGCAGCACAGAGAAGCAGAGCAGGAAAAGCCTGCAGTGAACATAAAGCTGCTCATGAGCTTTCTGAGGCACCTTCTGAACTCCCAGTGGTCAGCCCTTTCACACACCTCTGCATTGCAACTTTGGCTGCTGCCACATGCAGATGGAACTTCTCTCACCTAAAGCACCAGCTGTCTGGACTAGTTCTGTGAGCTGCCTCTCAGGGTGATGGGGGAGAGGCCCTCAGCTCAGATCTACTCACAACCACTTGCAAGAGCCACAGGAGCTTGCAGGTGCTAAGTTCTCCTAAGGATTAAGCAGTCAGCAGAGGCAGTGTGTCATCATAAAATGTAAATTAGCATCATCATAACATACAAGCAAGCACAATTTTATGGTATTGCCTTACTCTTACTCCAGGATTACCATCCTTATCCTCACTGGAATAAGCCATATTTGCTTCCTGTGGTTCCTATCCCATGAAACCTCTTGGTTGGCAGCATCCTCTGAGGGCTGTGCACCCAACACCTCATCAGACAAATGCTGGGTGACCTACTCCATAACTGTCCTTCCTTCCTACTCTGGGAAAGCAGTGATGCTTTCAGCAACACAAACCAGCTGGATGTAACCAAGAAGTCTGAGATTACTCATGGATTTCAAATTCACCACCTGTATTTTCTCGACCCTGTGTGTTCCACAGGAGGTTTATTGCTCAACCAGACAACTCTTTGCAGAATTACAATGCGGGCTTTTGCTCACAGGACAGAGTAGATATTTGTATTTTGCAATCTGCATTTATTTGACAAACTCACAGTGAGAGATTCTGTTGTACTATAACCACAGATTGTCTTATTTACAGAGTAAAACTAACCATTAGTCTAGTGAGACAACCAGGCAAACACCATTAATTAGCAAGTGTGTAAACAAAATAGGTCTGCATCAGCATTCACAAAGCTGAACCTTTCCACCACAGGGAAGCCTTTGCTTTTTGTCTGCTTTTCTTGGACTTGCTCTCCAGTGGTGAAGTTCAAATATCCCACAAGGTGCCCCTCTTGCCATCATCCCACTACTGTAAAAACTGCTCCCATTTTCACAAGGGACATAGGGGAAGAGTGTGAATCAAATCTAGACACAGAGGACCTGTGCAGAGACACTGAGATGTTTAATCACGTTCTGCACACACTGAACTCCCATCTTAGGCTGGGTGTTTTCTTCTGGTCCCTGACAGCACAGACTGCCAAGAGATCAACCTCTCACATATGGATCCAGCTCTCACAAGTCCATCATACACTAGTGCTTCTTGTTATGCTCAAAGCTACATTTTCAGTTAATTCAGCTGATTTTTTGAGATCATAGGAATGCCTGATCCCATGTACTGAAATACTCAGTAACCCCAAAAATCCTTTCAAGAAGAATAAAGTGCATGGAGAACCTGTGCTGGTAAACCATAGCACTCCAAAACCCAGAACAAAGCAAAGAACAAGCTCTGCTGAGAGTCCATATCCTTGCAGAAAAGGTATTGGCTTCCCAGTGTCATTGTATCTTGGTGAACATGCATCCTCCCTTTAAAGATTTCGTCCCAAACCATGAGCCAGCAATCCACAAGAAGCTATGAATTATTTATAACACTCATAAGGGTCCATACAATCCATCTAGTTTTTCAGTTTTTCCCTGATACACCTTTTTTGGTCAAGAATCAGCTTTCAAATAGTGGAAGCACCATATTTTGGAGGGCTGATCAGCCCAGTCCACTTTTGTTACCTCCTAAGGCCTTCCCGCTTCCTGAAGCATCTCCTCTGTCTACTTGAATTTTGTGTTTGATGGAAATGCTCTTCAGCCCTCAAGATTGAAAAGTGCAGGTTTCAAACACACCTGGCTTTATTCTGGGTAAGATGCAATAGATTTGCACTGCTCCACATGGGATGTGCTGATCTGCTGGATCAGCACTGGAGCCAGTGCTCATCCATGGAACACCTCTCATGAAATGCCTTGAACAGAGAACCCAGAACTTCCTAAGGGAGCTTTCCCCCTCCTTGCTTGCAGGGGCTCTGGGTACTTCCTTCTGCACCCATAAATTCCTGGCACACCTGTATTTACCTGGAAAGAAATACAGGAGTTCTCAATCTGCACTTTAGCCCCAAGGCATCTGCAAGACAAAACTGGCTCTGGCTTGTCCAGCTCTGACTGCAGGAAAACAATTAAACCAAACCCTGAACCATACACAGGATGACAACAGATGTGCTTTACCTGCCTTGGATAAATATTTGGTCACAAAAAACCTGTCACAGGTGGGAACACAGACTCTAAATTGCAGCCCTCCGTGCCTTTTGCCCTGCTCTTCTCCCTTTCCTTGGGAAAAGGACAGTTCTCTGGACAGTTCCTTGCTCCAATGCTTTTTCAGGAGGGATACAAATGGAAGCAACCCCCACAATGGAAACCAAGAGAGGCTCAGGCCAAAACACAAACAAGGCTGGCATGAGGAGACTCACTGTTACAGCCCCACTGCAAACCAGTAAATCTGTGTTTTTAAAGTCTGTATCTGCCTTAATATGCAGCTGAAATAGGATGCAATTTATCTTTGGGTTTGGGCTTTTTCCTTTTCCTTAATATATCAGGAGCTCACCTGGATCAGGCACCAGACTCAAAGAGGGAGTTTATGCAGAGGAGAAGCACTCAGAGAATCACCTACTTACTCTCTGCACTGACTTTGAGCACTCACCTTGGGCATGTTTCTCTGTATTTCCTTCTGGCTGGTTTGGGGAGTTTCTTGCTTAACTGGCTGCTTTCTCAGAATCTCATTTTCCAAAGTCCATGTACTGCAGTGCATAAACCCATTTATGGCTTGCTGTCCCACAGAGCTTGTAAAGCAGACAGAAAAATTTTACAAATCCCACGTCCACAGCTTCACCCTTTCTAATATTTGAAACAGTAATAGAGAAACTGAGGGTCTGTGAATGTGAGCAGGCAGCATAAATTCCTTCTTCAGCTTAAAGACTGCAGTCACCATAAGATTGGTTTTATAAATCCTTAGTCATGCAGCTTCCACCCCTCAGCTCTGATGCAGTAAGAAATATAAGGAATTATTAGTTTATTACTGTGACCTCTGCATCGAGACTGCTGCTTAATGATGCAATTCCCAAGGTTCAGTTAAAGCCATTTTCTTGCTGTAAAATCCCCACCTTGCATTTGAAGCATTTCCCTCTGATACATTAAGAGCTTTTATAGCTGACAGGTGACAACTGAGGAGCGATCAATAAATACAGGGCCACTCTACCCATTCCAGCCTTGAGTTCCTTTCTAAAGACAACCTGCAAACAGGAAAGATGCTGAGCGTTTTCACTTTGGTTTCTCTTGTGATGCAAAAGCAGATGTGAAATAGCTTGACATTAGAAATAGCAAGGCTTGTTTTCAGTTCCTTACTGGAGATTTCTTTTGGAACAAATTCTACTTCTTTTTGAAGGGGTTTTTAACTCTTCTTGGGATAAAACTGAGTGGTATTTGACTATGGTTGCTAAACACTCAGACGATAAAAAAGATCTATGTAAACTATATTGGAGTGCAGAATTAAGTGTTCTAGAAATACAATTTAAGGAAAGTTAAATTAGGGTGTACTTTTTAATGAGTATAATGAAAAGCAGAAGTATCACATAGGGGAAAAAAACTATTGCCTATCCAGTCTTCTTTAAAACTAGATAAAGGAATAAATTTCTGGCCCAAAATCCCCAATCAGTAAGGGAATACTCAAAAAGATGAAAAAATGTTAAGGGATAGTATAAAAGCAAGAAATGGAAAGTACATATGAGACCATAGATGAGCTGGTAGTACAAGCTCCCATCCTACAAACCTTAAAATTACAGTCCTGTTGTTTTGCAGAATTACACAGTAACTACCTTAAACGCAGTAACAAGTTGCAGAACAGCAAATCATTTTAAATCTCTCCCCATAAAGGCAGGCCACATTGTAAACTGCAGTTCCTCAATTGTGCAAAGAGCTCAACACACTTAACCAGCACTATTCAGGATTTATATTGCACTTCCAGTTGCAAAGGCTTCACAAATATTTGGGCATAAATCATACTCCCAGTCGGGTGCCTTTTGGCACAAGCTGGAGGTTCTCAGTCACTTCCACTGGTGTGAGTGAGGAGCACTCACCTGTACCCTCATGAGCAATTCTGGCAGCCAGAGGGGTGGCAACATCCACAAGGAATGACACAAAGCAGATTTTTCAAGTCCTTTTTTCTTTTTAATTGTTTCTTTGTTGGTTTGGTGGTGTTGTTTTTTTTTGTTTGTTTGTTTGGTTGGTTGGTTTTTTTGTCATGCGGATCTGCTACTGACCTCCCCTTTTCCCTTTAGAGACAAGTCAATATTGTTACTCCTAAACACTCCAGTCTCAGATTTTCTTTTGGAGTATCACTGCATCCAGTAAAATTTCCAGCCTGTTCCTCCTCCTATTAAAGCTATTGACAAGGTAAACGATGATTTATTGATGCTGTGTTTCTGCAGCACAGGATTTTAACAGCAATAAATCTCTGTTCAGACAGATGATGTAATAATCTGAGTTTTCTACAAATGACTTAATGTTTCTTTACAAATGACTTAATGTTTCTTGGTGGTTCCTAGAACAGTTCATATTTCCTAACTGAATGAGGGAATACATGAAGTAGTTTCAGTAAAAGGTTAGATTTTTAATTTCATTTTATTGTCTTTCCTGTCTGGGATGGTAAATTGGTCCAGTTGATCATAAAAAAAAAAAGATGTGCTATTTCTCAGCCTTTTCCATCTGTGAATTTTTAGGTACTTTGTGACTCATACAATAAAACTAAATGGAGAAATACATAAACCAAAGGGCCAGGTCTGAATCCACACACTCCACCCTTCTTAAGGAGTGTGAGTCAAACTCAATTTCACCAGCACTGGAATTTTGATATATACTTCTTTTTGTAAACCTGATTCCTTCAAATACACATGAATATGCACACACAGGCATTCTAAAAAGCTGTTCCTTAGCACAGCTCCTGAGAATACCTGCTAGTTTCCTTAATGCTGGTCGTGTTTCTCCTCACACTCAGGTAAAGTTTAAAAAGTGCTTTTTGTTGTGTGTTTCTAGGATTGGCATTGAGTACAAGATAAATCACCTTCTGTTGGCAAGATAGATATTACATAAAAATCACCAACAACTTATTGCATTTCTAATTCCCTTTATTTCAAGCACCTTAGCTCAACAAGATCTTCAATTTGGCTTGGTCTTACTTCCTGTAGTCATTCTAGTAGTCAACTTTCCTTAAAACATAGTCCTTCTCTGTATTTTTAATTAGAATCTCATCATTAGAATGCACACAGAAGACAGGTGGAATTAACAGGGTCCTTTCCACTCTGAAGAACAACTGGAAGAGGTGATTCTGTGGTGACAAAATCCATAAATGAGAGAGAAGGGGCAATGTGTGAGTGATGTGGTTGCTGCCCCCAGCTCTGTCACTAAAGCCAAAACCTCACACATTCACACAGGTCAGGGAGGCTTCATCCCACAGGTGATGCCAGCAGGGAACAACCTCGCTGCAGGGATAAAGGCAGAGGTGACAGTGGATCAGAAGAGCAGCCCCCCTTGAGTGCAACAGCAGGACTGAAATTCAGCTGTGAACTGCAACTGGGAAAGTGCTGCCACATTCTGTCACTGACAGTGATGTGGATGGTGCCTGCTTCCCTGAACACTTTACCTGAAAAGATCTCATTTGGCACTAATCAGTCAGGGGCTGAAGGGAGTGTTTTTAAGAGAGATTAAGAAACTGGGCTGAGAGTTTCAGTGCCTGATTTAAATCCTGCAATAGCTTGAACTTTTGTCAATCACTCACGTTTGGGAGCTGTCTCTCTAAGGACTCCCTTTCCTGGCAGATCCCCAAACTAATTCAGAGGTGTCACTTCAAGAAGGGTGTGATGAAATTTTCACAAGCAAAAGGGTGTAGACTTGGCTGATATTTTTAATTGAGATGCACTTGTTGTTTTTATTCCTGATTGCCTCACTGATGTTACTACATACCTCAGAGCAGCATCACAGGCAAGAGCAGCAGAAATGTGTCACCTGCTTCATGCCACTGCAGCCATCCAGTCTCTGGGAACCTCTCCTGCTTACAGCTGATGTAGTTTTACAAATAACATGTTAATCTCACAGATCTCCAGCCATCTGCCCTGTTCTATCAGTGCTTGTATCTATCTGCTCCATGAGGTAAGTCTGTGCCTGCAGAAGATGTGGCAGTTCCAGAGTTACTGTACTAAAAGTCACTTGCCACTGCTCCACAAAGAACTGGGACATTTGGCCACTTGCTCTGGCTTACAGAAGGCATTGCCTGGTGCTTTAGACATGAGGGGAAGAAATTGCAGCAATTTAAAACAAAACCAGGAAGTTTTACCATTAGATAAGTCAAAATTGCTGGACCACATGTGGTAACACATGAAGCAGCTTTATCAGTAAGTTACTTATGAATTACTGCTTGGTGAATGTTCTGTTTTTCAAGAGTTCTTAAGTTACTTTTTTTTTTTTTTTGCAGTTCTACTCACTCCAAAATAGTTCTTGGACGGGGGCATGGCACAATTGGACAGGGTAATAACACAATGGCATAAGCTCTGCCTTCTTGGGTTTAGTTATGCCACATCATGATCTTTTTAAAAGTCCAGCTACTGAAACGTGATTTTTACTGGCAAGAGAAATAGCTTTTCATCTTTTTACCTAATCAAGAACAGTGAAGAAATCCTGGACCAGGCTGCAGACAATTATATATAATGCAGTGATAGTTTGTCCTTTGACAGGATTAGCTCTGTTCATGTAGCTGGTAGACTGTGAATTACAGGCAAAATACCACATGTGAACTTGAAATCAAGTGAAGAATGGGTATAAAAGAGCAAGCTCCAAAAAGCACAAATGCAGTGATCACTTGGCTAAAATTAATGGTGTGGCTCAGTATGACAAGGCAGAACAGTAGAAGCATTAAAAACTTCTTGAAATAGATTTTTACTTGAATGAGAGGAAAGTAGAGTTGCTTGCAGTGTTCAGTTTCACCAATATTTTATAGAGAAGTGTAGGTAATTACTTTAACATGGTTTTAATAAAATAGGTCCTTCCAGAGAGGGGAGCAGCAAGTAGAAAGGACACTCTGATCAGCATCTCTTGTGATAAAACTTCTATTACTACACCTGCACTTAGTGTGGAGAGTCACAGCTTTGGATTTTGCCCAAAGCACCTCAAAAATCAGGATACAGAAATGCTCAGTGAGCTTTCTGTAAAAGTTCACTTTTGTGAACTTTCACAAAATATTTCACCTAAATACCTGCTTACTGCAAAGTACGTTTTGTGCCTGTTTTGGCAGCAGCTGATGTTTTCTAACAAAAAAATCCTCTAAAAAAGCAAAATCATGAGACTAAATGAGACCAAAACCACCCACAGGGGCAGCCTAAGAAACACTTTGACAGCAGTTCAGTGCCAGCATGCCATTGCCAGAAAACCTCTAATGGTCAATAAGAGGTCATAAAAAGCCTGACTAAACCTAAGCAACACTCAGTGTGCCATTGAGAGCTCTAAACTCAGGCTCCAGTACAACTTCGAGGGGAAAAAAAGATCTCTCAGGCAGATGGTTTAACAGGAATACATTGCACCAGTCCTAGAGCTCTCCAGAAAACTTCCAGGTGATCTCAGAGGCTGAGAGCAGTGAGATTCTTACAGCATCCATTGGCATACGTGTAGAAAAATGAGTTTTCAGATATGCTCAGGGCTATTAGAGATGACAGCCATCGTCCCTTTCAGGGAATAGTAAAGAAGCAACACCTTGATGGCCACTGCTGATTGAAGATTATCAGCTGCAGAAGGAACTCACAGTCCCAGCTATGAGGTTTAAAGGTTTACCAGTGATTAATAGGTTTGTAATATAGAATACAAATGCCTCAAAATGAAAAGAAGTAATTTCATCCTGAAGAAAAAACGAATATCTCTGGATCTCCTTATTCTACTCTCCTCTCTCTGACTGATGTCCTTGGACCTCACCAGGTGTGCTCCTCCTGCAAACAGCCAGAGGATAAGCAAATACTCCTTGTGTAGAGACCCATTCCCCACTGCAGTTACAAAGATCACATAGCAGTTTTGGCATCCTGTGAAGTAGCATAATCATTTAAAAATTATGAATTAAAAAGAAAACAAAATTGCTTGGAGAGGAGCTACAAAAATGTCAAGCCAAAGAAGAGCCAAATTCTCAGCACTGTAAGATGGTATATGAAAATCTGGAGGTCAAAAACTGTTCTGGGTAGTCCAGATTGGACACTAGGATATTAGAATATGGTTTTGGTGGAAGGATAGAAATACACTGCAGAAGATGTCCTTGGAGGTTTTCAGGACCTTGCTAGACAAGACAACCCATTGTAGAGTTGGTGGCAGCCCCAGTTCAAGTGGGTTTTGGACATAATGATTTCCAGAGTCCCTGCCAGCCAACGTTATTGTGCTCCAGGTTCACAGACACAGACAGATCTAGAAGGGAATTCAGAGAGTATTCCATTTATGCTAGGAGGTAAACATGATGTGGTGGCACTTTTGCCATTTTTCATATTATTATCTTGTTGGTGTAAACTTCCAGGTCTTATTTATTGCAACAAACCTTTATGAAAGGTGAGTTAAGATATTCTTTTCCCCCTTCAACTATTTGACCAGTTGATCACTTCTGAAATATTTTCTTCTGATGAGAAATTTCTCCAGCTTCTCTGAAGAATTTGGTTGCTGTTTGCTTTCAACACATTTTTCCTCTCCATATTCACTGCCATGGTGTTTTCTTAGTAGCCAATACTTAGGGTGCAGAAATAAAGGTTTCAGCTGTGATTTTACAGTTGCTCCATAGGTCAGTCCCCCACCTCTGTATGGAAAAGCATCACAAAGTGGTTTGGGTTGGAAAGGGCCTTAAAAACCATCTCATTCCACCCCCTGCCATGGGCAGGGACACCTTCCACCATCCCAGGATGCTCAGAGCCCCATCCAGCCTGGCCTTGGACACTGCCAGGGATGGGGCAGCCGCAGCTGCTCTGGAAGCAGGACAGGAGTCTCATTAAAGAGCAGGGTTTCCTAGTTAGTTCAGCTGATGAAAAATTTCCAGCTAGTGGAAGAACTCTAATATATGCAAACTCTTTGGAAATAGCCTTGGAGCTATGTTTTTTACTAAGGAATGCTGCTGTCCCAGGGAGACAGGAGACTAATTAAACCATAGAAACCTAAGAAAGTTTTTGTCCATGCTTACACCTTTCTGTATGCACTCCCTACCATCTCCCTGTTTGCTCTGACCCTCACCAAACCAGACCACAGATTTGACTGCTTCTTGTCCTTCCATAGCTACTCTCTCTGGTCAGCAATCCTTCTGAGTACACTGATTTTTTTTTTTCCACAGTTTTGAGTTAACTCAGGTGGTCAAGCTGTGGTCATGCATGGCTAATTACAGTGGAAAGAGAAAAAGGAGAACACTGATTAACATTCTGTTCCTTTGCAGAGACTGACAAACAGCTTTGGCAGCTCCAGCTCCGCTGACACTCTGCTGGCAGCTCATTGCCCCTGGTTCTGAATCGCAGTAATGTCTGAAAAACATGGAATATCCTTGACTGGTAACTGGGAGGGTAGGAACAGAGTTCTGGGGATTTGGTGTTTGATGCAGTTTTAAAAAGCTTTTCTTCCCTGGGCCCCCTGTGGCCTTTCTCCACAGCAGGCTCAAGCACTGCAGGCTTAATTACTCACTCTGCTTCCATTGGTGCACAGAGCTCTGTGCTCCTGAGGGCTCTGGAAGAATTCCATCCAGCAGGACAGTCAGAGAGATCCATCATTACACAACTGGTCCAAGTGGCTCTGTGTAACGTGCCTGAGCTGACTGCTCTACCTCTCTGTGACATTGGACCCCTTCAGGGACAATGCACAGAAGACTCTGGAATTGGTCCACAGGAACCAGACCTTTTGTTGGTTTAAATTAAGACCTCAAACATACATTTTTTTCTTTAGGGTTCTGCCTTGTTTTTATCAGACCCAACTATTTTCTTCATGCTGTTACAATTAATTGGATTATTTTCATTTAAAGATCCAAGACCACAAGATAAGTGGAATGGAACAGAATTGTTTTCTTTTCCCTGCTCTCCCTCATTAGTAGTCTAAACAAGTGTGAGGCTGCATTAAGTTTGTAGCTATTTTGTTAGCTTGAAATCACTTTCTTCTCTTCTGCAGATGCAGCCTGTGCTTAGATCATTATATTCCAGGGTGCAGTTGTGGTGTATTAAAAGTGAAAAGGCTACTTACAGAATTTATGCTTGCAATTACCTTGGTAGTGAAAAAGGATGGCAACAAAAGTAAGTTTCACAAAGAAAAGGAGCAAAAAGGAAATTACAGCATGTTTACATAATTTCATTTTTTTTTTTTTTTACTATGAAAAGTGGCATAAAAGGCTGCCTGAACAAATCTCTGGGCTAAATTGGGCAGATGTTGGCATCACTGCAAACTCTGCCTGCAACACAGGTGAGCCTCCAAAATGTCATCCCACTTAGTAGGTTGGTCTTCCCAGGGTGGTTGTCTCAATTTCACAGGCTTGGCTTACAGATGCAATGGTTGGCCAGTCCATCTCCTAAGCAACCTTTGAAAACTCTTGCTGGAATGCTGAAGCTGTTGGGAAGCTGTCAGAGCTGCTAGTGCTTCATCTGGAAACCTTCAGAGGGTCACTTCTGGGATGAATGGGAAAAGATTTGTGTTCTTTATTGACATTAAAACTTCAGAATGCCAGAGGTTTTGCTGGGTTAGGCCAGTACACTCACATCTTCATGTGCCAGATTCAGTCACAGACTGCGTGTGGATGTGTTTGTAAGTAGGACAGATAAATGGACAGGGATCCCATAATATTTCTGTCAACTGGGAACCGATTCTTGATAGTTTATCAAGACTTCACCAGCAAAACTGTTAATCTTCTCCGAAAAAATGGGTTCATTTTCTGAATATTTATAGTGATTGTGTGAGACATGGAAAACCTGGCTCTTAAACCCCCATTTCAGATGAGAATTACTCTTCGGTTTTGAAATGTTTTGCCTAGAATCTCCTGCTTCTCATTAGGTGCTAAAGGTAGCTAAGCCAATTTGCAAAGCCAGCTCATTTCAGAACTCACCTCTGCCAAACTGAGAACAGTCATTTTTCTAACCCTGAAGATTTTTCCTGCATTTCACTGATGTGTGAGAAATACCCAGACCTCAAGAGCTGACAGCTCTAGTTCTGCAAAGAGTTTCTCTCTCTCTTTGTGTAGCAGAGCCAATGTTTACTGGTTGCTGTCTAGGTTGGATAAATGCCCTTTCTGCAACTTTGTCACTGAAGACCAGATTAGCATAAAAAATCCAGTACAGATTTCTGCTGTTAACAAACAGCAAACAACATGGAGAACACCCCCTATCCTGTTCAGGAAGAAGAACAGTGCTGAAAGGCATGACAAGAACATGCTTCACACACCCTGGGAACAGAGGAGAACCTCTGCCAGGCTGTCAGTGGTTGGGGAAATGTTGTAGGAACAGTCAGGTACTGCTAAATGGGCTTAGGGAACAGGGAAGGCTCTAGGCAATGGAGCTGGAAGTCTGTGAGTGAAAGGACTGGAAATGTAAATCAAGAATGCAGCAGAGCAGGGGTTGCATTTCTGTGTGAGTATTTAGGATAGAGTTTTTCAGGCTTTCAATTACTCTATTGAAATGGAGAGTAGTGGAGGAACAGGGCAGAAAATATTAAATAACCAAAGCACTTGCCTAAGCCCTGGGATTTCATCACCATCATCTCCTTTTTTTTCCAGACTATGGTTCTGTGAATTTTCTGAAAGTTTAAGAGAGGAGAGCTGATTTAAAATTTTTGAGCCCCTAAGGATTTGCAGTGCTTCCCTAACCTTGGATTAGCTTAACTTTGGGTTAGAAAAACCTCCCGAGTTCTTTCCACTGATCCCTTTACATTGTGCTTGCTTCTTCCACCATGCAAACAGCAGCTCTGCTCTTGAGACTTCTTGATCCATGGACCTGTGGTTTTCTTAGGCTATCTCTGACCATTACTCTGATCTCTCCCCTCACCAAACTTTTCTCCCTTCCATGCAGCTCCTCTGAAGTACAACTGGATCATTTGTGTTAGCAATGGAGTGCCTGAACACGACCACAAAGATTATGGTCTCAGCTTATACCAGCCCTTTTTGCACAAACCTTTCATGGTTCCAGAAGTGCTTCTTCATAGCCCCACTGAGATTTATCCCATTTCCTTGTAATCCATCCTCTTACCTCCCACACTGGCTCCATACTTTGAGCTACAGACTCCAGAACCACAGGTTTTGACTCTCCTGTAACTGACCATCAATCCACGAGATAAAAACAGGGAGAGCTTATCACTTCAGCCCCTTTCTGTGGGACCAGAGCCAGCCTGTGCCCTGTGACTGAAGTGTGGTGCTCTGAGTTACATCACAAGACATGGCAGTTCCAACTCAAGTCAGGTTGGTCAGTCTCTGTGCCTCCTGTGCCTGTTCTGCTGTCCTTGGCTCTCCTGTGTCAGCTACACCACGCTGTGATGCCAGCCAGCCCTTCCAAGCAAGAACATCCTCTCCCCAGGCTCTTCCAGAAGCTGTGTTCACTGGGATAGCTCCTGGGACTTCAGCATCAGGCCCTAAAATAGATGCATTAGGGTTGAAAAACAGGGAACAGAATGTAACAGCAAGTTGCATCATTTTGTTTACATCTTGTTCCAGTTTCTTTTTTCCCTAATTTATTTTGAGGGTTTTATGTCAGACAGAAAAGCTGCACTTGATCATCATATAGGAAGCAAATGTTGAGTAAGAAGGCAGACTGTGTGGTTAAGCTTGCAACACACACTGATCTCCCATCTCCTGGGATAACGTGAACAATGGATTTAGCAAAGAATCTGCAGAGAATCTTTGCTAAGAAGAAAAAAACATATGATCACTGCTGAACCAGTGTAAGAACAGATCTAATATATTGACTAAGAATAAGATGCCTGGAAAACACAAGTATTTTTGTTTAGTATATTATTGTGCATCCCTGGGATTGACTGGGAAAATCATCACCTTCATTTTTCTCTGGAATTTCAAAGAAAGGACAATACTGATGGTGCTAACTGGTGAATAATACTGAGCTTCCTTAATTAAAAATAGTTATTATTAGTGTATTTCTTAACTGTTTTGTTCCAGACTTTCCATGTTTCTTTGTTTATGGAAAAAGATAATGTATTAAATATGTCTCTTGCAAGTCCACCAAGGATTTTCTCCAAGGAGAATCCAGGAATAATATTTTAAGAGATGACATTGTTTAAACGAACTCAGCTATAAATATTTTAATTGCTTACAAAACAAATCAAATTTGTCACATCCTTAACTCCTGCCTGAGGAATTTGGTATCTCTGTGCCAGGAAGAACTATGCTGTGGGTTCCAAATTGCCTGCAAAAGTCACAGCCAAGCCAGAAATTCATGCTAAAAAAATACTACTACTTACATAGGAAAGAAGTAATTTCAATGGTATTGAAAATTGACGAAATCCTGGTTTTGGAAGGGCTGCTGGGAGGTGCTGAGATGTTCAGGATATGAGCTGACAGTCTGTAAGGTGACTATACCAATTTCCTTGATTTTGTAGAGCTGAATGAGTTGCTTTGTTCCTTAGGCTATACACATGGAAATATAAATGGTTTCCCTGTGACAGAGATGCTATTAATATAAAGAAAGTTATCTGGGCTTTCAGGAAAGTACAAACTAGAACTTTCTCAGAAAGGGTGTGGATACAGACCAGTCTGTAGTTGCCTGTATGGAACAGAGCTGGATTGTTTCAAATACCCTCAAAAGGTGCCTCATTTTTTAAAATTGAACTAATATTACTTATTTGTTGACATAATAAGCCTCTAGATTAAGAGGTGAAGCAAAAATTATGTGCCCCTGGTTAAATTCATGTTTTGTCCACACTTTGAATGGTGAAATTCTGGTTCCTTTCCTTCCAAAAATGTGATAGAAATTGCAATATGGCAATGCAACAGATGAGAGGATGGAATGGCTTCCAGGCTAGGAATAAAGAAAACTGAGAAGAAACAGGATATAAAAAAACAGAGTTAGCACTGCCAGGATGGACATGGATTGACAGCTCATCATCTGTGCTGGTAACAAAATCAAGATCCCCACCAAGATGCTCTCAGAACCAGGTTCAGGACAAGCCAAAGCAGGTGAATTTCACACAGCACGCTGTCCCATGTACTGGGGATACAAGATGTTTCCAGGCTTTCAAGAGTAGGCTGCACAAACATTTGGAAGAACAAAATCCTTGGAGTTATTTAGACAAACATCAGGCTTGGGATAGGTGAAAGGTGAGAGGGTTTTAAAGGAATCTTTTGTGAGTTTTTTCCATTCTTCCTTTTCCCCAGATGTCAGCCCATGATCACCAGGAAGACAGAAATGTGACTGAGACAGAGCCCAGCTCTGAACCAGTGCAGACATTCTGATGTCTTTGGGTATTTTTAAATGTTGATTATGACTTTCTGAAGATGGAGCATGGCAGGAAACAACTGGGTGAGCAAATGTTACTTCTATGAATGCTCTAGCAGAAGTAAACCCAATGAATTTCTGACTTGTCTCATTCTTCAAGGGTGTGCAGACCCAAGATCTTAACCATTCCATTCAACTGTGAAACACTGCATATGAAGTACGGCCATATGTGCCTCCTTTTAAATTTGCACTCCACCTATTAAGAAATTACATTTTTGTCTATGCTGCAGCATTTTCTGGACATTTGATCCACTGCTGTGCCCCACTGGAATCAAGCAACTGAAGATCTACAGTGCACTCAGCAGGTGTGAAATCTTATCAGAATTGTGTAACAGCACACTGCTAAAGTGTCATAAAACAGATTAAAGCATTCTTTTTTTTTTTTTTTTTCCCCTGGCCTTCTACCTGTTGAATATAAAAAACATAGACTTTTGTTATTTAGGCAGATCAAGGAGTAAAATCTGGATTAAAAGTAGTATCAACAGAAGCTAAAAAGGTCATCATAGACCAGTAGAAAATTTGTGGGGATGTTTTGAACATTCCCCTGAATGGCTTGCACTATGCTTACCTAGCTCTGCATTATTTCCTGACCAATCTTAAGTGTTCTGGAATTTTTCTGGCTTGTTCTTAAGAAATACATCTGGACTATATTAGGAAAACAGTAAGAAAGAAAGTCAGAAATTATTCCTAAACGCTGATGAAGTAGTTAGATGCAATGTGAATAAACATTTCTAAGTTATTTCTGATGCTGAGAAGGAGCTTTCACGGTTAAAACCTCCTCTGAATCCTTCCAAGAGACACCTCCAGCACGAGTCTGATACAGCAATTTGGATTTGCTACACCAATTGACTGCAAAGAAAGAAACGTCAAACCCTCACACAAATGTCCTTTCTCTGACAAGCTCTCCCTCTCTCGAACTACAATAACGAGGACATTGTTTTGCTTTGCCACAGACCTTCCCCTAAGTTTTTTTGGGTTTGAGGGGGTTTTTTGTGTTTTTTGTTTTTTTGTGGGTTTTTTTTTGTGTATGTGTGTGCGTGTGTGGTTTTTTTGGGGGGGTTTGGGGTTGTTTTTTGGTTTTTTTGTTTTTTTTTGTTTCTTTTGTTTGTTTGTTTGTTTTGGGGGGTTTGTTTTGTTTTGTTTTGTTTTTGGCGGGGTTTTTTGTGTTTTTTTTGGGTTTGTTTGTTTGTTTGTTTGTTTTGGTTTGGTTTGGTTTTTGGTGGTTTGTTTTTGTGGGGTTTTTTTTTGTTTTGTTGTTTTTTTTTTTTTTTTGAAGGCTTCAGAGGTTCGGTGGAATTTGACAAGAGGTATTTGGGCTTTTGTGTTCGCCTTTAATTGCTGCGCCCCGGGGTGGATCCCTCTGCTGCTGCCGCAGCCGGAGCAGAGGGCGCAGGACCTGCTCGGCACAGCTGGCAGGGCTGGGGCAGCACAGAGCCCGCAGAGGTCTGCACGCTCAGGGCAAAGATTGTGTTTCAAAATGTTTGTCCAACTCCTGTGCCTGGCGGCTTCAAGAGCTGCCGCCCTTTCTGCACGGTGAATGGGTGCTTGTATTTCCATGCTACAGGCCGACTCTGGAAATACACAAATTTGTGCGTATAAAATAAATAAAAGCTTATTGGGCTGTTGGTAATGGTTATTTGCCTTAAAACCTTAGGTATTTCTGTCAGCTCTCCTTCAACAACAAACAAAGTGCCTCTGCCTGCACAGGCACCACAGGTTTGGCTCTGCCACAGTTCATCTCAGTTCCTTTAGGTGTGCAGACCTGCAAAGACTGTGGATGAGCTCAAATATTCACGAGCCACCAGCCCACTAGCTTTAACTGCAACGGTGGTGAACCCATTAATCAGACTTTTATAGCAGTGAGATAACTTTCTGTGTGTGCAGCTCTGTTAAAAACATATCTTTAAAATTAGAAAATTAAAATAAGCCATGTGTTCTGCGATGGAATGGCCGCTAACATAAATACTTTTACAGACACATAAAAATAGAAACATGGAATACTTAGTTTTTCCATAGGTCTGTTAAGCAACAGCCAGTGGTTTTATTAATATAGTGTTTCTCTTTTTAATTGCACTTTTATTTAGAAAAATTCACAATCCTGACCTATGAGGAAAGTTACACGGAATGACACAGAAAACTCCAAATGCAAAGAGACACGCCTCATTCCTCTAAAACAAGAGACTAGTTCTTCATATGCCAGTAATTTTTGTAGTCTTAGGGAGCCATTTGCTTCCCTTTCTCTCTTGAAAATAATTAAATAAATGGAAGTTTGCCCCACTTCCCCCCTCACACATCCACATACATGCACAGGACCAACAAAACTCAGTAATTTTCCACTGGCACAGCAGCCTTTCAGTGCTTGCCATCTGCTGTGCTGGCAGGACCCACCAGAGGAGCACCAGCAGCAAGGCACGAACTGGAACGTCACGTTGTGAATATTCATTCCATTTTCATTGTCACAGCTGGGCCTCATCATCTCTCTGAGACTGACCTTGCCTCCCCCGACTTCCCTGGGGAGCAGACTGGAGTAAGGTACTGAAATCAAAGCTTACAACTCATAAACACCCAAAATCCCCAGTCAAAACCAGTCCCCATTCCTGCTGGGGGGTAGGGGTGTCTGTCACTCCCACTGACCACTGCCACTGCCACTGATTTTTAAGGACTTTTGCTCTGGGAAGGAGCTTTAGTGAAGTACAACTTTTCTAGATCCATAACCAGTTTATTTTGAATTTATTGTAGAGTGTCTTTTCCCCCTCTTGCTATTTCTCTTTCTGGGTTATGTGTCCATGCTTCCAACACAGTGAAGATGAGTGCACATCTTCATTACCTCAGGTTCCAAACATGGGACCAGAGTTCAGGTGTCCCAAAGGAGGGTCAGCCTCTTCAGGAAGCACTCCTGCACCTCATTCAAGTTAAAACATGCTAATTTTAGGCTTCTGTTATTTCAAACCTACCAAATCTAATGCTTCCAAAACCCGGTCTCAGCAGGTAGGTCCACGGTGATCAGGGAGGTCCATGGTGGATTCTCTGGGTCTGTCTGTAGATCCTGAAATTGTAAGGTCTCTGGGCAAGAAATCTGCTTTAGTGCACAGAACTCTTAAGTTCCTTATCTCTACATGAAGACTAACGAGGTAAAATAAATTAAATCTATCTGTCAGTTAAGTCCTCCTCATCAGCAACTCTCCTCGTGATGACATCAAGACAAACTTTCCATCATTTCCACATGCTCCATGTCCTGATGGAAGCAGATGATTGTCCTTTGTCACTCCTCCAATCTGAGCTCACAGATTTGCCTCCTGCACAGCTGAGGGCAGTTTAACTCCTGGCTGTGAGACCGGGCAGAACCACGGCCCGTCAGTGACTGCAGGGCTTGCTTGGTGCCAAGGTTTATGCTGGTCTGGAGGGACAGGACTGTGGGAAGAACACGGATTGCAGGTAGAGGGAAGTCATCCTGCTCCTCTGCCCAGCCCTGGGAGGCACATCTGGAGTGCTGTGTCCAGTCCTGGGATCCTCAGCACAGGAGGGACAGGGAGCTCCTGGAGCGGGGTCAGTGGAGGCTGTGGAGATGATTTAGGGCCTGGAGCATCTCTGACAGGGAAAGGCTGAGGGAGCTGGGGCTGTCCAGCCTCGAGAGGAGCCCCAGCTGAGAGGGGCCCTCAGGCCTGGGTGTCCCTGTCTGCAGGGAGGGCTCCGAGCAGGGCCCAGGCTTTGCTCCGGGGGGCCCAGCAATGGCACCAGAGGAACGGGCAGGGACTGATCCCAGGAAATTCCACTGACAGGAGGCAGAACTTCTGTCCTGTGCAGTGACTGAGTCCGAAGAGGATTGGCGAGTCTCCCTCGCTGGGGATATTCCAGAACCGTCTGGACACAGTGGTGTGCCCCGCGCTCTGGGACGGCCCCGCTGGAGCAGGGGGGCAGCACCGCCGGCGGGCCCGGCCCCGCTCCCCGCGCCCCAGCCCGGGACGCCGCTGCAGTGGGACTGAACCCGGGGCGGGACGGGGCGGGCGGGAAGGGGCGGGGCGGGCGGCGCGCGCCGGCGGGTGCGGCCAATGGCGGCGCGGGGCTCGGCGGCGCGCGGCTCTCGCGAGAGCCGGCGGGTAAACATCGGCCCCCGCCGCGGGCCCGCCCGCTGCCATTAGCGCGGGGGCGGCGCCGCGCTCGGACCGGGCGGGAGGTGAGTCCTGAGGGGAGCCGGGTCCTGAGGGCAGCCGGGCACCCTCCGCCCCGGCGCTGCCCGCGGAAACAGCCCTGGCACGCTGCCGCTGGAGACCTCCCCCTGCCTTCCCTCTTTCCTCCCCCCGCACCGTGAGGCAGCAGGAGCAGCCATCGCCGTGGAGGCTGTGGGAGCGCAGCCTCAGCCTGGGCTGCGGGGACGATCGAGGGTGGCTCAGGCTGCGGGGCAGTTCGCCCGCCTGCCCCTCGGGTGACTCGTCCCCCTGCCCCCCGGGTGACTTGTGACTCGTCCCGCAGCCCCTGCGGTGGCTCGTCTCGCTGCCCCCGGGGTGACTTGTGTCCCTGCTGCCGGCTGGAAGGCTGAGGTGCCCCCGGGGTGTCGGTGCGGGGACAGAGGGGAGCCCGGCGCGGGGAGCAGGGCCGGGGCTGTGCGGGCACCCCGCCGGCAGGGTCAGCGCCGGGCTGTACTCGTGCTACAGAACGTGGCTCTGGGCTTAAGGGTGTCCTGCCTTCTTTAGAAATAAATAAATAAAGGGACGAAATTATCTTCGTAATGCGCTTAGAAAAGGAAACAACCTTCACAAGTTTCCACTCGCGGGAGGAGCAAATCTCAAACCTTGTGCCGAGCCGGAGGAGTTTGTGATTGAGGCCCCTGCGGTTTGGCTGTCCGGTTCGTGCTCTGTGTCTTTAGACAATTCTCATTGATTCAGGTAAAAGCTAAGAACTTACAGAGGTCTCGCAGTTGTTTGGTTTTACTTGATCTGGAGCGCCTTGGGTTAGAATAGCAGAGTTCACACGCGTGCCTCCGCTGATGTACCTGGCTTCCCCTTGCAAAATCCAGGCTGGGAATAAATGAGCCTTGCTGTAGCCTCTGAATCAAAAGCAATGCCGACGTTTGATTTTTTAATTTTTTTTTAAAGAAGTTTTCTGTAAGTTATTTGGTGGGATGTATTGGTTTTGCCTTTACCTTCTTTTTGGAGAGCAATGGGGTTTTTGTTGACTGTAGATCTTGGGGTTTGTCAGGTGTGCTGATTCAGTGTTTTGATTACAGTTTTTTAAAGTCACTTAAAGCAGAGGGATCTTTTTATGAGTGTTTATAAGGCTAATAAATCTCGCTAAGTTGTTGTGCCTGCTCTATAAAAGACACCTGAATATACACAGGAATCTGTAAAATTGTTTTCATTCCTTATGCTTCAGGAATGAAAGAATATCAGCTTTAATTTTACTCTGAAAAGTGAAAAGAAATAGGAGCCCACAGGCTACTGACCTGAGAGGTGATGATCAGTGGGCACCCTCATTGCATGTGAGAAATCTGTTACTGTAGCCAATAGAATTGCTGCAGTTTTACCTTCTGTGCCATCTGTAGACATGTTTTCCTGGCTTTGTTAAGAAATGTCTTGGATAGGAAAAGTCAAATTTGCATAGCTGTGTGAACTCATTTGTTGTTCCTTATGTACATGGCATATTGTATGTTCAATTTAAATACTTCTGCTTAACAAAGCTTAAAAAAAATCTAAACATTTATTCATCAAATATTTCAGGGGAAGACAAATCCCAAGCCACTAGCTAAGCAGAATTCAGAAGCATATTTACAGAGGACAGGTATCATGCTTTATTTTCTTTTGCCTCCTTTTTTTTTTCCAAAAAGTTAGTCTGTCTTAAAAGAACAAACAGCAAACCCACACCCCATCATTAACTTGCAGTAGACTTGGACCAGGCCTATGCTTTTGGTGAGGGAATGTTCTCAGGAGAACAGAAATTTTGGGTTTCTGTCAGATGATTTGTTGTGGACCTGCTTGTGTGAGCTTTTTGGTGCTGACCTGCAGTGGAGTCCCTGGTGGGACTCTCCTGGCTCAGAGCAATTGGGATGTCACACTGGAGTTCAGTGCAGGTGGCTGAGATTTGCTCACCTGTTCTTTCTCAGGAGTTCTGTGTAGCCTCCCTTGGCTCCTCTCTCTTTTTCTCCCCGAAGTTTGAATGGTGGGTAGGAGTTCTTTTAATCGTTTGGGTTATTGCTGTAGTTTGGGATGGCTCTTGAATCCTGTGGTGACCACAAGGAGCTTAGTCACTGTCTGTGTCCGCTGGGTTTGTCTTGCTTTCAGAGCTTGTTTCTCCCTACAGGTTCAGTTTTTGCTCAGTCCGTGTTTTTTCCAGTAAAAATGTTGTTCTTCCCACCAGGTTTAAGCTGAGCATTAGTTAAAATGTGAAGCCAGTTGATAAACTTTGATATTTGTATTCCAGGAGATGCAGGGTAGACATGGAAATTGCAATGGAAAGAATTGCTTCTCTGAATGCAGTATTCATCAGCACAAAGCCTGCTAAGCTGATATTATATGGTAAATGGTTTGCTTTTAGTCTCCCAGAAAGAGGCTTTGTGTCTTAGGGTAATGGCAGTTGACATAAATCAAACATACAATTGTCCACAAAATCATTTAATCTTCTCTTGGTGCTCATTTCAACATATAGCTGCACTTAGAGCAGACCTGCCACTAGCAGTAATTGCATTGCTGTGGCTTGAAAATATGGGTTTGATAAATAACTGGAGCCTAATTTTTGAGATTGGTTGGTGCAGAATTTTTCAAAGTCTGGTGATTAAATAACAGCTTTTGTTGTGCAAAAAATTGTTACACTGGGGTAAGCCAATTTAATATTGTGGGGTAGGAACTCAGGGAAGAGTTATTTGTTTCGTATTATGAATTTAAATAGTGAACTGTATTCAAGGTGGTAGAGTCTCGTCTTGAGGACTCAGAAATGAGTCGTCAAATGCAGCAGAGCAGACTTTATAATTTGATTGGTACAGAAAATCCTGTAAGTCTGTAGTGTGGAACTACAGAATAACTTCTGGCAGTCCCACTGCTCCTGTATTTACATGGGGAAGGAGTAGAATGTTTTCCTCTTAACAGTATAAAACAAATCAGGAAGTAGAGGAAGAAGTAAATGATCAAGAAAAACTCAGTTTCCTTGTCATAAATAATTTGATCAGCATGGGAAGCATTAAATTGGGCAGTTGTCATAGTTAATACTGCCTTACTTGTGAAATCAGGTAATCTTGTAAGGCATGCATTGATAGCTCATTAAATACTTTTTACAGATTAAAAAAGCAAAGGAAAATGGTGCATCAGGAATGAATAATAATTTTTATGCTTCAAATATCTGATTTTCTGATTTCTTGGTAATTTAGGGTTTGGATTTTATATTCTGGTTTGAACTGTAGACTTGAAACTTAGTTTGTGTTGTATGCCTTTACTATTTATACCTACAGACTTGCAAAATTGTTAGCTGACCCGTGGTTTTATGAGAGTTACAACTGATCAGAATGTGAAGAAAAGAGATACCTAGGATTTGGAAGACTACTTTTATGGGATTTTGATTGTCTGAGGAGCAGTTGTCTTCATGTTTTTACTGGTAAAAGAGCAGTGGTTGGTTAAAATGGTGGCCTGGGTTTATGGGGTTCCACAAGAGTGAGAATGTCCTGGAGTAGTAACAAGGGATCAACTCTTCACCTTTCAGTAACACGGAACAGCCAGGATGAGGTGATAGTTTGGTGTGTGCAGGTTGTGTCAACAGATGGAGTTTATCAAAGGTGACAGAGTGAATGGCAGGGAGGAAGTAAAGGGATAACTCAAATCTCTATGGGACACAAAGAGTGTTTACTGTATTGCAACTTATATTAGCTATGCTCTTATATTCCAGAGTTTGAGCCTGTGATCACTGACATGCTGTAGAGGAGCTCCAATCTCAGCAGAGACCTTGGCATATTGGAGTGTGTTAAATTTCCTTCCACAGAAGGGGAAACATAAAATCTTATCTTTGACCAGATGAAAGGTTGTGAGACCTTTTTCTTCTACTCCGTGTAATAAAGAGAGCTGTTTACAATTCTGAGAGCACTGTGTGTAATGTCACATTAAGTACTGCATTTATAAAATGTGCCAAGGTATTTTAGCAATTAAATCTCCTGGTAGGAAAACAAAACCCAGACAAGCACTTGGAGAACTTGGCCTTCCCAGAAAGTTGTACTTGGTTGAAGGCCCTGTTTATGAGCCACTCTAGTAGAATAATGCTTATGAGAAACACAGTTGTGCATCAGTTTGTTGCAGTTAAAGTGAAGATGTTGGGTCGTGCCAAACCATAGGAGTTGCAAAGATGCTCAGCCTCTGTACACAGGAGTGTGTGGAAGGGGCAGTAGTCACAACTTCATTCTGATAACCAAGGACAAGGAGGGGATGAAGTCATCACCAGTGGGACACCTGACTGCCCTGAATGGCTGCTGAAGTCAGGAACAGCAAAGGAAAGGGGCTTGGCAGGAGCAGCTTGTTACAAGTGGGGAGCTGTGTGTGCTTGGGGGGCTCTGCTGGTGGTACAGGCTCCAAGTCCCTGAGACAACAGAGAGTGAGGCTGCTGCTCTGGCTCGCTTGTGCTGTGCCATGGGCTTCCTCCAGGATCACTGAGAGCCCCCAAAGGGCAGATGGGGTCTCTTCCTGCCCGATCACCGCCACTTTGGAGGCTCTTGAGTCTGTTCTGTGGGTAGAAATTCTCAGTGTTTTTATGACTTCACTGGTAAAAACCTACTTACAGCTGAACTGATAGGTAAATTCCAAAGGATATTTCCTTGTCTGCAGGAGGGCTGTTGTGTACAAACCAGCCAAGGTCTGGATGGCGTCACACAGAGCCCTGTTACCCTTGTTTGAAGCTGAAGGTGGAATTAGATGTCTTAGATTTCCATGGATCACACCTGTGCACAGAGGAGGGGACAGGATGCAGGTGTCCCAGTATTGCCCCTTTATTACCCAGTGCAGAGCTGCCTCTTTGGCTGATTAGCTAGGTTTGAACCAGATTCTGGAGAAGGCAGGAGCAGTTCATAGGCTTCAGTGTTCCACTCTTTCCCATAAAAACTGAGGAAAACCTTTCCTTTCAGGAGAAATTCCCTTTTTCCAGATTAGCCCAGTAAAAATGGCAGACCTTAGACCAATGGCATCAGGCTCCTTTTGTCTTTTGTATATTGGAAAAGTGTTTGTTACAGACTTTTCTTAAAATTTGTTTTAATTACTTTTTACAATGAACAGTTGCATAATGTGTTCCCTGCCCTTCCCTCTTGCTGGTGCCTTATAAGGGAGGTAACCAGAACAGCAGCCAAATATCAGCCTGATGATGAAAGAATTGTTCCACTTAAAATGTCACTAATTTTTAGCCTGCTGAGTCCTGTATGAGAGGAAAGCTTACATTAGTAACTCCCCAGACAAAAGCATTTCACTGCATTGTTTAAAGACAGCTGTTGTTTCTTGAAGTTTCAGATTCCTCTGTTCTGTGCTCTGTGGTGTTTGCAGAGCAGGAAAGGAGAGCAAATTTAATCACAAGGTAGGGGTTTAGTGGGAGTACCTGTTTCTTCAAACAGTAGCAACTGGATATGTAGAATGAAGCCTGTTTAACAGTAATTAAAAGTATAATTTAACAAGCTGTAAAATCTGGAACTATAAGGGAATTTAGTGTTCTGCATGTGAGGTTCTCTGTGGGATGCAGTCGTTCAGCACTGAGAGCCATGGCTGGTACAGACAGGTAACAGGCAGCTGTTAAAGCACATTCCTCTTCAGTGCAGTAATGGCTGTTGCTTATCAGACACTGGTGTAGCAAATACTCTTGGTGAGACTTAGCAAGGCAGTTTAAAGGGCTGAGGGGATTGGGATTGTTCAGCCTGGGGAGGAGAAGGCTTTGGGGTGACCTCACTGTGGCCTTGCAGTGCCTGAAGGGAGCCCACAGGAAAGATGGAGAGAGACTCTTGACAGAGGGCCTGGAGTGACAAGGACAAGGGGGAATGGCTTCACACTGACAGAGAGGAGGGTTAGATTGGATATTGGGAAGAAATTGTTCCCTGTGAGGGTGGTGAGGCCCTGGCACAGGCTGCCCAGAGCAGCTGTGGCTGCCCCATCCCTGGGAACGTTCAAGGCCAGGCTGGATGGGGCTCTGAGCAAGCTGGGATAGTGGCAGGTGTCCCTGCCCATGGCAGCAGGCTGGAACTGGGTGCTCTTTAAGGTCCCTTCCAACCCCAACCAGTGTGATTTTCTGAAGTAAGGTTGCCTTGTGGTGCAGATACTAGAGTTGTGTGTCTTGGAAGGCAGTCAAGTGCATCGCAGCAAATTCTGACTTTCAAGATAAGGTGAAAAAGGAATTTTATCATTTCTGGTGTCATTATCATGCATCTTTCTCACTGGTTTTTAGTGGTTTTGTTTGTGCTTGGTTGGTTCCACTAAAGTGATAAAGAGCTCTGGTTGAACAGGTGAGTGGCTGTTCTTTGACTGACTTGCTGTATTTCACTTGTGTAAATCAAAAATTTTATTGTGCCTAAAGAAAGTTTCTCTTGCTAGACTAATCTGTCTGCTGATAGTTTAATTTATTTCCTTCAGTTCATGAAATTAGTTATAGCATATTATAGCATTAGTTATACCATTTCCATGAATGCTGTAGGAGAGGAAATATTAATACTCAGTTTTATTGTGGGGGAGAGGAGAGAAACAAACCAACCAAACCTGATGATATTGTAAGCACAATTTCTAGTAAAGTCTTCTTGTTTAGTCCTTCCCCAATCTTCAGAGCCACAGGTTGTCTTAGGAAGTCGTGACTAAGGGCAGAGAATTGAGATTTATAAAAACAGGAGTTCTTCATGAGTTCATCTCTCAAATCTCCTGTTAGCAAAGAATATAAATGAACACTTTATGTTGAAGTGTGTTAGATGGTTTCTCTTATGATTAATTATTGTATGGACACTCCTGCTCTGTGTTTAATTCAACAGAGAAGGAGAGATCATATAAAGTCTGTATCACTTGAGCATCTTGGCCCACTTGTAGTCTGGATGTGGTGACCTCACTGCACAGTTGCCTAAGTAACAATTAGAAATTTTTCTGTGGGTTTTTTTTCCTTCTTTAAAAAAAACCCAAAAAACAAAAACAAAAAAAAAAAAAACCACCAAAAAAACCCAAAAAACCTGCTACAATCATGTTAAGAACACCTGGAATAATTGCCTGTAAGTTGTTTATTCTTTGTGAAATCAAAGTGAAGTTGAAGTTGGACAAAAGAACAGTAAGGAACAGAGGTTGAGGCTGTGGTCCCCAAGTCCAGTGAACCCCAGACTGCTGTCAAGGCATGACACCTTCTCAGCCCCTCATCTGCCTGCCAGCCCTCTGGACCACAGGCTGGAAATCACTCAGTTGTGATGAGCTGTGGTGGTAGGAGTGAGCACCTTCAGAAATAGTTTCAGGTAAGAGATTGAATTGCAGGAATTGAAGTTTGAGGAGGAGATCTGGAAAAACAATACCAGTTGTTTGGAAGATGAAGGGAATACAGAAGGGGATTCTGTATTCTTCTTCTTCTGTTCAATCTTTTTCCTCTCTTTTCTCCTTGTCTTTTTTCTTTTTTTTTCCCATGAGCCAGTGATAAAGGGAAAAGAACAAAGTAGAATGCTTTAAATTGTCAAGCTTTGCTGGCAAATCTTCAAAGAAATTGGAAATTTTTTTACCTTTCTTACATTGCACTAGTTCTTGACTGCTCTAGTTCTCAGTAATTAACAGTGTTTACAGGCAACACTCATCCATTCCTTCAACAAGAAGCTATGGTAGTGTTACAGGAGAACAAATCTGTGGGATGAATCCTTGGATTCCAGCTGTGCTGGTGTGGTAGTCATGTATTGAAGGATGGAGGTGTCAGGTGAGGATTAGAATGTGTTTAGCAGCAAATTAGTTTGAGCAAGTAAATCCTGGCACTTCCAAAGGGTTGGTTATACCTGGCATGTAACTTAGATGCAGGTGGACTTGTATAAAAGTTTCTTGTGACAGGAATGATGATGTGTTCTCTTGTCCTCCCAGCCTTGCTTTGTCACAATGAGGAGTGTGAAATGAATGCCACACTGATGTGATCAATGCAGAGAATTTCAGGCCATGGATGTGTGACCAATATGGGGATATTTAAGTTAATGTATTTCAGCTCTAATTCCAGCTCCTTCAGTGAGGATCAGTGGTGCTGATGCTGCTGTAGGATGACCTAAAGGAACTTTGCACTTGGTTTTTCAGGAGGCATCTGAGTACAACCTGCCCTGTTCCATGTTCCCTGCTCCCAGGTCAGGCTGGAAGCATTGTAAGCATTGTCTCTGGCAGCTGGGGTTCATTCATAACTCCAGAGTCTTAGGCTCACACCTTTAAGCCCCATTTAATCCCAGGGGGCACCTGATTCATGTGAACTGTTTGCTTTTGCTCACAGACACGTAAGCTACTTTTGTAGTGGCACATGAAAAAGAAAGCAAATCCCTTTCAGAGTTGAGGAGAAAGAGATGAACATTGTATCACCAAAACCAGGGAAGAGAGAATTTCTCCTGTCTGAATACACACTGACCTACAGCGCTGACTGGAGCTGCTGTTCACAGCTTGTGCTGCAGCCTGGCCACTGACAGAATAATTTTGCTGAGCACCTCTGCTGCAAAGAGTTTCCTTTGAACCTGCCAAAAGTACTGCTGTTTTACCTTTGGTCCTCAGTAAGATGCAAAACTCTGGCCTTTGTGAGGGTACAAAAAAGAAATAGACTTGCCCTTTTTATGTTCAAATAAGCAAAATAACATTCTGCTCTGTAAAACAATCTTTACAGTCAAAAGGAACATTTGGGGAATGACCAATGGGCACACTTTTTTAATATGTACTTTGGATCACTGCATTGGAAAGGATTGAAATCATAGTGGAAAGTCAAAAAAGAAAAAGGAAGTAATTATGAAGTAATTGGGGAGGGAAATTGTTATACTCTAATAAAAAGAAGTAGGTTTAGCTAATTTTCTCTCTGCCTTTTTTTGTTAAACAAGCAGCAATATTTAGAAAGCAAATTTCAGTTTTGTTTATGGTTCAGTCCAGTTTCAGGTGTTGACCCCCAGGCATAGAATGAGCTTGTGCTGCTTAGGGAGCAAGGGCTGCAAGAGAAGAATTATAATGACAATTTTGCTTATACTGTTTTGCTTTAAGGAAAAGAATCCAAGAAACTGAAAGCTGTTAGTGTTATTTGTATTTTTTCCTTATAGAAGCTAATTTTTGAAATTAATCCTGACAGTGTCTTTCTTATTTCTCTATCCCTGTAATTTTCTCAGTCTGAGAACCAGAGCATAAATGTATTTTCTTGGTTCTTTTGCTGAGGTGCTCCTCATGGGTCGTGGCATCTTTCAAGATGTACAGACTGAGAAGATAAAAGCTTCTGTATCCTTACTCAGGACATTAGGGAGAGTGAATCTGCATCTGCCTGTGTGCAGCTGGAGAATGCAGCTGCAGGATGAGATTTTCTTATGTCAGTGTGGAATTCAAGTGCTTCCCTCCCTGCCTTGCGTGCCAAGGCAAGGCTGGGCTTTGCCACAAGGATTGGTTAATTAAGGGCCACCTACCCCCCCTCCCTGAATCCTGAAGTAAATCCTCCTCAGATATTGCAATCTGATAAAGCCCAAGTAGGAGCAATTCAGCTCAAGCTCCATATTTGTCTTGGATGGAAGGCCAGACTCCTGTCTGGAACATGTGAATTGGTGCTTTGGGTGCAGCTTCCTTCTATTCAGGGGTGGGGATGATCCTGTCAACAAGGCACCTGTTTTACAAGCTGAAGTCACTGACACAAGTGGGCTGCCAGTATTTATGTACATCAAGGCAGGGAAACAGGGGCTTTTTATCCTGTGCTATAACAAGCACCTGCCTTTGGTTTTCTCTCCAGTTTTCCCTTGCTTGGATAGATCAGAAATGTAGTTTGTGCTTGAGCCTGACTGTAGGGTCTTTAATGAAATAAAATTTAGCTAAGGAAGCTTTCCTGAAAGCATTCCAATGGCTTTCCAAAGATTAATGGCATTGACTAATGTGTGAGTAAAATAAACACCTTAGAATTTCTTGTAATTCTTTAATTTCCTTTGGTACCTCAGTCAGTGCTAATTCTAACCAAGAAGCCTCCTTTTTTTAATATATAAATCTACTACCCATATTGAATTTGGTGGTATAATTCTCATCAGCTTTGAGGGAGAGGGGGCTGACAAAGAATAATCCTGCCTTTGTTGTGGATACTGTAAGATATTTTTTGAAGTGCTAGGCAGATATGAGTGTACTGAGATGTTTTTCACGAGTGCTTTTTCAATATTGAAATGTGGCCCTCTGAGGTACTGACCAAATTTGACCCTGTGTACTTCACAGGCATCGTTCAATCAGTTGAGCAGCTGTTTACAAAGCCCCAAAATTCAGAAGGCTTTCATCTGTCAATGAAACGCATTCTTTTTGCTCAACTTGGCACCTCTGAATTTACTGAGCAGCACCAATCCCATAATATTGTGTGATTAGATTGTTACCTCGTGCCATCCCCATGCAAAAAGTTCCAGTTATTAATGGAATTGACTGATGCTTTCAAAGCTATTGCTCTGAATTGTGTTTGTGACACACCCAGCTAAAATTACTTTGTTTTCTTAAAGCAGAGTCTGAAATATTGTTACTTAGTTTTCTAAATTTGTATGCTTGCTTCATGCCCTTTTACTGGCAAGATACAAGGCAAATACTACTAATGATTGATTGCTTTGAAATGACATGGTTGGTTCAAGGTGAACCTCTGTTTCCATGCTAAATTTCTTAAAGAGAAATGCTTGAGAGCTCTGAAACTTCTGTTGGCTCCAGAGAGAAATGTAGTTAGAATGTGGGATAAGAATGTTCCTGCTCTCCTTTTGCATGATTCTAGCATGCTGGAAGCCAGCAGGTCATGGGCTTTACTACTGGTAAAGTGTTGGGTTTCAGGTATTACTTAAGGGAATATTTAGATTAGTTCATATTTAGTGAAAATGCAGTGGGATGCTTTCCCAAATGATGCTGGAAAAAGCAGTTTGTGTTTTGAAGGAGAGTGCTATTTTGAGGGAGGGTAATTCTTTTTCCCTACCTTATTCAGTCCTTGGCCTTTAGAGTGGTATCAGCAAAGGAAGTGACTCTTACAGATGCTTTTGTGCTGTGGTTCCTAATTTGCTGAGAGCTGGACTGGGATGCCTTGACTCATTTCACGTAAGCCACCAAGGAGCTATTTCCAGTTACTGCCTGGACCAGGTCTTGGAGCTGAAAGATGCCATCTCTGCCTGCCAGCCATGCCTCACAAGAATCATAACAACTTGCATTTCAAATATTTCAACATGATAATTCAGCCTTTGAAGTTTTGGCACCTATTTGGCAAGGGATGTCTCCAAAGAGGTATTTTTAGCAAACACTATATATAGAGCTTCAGATCTTCATCTTCTTTATGTGGAGAATATTTTTACTGTCTGTGAGGTGCCCAGAGTTAAGGGCTGTGAAAATGACAAGATGTTCAAGCCACAGTTGGATTCAAGTTGTCTTTAATTTGGTGGGAGCTGTGCCTATCCACATTACAGACTTGCCTGCCCCTCTTCTGCTGGAGGGTCTGGTGTCCTGTGGCACAGGTGGGGATGAGGGGAGGAGGGATCCCACCTATTTTCTTTTCTTCATTGGGCTTTTGGAACATAATTAAACTGAAAGTGCAATCTGTTTGCTGAGGATGGGTCTCTAAAGGTGCTCGAGAAACCTGTTAAAAGGCATAGTCAACAGTTGGAGGCTTTGGAGATTATGAGGAGAAGCAAAGTGCTAAATCCAAAGACTCATTCCAGATATCCTTATCACAATGAGAGTTGGCATTGTGTCAGATGCCAGGCAGGATTCATCTTCCTGTCCTTGGGTATTTAAAAGTTGCATATCCAAGGTAGTTTGACATCCTAACCATCCTGGGTAGTCAGTGGACTTGGAAAAGCACTGGGAGGGGACGTTTGCTTCTGCCTCCTGCAAGGGTGACTACAGATGGAAAAAAATATGGGTGCAGGGAAGGCCTGGGTGGACTTGCAGTTGTGCTGCCTCGAATGAGCACCCTGATACTGCTGTGTGACTTCTGAGTAGCTCCCTGTGCCAGATGAAATGTCAACAATAACAGGATCTAGTGGGTTCGCTTTTGTCAAATATCCCTGCAGGTGCACGCAACAACTTGTGAATTCCCAGCCTCCTTTTGTTTTGCCAGCAGTGTGGTCAGGATCTGTTTGTTTTTCTCCAGAAGAGCGTGAAGAATGTGCTCCCTCAACAGCAGCTGCGAGAGCCCCAGGGCTCCTGTGATCCTCTGCAGTTGCACCTCTGAAAAATCCCTGGACTCAGGTCAACTGAGCTTTTTCTTCTGTTTCCTGCTGTCATTCTAGATTTTCCCATAGTTCATTGTGGCATTTAGTGTTAAAAATAGGGTTCCATAAAGCGTTTTTATGTTCCTGAAGTGCACACTTTATTTTTCAAACGTGTGTCTGTGTGAAGCCTTGCCAGAGGAGCAGTGTGTCTTTGCCCAGCGCTGACCTGATCTGACTGTAATACTAAACTCAAGGTGAGATTCAGGACTAATGCACTGATTCTGGGTCTCAGCTCTTCCTTCAGGTTTTTGGCAGCTTCTGCAAGTGACTCTTTGTGCCTCAGATGCTGGTGCTGCATAGTTAACTTTGGATTTAATTTATGTCTTGGTGGCTCTGATTAATTTTGTTATGCCTTGCTTTCTGCATTTCTGAAGTCAGACTGAAATGTCTGCATTGTTTGAGAACTGTATGTGGAGAGTGCTGTCTCAGCCTGTGTGGCTCACCATCCATGAAGTGTTCAAGAAATGATTTTAGGTGGCACTTCATGCTGTGGTTGAGTTGATGTGGTGGTGTTTGGTCAGGGTCTTGATCTTGCCAGTCTTTTCCAACCATGATGACTCAAGGATTCTCTGCTCTCTTGGATATATTTCTGCTACTGAATGAAGGGGTCTGTTCCTACAGGCTGCTGCAGATGCTTGTTACCAGTCAGGGATCTTCCCTTGCTCATACACCTTCAAAATCCTGCCAGGACTGAAGGCTGGGTTTACTTCATTTCCTTCTCACTCCAGGTGATACAGATGCTGACTTGCATTATCAAGATCATATGTTTTATGTTTCAGTTTTGCAAAGTACCTCCAGACCTGGTTGGAAAATATTTTTAAAGGGGCAAAACATAATTTGCTTGAAGACTGGGAGAAAGGTACATGACACAGGGAAGCAGAATAAAGCCTGCAGCTCCAGTTCATTGCAAGATGGAGATCCTTTGTGGCATTATTAACATGAGGGATAACCCAGAGGAGAGGAAAGCAGCTTGAGGCTTGCTAGCAACCCCAAGAGACCTTTGCAGCTTTGGGCATGCTGGGAAGAGGGAGGGCACACCTTCCCTCCTGGAGACTGCCAGCAGAGCAGCTTCCCTGTGCTTTCAGGATTTGCTGAAATTTCCATAATTTATTTTGCAAAATTTTACTCAAGGGGATGCAAAAAAAAAAAAAAAAAAAGGTAGACTAGCCTCCAGATCTTGCTTCCAACCCTGAGCTACCATCTCAGATCTGGGGAGAGTAATGAATTTTTTATTATGGATCTAGGCTAGGGAGGTAGGGCTCAGTATCAATGGAGCATAATCTATGGAGTAAGAAGTGCTAGTTTTTCCCAGACCTTTTCTGTCTGCCAGGGGTAGTTCTAAAATAAGGGATTTCACTTGCTTTTCATTTTGTAAATGAGTGCAAGTTAAAATATATTTTAAGGCTCAATTGAAGCAATAATTAATCATCTGAGGAATCACAGATGTAAATGTTTTTGATTCTGTGCTAATACTACTTTTTAGACTACTTTCTCTTTATTTTTTGGTGCTCCTTACATTTTCAGAAATGAAGAGAATAAAGCAGAGCAGATGCCTCCTTGTGATTTGTTAAATTGGGACATATTCTCTCTTACCCTGTGCTATATCAATGTGACAAACCACATTCCTGATACTGCGTGTGGCTTTACTGGGAAACTGTAAAACTTTCCAAAGGTTACCTATTTATCAGCACTTTAAAAGGCAGCTGAATAATGTTATTTGCATATGAGCACCAGAATATGTAAACATTGACTGGGGAGTCATTGGAGGAATGCTCCCAGCTGGACTCACAGGAGCAGCATTTCTGCAAGGCTGTTGTAGCTCAGCTGGGAAATGCTATCACCAAATTTGGCCTCTTGCAGAGCATTGATATTCAGTGGTCCTTCCTGCTGCTCTTTCCCATATATTTTCCCCCTGTTTCTGAATTCACAGTGAGATTTCAGCCCTGTCTTTGAGCAGTGCAAGGCATCTCAGGTGTTTATCTTGCCACACACCCTTCCAGATCCACAATACACAGATCCATGCTTGGCTGCAGCCCTCAAATGGGCAGCTCACACAAGTGTACTTACAAAGGAGGGCCCACATGTCTCATGTGTGGTAGGTTAAATAACAAATTTACAGAATGAGTTAATAACTTCTTAATACTTAAGACCCCAGTCCTTTGTGCCTGTGAACTCCTTAAGCCTCCTAACGTGACCTGCTGGCTACAGGAATGATGTTTGCTTTCTTTTAGGGTCACTGAGGCACACCCTAGGTACATGTTTTCTTTTTTCTTTCTGTATGGTTTGGTTTTGCCCATAGGAAATAAAATAGAATCCAGATCATCTGTTACTTAATGCAGTTTCCTGTGTTGTAGCCACAAGAGCATCCTTCCTTTGTGCATACATCATCTGCAATTAGAAACAGAAAACTCCAGATATTCATGACTGCAATGCTTGCATCATTGGCAAATGGCAGCAGTTTAATGTGGTTTTATTTTGCAGGATTTGTCTACTTCAAGTCACCATTAGAGGTTTTGTTAGGGATGCCTGAGCTGATAATTCTTCTGGGAGAGTGGTTGAGTAGACTGAGAGGAGGTGCATTAAGGAATGAGTGAGAAATTAGGATGGGCCTTTAAGTGGATGTTCCTGCTGTGTTTCCATAGGTCAAGTGCCAGGCGTTGCTTTAAGTCTTTGAGTGACCATAAAACTATTCAGATTCAAATTCAGGTTGTGTCTGTATCTGCTGCAGAGGGGGCTTCTGCAGCTCAGCATTGCTGTTTGAGCTTGCTGTCCATGGTGGGCTTTGCCCAGCCTGTGGGAACCGAGCAGTGCCCCATGAGGAAAACCTGGGAGAGCTCCCCAGACAAACAGGAGCAGCACGTGGTGCAAACCCTTCCTGCACTTTGTAAATGTGACTGGGGTGGTCCATGGGGAGTGCAGTACATGGATGGGTGCTCAGCTGCTCATGATTAGCCTCATCTTGGCCATTTCCATCAGAATCAAATGGACTGTGTTCTGTACTGTTGCAGCCTGAAGTAAAGGGAATGTGAGAAAGTAGTTACAGCCTGTGTTTGGAGAGCTTTGCACAGCTCTCCTCTCCACCAGCCCATTCCTAAACAGAGCCAGCCAAAGTGGGGGCAAGAGGGATGTGACTCATTGGTGAGAGTCAATGTTTGTGTAACAGTTGTCACCGTTGGGCTCTGGGGTTTCTGTTGCACCCAATCTGACAGAAATGGCCTCTGTCCAAAGGGACAGCCCTGTCCTCCCACTGCCACAAATTTATCCAAACTTTACTGGGATGTAGTCCAAGTCTGGCTGCCTGCAAAAGGGACAGTGCTGTTCTCCCCCTTGTCCTTTGTGCCTGTCCCTGTTTAATTACTCCTCTTTCACTGAATTTGTGGAGTTGGAGGATGGGACAAACCAATTTGCTGATTTATGGAAGAGTGGTCTCCTTTTCACAAGAGCATGGGCTGGTTGGTAGCCTGGTTTTGTCAGGCTGCTGAGTTGCCCTGACTGGCCTGTGGCTACATTATTAGGAAAGCTGCAGGAGTGTGTGGCTGGGGATCAGCCCAGTGGAGAGGAAGGGACTTGTCTTTCTAAGAACCAGTTGTAGACCTGCAATGACAGGTCCTTGAAGCAGGACTTGGCAGCAATATCTGTCCTTTCTGTGTAAGGGCCTTGAGCATAGGGCCCATCCCCATAAGGAAATGTTAACATTAAATAATATTTCAAAAGTGGAAATGATCTCATTCTTCCTACGGCTTATTTGGGTTTTTCTCTGGTTACTGTTTATGGGAAATAGCTGCTTGTATGCAACTTATCAAACAATTCAGATCACTACCTGAAAGTCATCTTTATTTGCCACTCCACCAGCCTCCATCTTGACCCATTGTTTGTACAAAACTGGTATTTCCGTTCAGATTTCCTACAGGTAACCCCACTTGTATTTATCTGCACTTGACAGATAAAGAAATGGAGGCACAATGACACTTGGTCACTTTACAGGGCAGTAGAGACTTTCACCTGGAAAAGGAGCTGTGAGCACCATTCTGTGGGAACACAAGTGTTTCTTCTCCTTTGCTTGAGGTGACCCCTGTTCCATGAAGAGTCCTTCTTTTACTGATGAGTCTTGCTCCTTTTCTCAGTCGAGAAAGTGCTTAGCCCTCAGGACATGCTCCAAGGCTTTCTGTTCTCAAGGTTTCCTTGGTGAGAAAGGTTTGCTCCTAGAGAATTTGTCATCTTTTCTGCTTTTCTTGCCATAATCTATTTCATCTTGAAAGCGTAGGAAACTGGGCTCTTTAAATTTTATTTATTTATTTTTAATCTGGAAATTTACCCTTTCATGCATGTTTAACATACAGCCCTAATATCTTACAGAAACTTAAGCAGATCTCTTCTGTTCTTTTTCCCTCTTCCTCCCTTGCAGCTGGATATAGCCAGAGCTTTTATCCACACCCTGATTTGCTTCTCTTTAACTTGGAAACTAGATAATAGAATCAAATATCTGAGATTAACTTAAAGGAAAGCAGCACCCATTCTGAGTGAACTTTCCCAGGCCAAGGCTGGAGAATTACTACTCACACAGAAGCTAATGCCCATCACAACCTCATCATCTTTCACCTACATGCAATTCCTTTTTTGCCTTTCTCTTCCTAGAAGGGTGAATATGCAGTTGTGTAGGAGGGATCATGTGGACATACAGACTGTCTTAACAAAACATTCCTGGTGCCCTTCAGCCCTGGAGGAGATGAGCAGTTGGGATGTGAAACAAAGGCTGCAGGAAGGCTCTTGGATTTCACAAGGCAGTCTGCCCTCTGCAAGAGCTGTTTGCTCTCTACCTAAACCTCTGAATCTCAGAAGGATAAGCCCCAGCTACCCACTTGCTGTGTGTTTGTGATATATACATTCTCAATGTGATAGAAATGTCAAAATACAAGACCACAGTTGTATTGACTGTTCCCTCTGAGACCAGTCTGATATTAAGGCACAATGGTAAAGCTTTCTCTTCTCTGTTATCCTTATTATCACTTGTGGGGATTAGGTGTTGTCATTATGGTTCCTTTATGAGATAATGCTTCATTCTCCACCTCTGGTGCGGTGATTTGGTGGTAAGAGTATGGCTCAGTTCCATCCCCACCATTCCAAATCTGCTTCCCAGTTTCAGGCAGCAGGAGGGTTGGTACCATGTGCTCCTCTCTTAGGTCAAGAAGCCACACACATCTCTTTATCTCTGGGCCCTCAGCAAGTTAGTCTGCTCTGTGTGCCAACAGCTGTCTGCTGCTCCAAATATCCCAGCTAAAGGAATGAAGTGCTGTAGTGGGATTTGAATGGGCAAACATCTGTTCTTCAGTGTTGTGTACACTGATAACAGACACTACCTGCATTTGCAGTTCTGCAGGGCCAGAGGGATCTGTTGTGCTCACTGACCCTGACTGGAGGCACTGCACAGGGGCACTGGTGTTCTGCATCTCATTTAGCAGTCAGCTCCTTTGCTGGCACAGGCTTACCATGTGTAATTACTTAATTTGATTGATGTGATCTAAAAAGAGCCTGGCAAGAGTCAGGGATTTGAACATACATCAGTGAAAAATAAAAACAAAGTTGGTGCCTTCTTCTCCAGCATTCTTCTGTGCAAGAGTCCCTCCTAATTCCCAAAGGTCCTGCTTCCCTAGGCTCCTTAGGAAGTAGAAGGGCTTTACAAAATACCTAAAATCTAAGAGTAGAACTTCTTGGATGACATCTGAAAAAGTGGTACAGTTTCCTTGAAATTTGTACTGGTGCTGTGTTAGAAGCTTCTTTGCTTATTCTTTGCTTCTGTCCTAACTTGTGCCTCTTGGTCACAAAAGAAGCAGAGAAATTCCCTGTGACTGAATGTTACCTTTGGACAGTTGTTCATGTTTTAGAGTGGGACATATTTTTCATTGGACCTGAATAGGACTTTATCTAGAAAACCAATAACTGAGGAGGAAGGAGATTTATGATTGTTGACCTTGCTCTGTTTATAATTATTTCATGATCCAAAACATTGCAGCAAGATCTTTAGCATGGGCTTTTTTATGCCAGTTAATTTAACAGGTCTTAAAACAATGTTTTCTTGCCTGGATGCAAGTACCTGGTAAAAGCTGTGAAAATGCTTAAGTGCACAGGAATACAATTACTCCAGTAAATAGAAGAGCTTCCTGTTTTTAGACACTTCTGAGAGAACAAAGATTTGCAGCACTGTGAAACGTGGGGAGAGCCAGGAGAAAGGAGAGATACAAGTGAGGTGAAGCAAGCTATGAAATGCTATTTCACTGCAGAGCGCTGTTGGCTTTCCAGCAAGCTACTGATTTCTCTTGTCCCCAGGAAATTAAAATGCACCCGGTGGTAAACACTGGAAGAAAGGAGTGGCTGCTTGAAACTGCAGGTCTGGTTCCCTCATCAGGTCTCATGCTTCATTTAGTCATCCAGAGTGTTGTCCTGAGCTGACTTGGAGCACTCCTTGGAAGACAGCAGTGTGTGGAGACACCAGCACCTCTGTTCCTTTCCTGTTCCTGGCTCTAGCCCTCCATCCTCACTGGTGGAGCAGAAATACAACCCCTGTGTTGTGTGTCCCCTCTGTGAGGTTGGGGTGGGTGGGAGAGTCCTGCCCACAGCCACACACACATGCACAGTGAGGCAGTTTGAGTGGGTACTGCTAAACCCCAGTGCTGGATTGTCTTAAGAAGTAAAGAAAATAAAATGAGTTATTTGAAAGAACTGAGCTCAGGAAGGTTTTGGTAACTCATTGAGTGTCCTTCAATGCTGAGTGTAAGTACAGAATGTCTCAAAAAGTGCTCCTCACTTTGGGACAGAGCTATTGGCTTAAAGAATGTAATTGTATCACCAAAGGCTGAGGCGAGTGGAGCTGAGATGGAAGTGACCTTATTAGTGGATTTGCTTTTCTAAACTTTAGGTGGCCAGTCTCCCATTGTTTGTGAAAGCCAAGACTGTGACATTTGGATCCAAAGTTTCTTTGCTACTTGAAATGGACAAAAGATTAACTCTCAAGGGAGATAAACCTAGTTCATGGATCTTACAAATGTATAGGTAGACTTAGTTTATGTATATATTCCCCTGTATATTCTATGTATGCCCATACATAGTTTCAGCCTGTGCCTTTTCCTGTCAGGGAAATGAATTTGCGCTCGCTGCTCGTCGAAAGCAGCAGAGAGCTGAACCTCGGCTGCTGTTCATGGGAGACTTCTGCTGCTCAGCTGTGTTGAATAGCAGGAAATCCTGGAGTGCAGCACAACTCCAATATTCAGTTTTTATTCCATATTAGGAAATATTTCCTTATCATTACTGCGGGTGTGTTGGAATGATTTCCGAGATTAATTTCTGCCAGCCAAATTAAAAGACAAGGAGGCCTTGCCCGCTTATTTCCCGCTTTCGGACTGACTCCGTGGGAAGGACCAAGCAGGCCCTTGACAATCCCTGCAGGTGAAACCAGCCTCACCCAAACTATTTTCAAAAGAATATTTTTCAGCCTGGTCATGGTTCCTCAGTGTGGGTCATGCAGCTTCTTGTGCTGGCACAAAGCACGGAGCGGCAGCAGGAGGGAAACAGACAGATGGTTGCATGGAAAATGGGATGGCTCCTTTCAGAGACAGCCCTGGCTCGTGCCAGCTTACAGCACACACACAGCCCTGGCCTGGCCTGGGAGGGGTTCCTGCTCTTTGGCAGAGGGATTTTTTGCCTGCTCTAATCAGAGCCTCACGCTGCTATTTTGGGATGTTTTTAGGTTTAGGAATTACAAGATGGGAAAGTACCTTCCCTCATCTTGAAAACATCTTTTTTTGGTGCATTAAGGTCTTCTGGAGTTTAAGGAGCATGTTGGAGCTGGCTGCTGACACCCCAAAATGCTCTCTCTGTCCCCGGGTTTCCCTGGTGTCACCATCATCGTTGCCATCACCACAGTGACTGCAGGAATTATGCAGTGTTTGCATCCCGAGTCCTGTGTGCCTGGCAGCTTCTCCCCAGGGTTTTCTCACAGCCCTGGGGATCAGGCACTGGGAGTGTCCCACTCCTTTTGGTCCACGAGCCATGGAGCACTTTCTGCTTTTAGCTGGGACTATAACAGGCGCCTCACCCAGATGCCCCATGGGGGAAGAATGACTGAAAATGGCTAAAACATTTGAACATCTTTGGCTTTTAAATAGCAAAGCCTGTTCCAGTGGGGCTAATTTTACTCGGTTTCTTAGTGGTGCTTTAAATAGAACAAATATAGTTAATTCTGTAACTTGAAAGTAACAAAACTTACTCAACCATAATGCACGTTGGGGAAGGGAAGCTGAAGGAGATGAAGTGTATAAATAAGGTAAATGAAATGCTGAAGTGTCAGGGATGCCATGTTGCAGTCTTATTTCATTTTGCCTTCCTAAAGGAGACTGTTGTAAAAACTGAAGAGTGTTGGAAGGATCTGGTCATGGCAATAATGTTGAAGAAGAATCTGCACGTGAAATATCTGATTTGTTTTATTTGGCAGGGAATGTTGCCTCCTTTAGGTAGCAGATTAAATAAAACAGGGGCTTGTGAATGGTGATATTACTGAAAACATGAATTATGGAGGAACAAAATATTTATTTTTCTGTCTGAAACATACCCCAGAGCAGTGCTTGGCAAACATGCTGATCTGATAATTATGAACCTCAGTAACGGCAGCTAGCATCATCCTGGGGCTGGAATGGGATTATTAGGTCAAAACCTATTGAGCTGAAGGGGTTTTTGTTGACATGAGTGAACTTTAGACAAGGTTCTGTTCTAAGCACAGAAAGCTGTAATTAGAAATAACACAAAAATATTAAGATCACATCCCAAGAATTGAAAAATACCAGCCCATGATTGACATAGATGGGACTAGTGGGGTTTTCTTGTCAGCTTACTGCTCAGAGACTTCAGGGTCCTGTCAAGTTTTAGTTGTTTCTGGAGGTTAATCAAAAGCTTTGGAATTGGATTTAAAGTGGTTTATAGAAAAAAAAAAAAAAAGACAGAACCTTCCCCCTGTGCTGGGCTGCACCCAGAGCACCAGGGCAGCAGGGGAGGGGGGATTCTGCCCCTCTGCCCCGCTCTGCTGAGACCCCCCTGCAGGGCTGCATCCAGCCCTGGGCCCAGCACAGGAAGGACAGGGAGCTGCTGCAGCCAGGCCAGAGCAGGGACACCAAGGGCATCAGAGGGATGGAGCAGCTCTGCTGGGAGGAAAGGCTGAGGGAGTTGGGATTGTTCAGCCTGGAGAGGAGAAGGCTTTGGGGTGACCTCATTGTGGCCTTCAGTGCCTGAAGGGAGCCCACAGGAAAGATGGAGAGAGACTCTTGACAAGGGCCTGGAGTGTCAGGACAAGGGGGAATGGCTTCACAGTGACAGAGAGGAGGTTTAGGTTGGATATGAGGAAAAAATTGTTCCCTGTGAGGGTGGTGAGGCCCTGGCACAGGTTTCCCAGAGCAGCTGTGGCTGCCCCATCCCCGGCAGTGTTCATGGTTGGATGGGGCTCTGAGCAAGCTGGGACAGTGGAAGGTGTCCCTGCCCACGTAAGGGATTTGGAACTGGATGATTTTTAAGGTCCCTTCCAGCCCAGGCCATTCTGTGATCCTCAACAGGAGTTCAGTATAAACAATTGGATGGTGAAAATATGCACAGCACAGTTATCAAACCTGTGTTAGCAGAAACTGTAGTACAGAAAGTCAGTTTCCCTCTGGGCTGATGGTACTTTCTCCTTCTGTTCCCTCACTGGAACTATCAGCTGTTGTACAACATTTTTATCTTTGCTCTCTGTTTGCTCACCCCACGTATGGTTGCATGTCTCAGAAACTGTTCAGAGCACATCCCACCACATCATCCTGCTGAGCCTTGGGCTGTTTTTTTAATTTGTCTGGCCCTGCCCACTGCCCCTTGGTGTGAATCATGCTGTTATTTGTGTATGGTGGGTTGGTTTTTTTCAGTTTTATATATATCCTGTCTCTCTTCAGGAGAATTCAAACAATTTGGAGACCGCGGGGCTGGCGCTTGTGCTCAAAGCTTTTCCATGTCTGTGCTGCTTTCCTAGATAGCACCTCATTTTTTAAATATAATCCTTGTCATTTTTTGAATATAATCCTTGCCAGCTGTGGGTTTAGTGCCCAGCTTGGTGAGTTGCTGGGCTGTGTTGTCTGGAAGAAGCCAAGCGGAGTCTGCTCTCACTGCTCACCCAGAAGAGCCCAGCTCTGGGCACAGTGGTGACAGCTAGAATTTCTGAAGGTACCCACTTCATTGTGCTCTGTGTGTTTGCCTTGTCTCTCCTTTCTCTTTTACTTCCCAATTCTTGAAAAATGTCATTTGTGTACTTCATTTCAGGAGCAAGTTCAATGTCATACTGAAACAATGGGAATTTTGAAAGGCAGAAATATGTTTCGGTATCTGCCTTACCCCGAGGCTTTGATTCAAGAGGCAAATTCTCTTGGAATGTTAAATGCAAACTTCATAAACTTGGCAGTTTTTACTATAATAGCAAATGCCTTCCTAACTGCTGGGCTTTGGGGGTATGCTTGGGTGGATAAATTAAAATTATTATCAGTCTTTCTGTGAATTGATATAATTTTGGAGGGATGATTGTTCTTCCCTGTCCTGCTGAACGTGCGTAGCTTGGTGCTATAAATCCAAATAGAAACCCAGCAGCATCCTTTTGTCATGTGGGAAAAAGGTGTTTTTCTCTGACAGAATTGGATGTGGGGTTTGCTCCCTAACTTAAATACTCATTGAGTCCTGATTAAATTTATTCTAGGGCTACTGTATAAATGCACTACACACGTGGCTTCAGAAAGAAAAATGATGTTTCCATTGTGGGGCTTAGGGTTCAGATGAGTTTCGTAGTATAGATCCAGCCTGGTTTGATATATCCTATGGCTTTTGTTACTGACACAGCTGTGCAGGAGACTTGCCTGTGCAGGAGGCTTGGATTCTATCTTCTTATCCCTTCCTGATTAGAAAGTGATCCCACAAAGTGCTGTATTTCAGGGCAGAGCAAAGTGCTGTGTTTCAGTTCTCCGTTTGCTTTGATTTCTTCCATCTCTTCTCTTTGGAGTTGCTGCAGCAGGTGGGATTGGATGCCTCAGTGATTTTTGCACTCATTAACAGGAGACTTAATCCAATAGATTAATGAAAACATTAATGTCCGGCTGTGGGAGCTCCCGAGATGTGTCCCAGAGAGGATGTGGGGTTTGGAGTTACCAGTGATGTAGCAGAATCTGGATGTGGGAGTTTAAATGGTGGAAACTCCAGGCAAAGAGATGCAGAGTTTGATTTAGAGCTGTTGTGACAAATGGGAGTGCAGATTGAAGTTGTAGTCAATGCTGCTTGGCCTTTCTCTGCTTCCCAGTCAGGAAAGATCTAGGAACAAAAGGTCACATGTATGCTCTGATTAGGCAACATTTTTCTACCAGGAGGGAGAGGACCCTTCCAACTGAGACTGAATATTCTATTCAATGATGGATCAGGAGAGACTTGCTTGGAGACATCTCTTGAAAACTCCAGTTCAGTAGCATTTGGCTGCTCTCCCCTTTCTGTAGCTGTTCCCTGCTCTCCCTCATCCCTCAGGAACATCCCTCCTCTCCTCCCCTCTGTGCTGTTCTTGGTGGCAAGATTTTCCCCGGCTGCTGCACATCCATAACTCCTTATCCCTGAGCTGCAGGTACTGAGCTGGCATCAGGAGAGCTCAGGCTGGGATTTCAGCCACCCCTGCGGGAGGCATGGGCTCATTTCCTGGGCCAGGCAGCACATATGGCATCCCTGCTCCTGGCAGCTCCGGGGCAGCTCCTGTCGATTACAGCCCTTTGATGTCTCTCTTCCTCACACTTGGGGATGTTCCAGGCCCTTCAGAAAGATCCCTGTCAGCCTGAGGAGTTCTGGCTAAATGTGGCCAGCTGGTTGAGTGTGACCTTCTTCATGGTCCAGGGAGCCTAAAGTAATTCTGGTGATGCAGCAGGAGTGGAATGGTTCCACTGTGGAAGTGGCATGAATTTGGGTGAACTAGTAGGCTTGTGAGGGCATTTCCAAGAATTATGGGTGGCACCTTTTCAAAGCATTCCCGTTAATGTGGTGAGGTCAGTTCAAGTAGTGTGCTGTCAATAAAAGGTCCTATTTTGGAGCTCCTTCCTTCCCACCCCCATCCCTCTGCATCATTTGTTTTTAAAGGTCATGCTTAAGGACTGTACTTGGTGACTCCCAGCTGAATATTTTGTCTGGGATGTGGGTTTGTGCTGTGTTTGGGGGCTCCTTAGTGGAAGCAGAGACACGGGAGGAAAAAGGCTGAAGAGGTTTTCTCGGCTGTGTGCTCGCATAGGATTTTGTGGGATATCTCACACCTCCTGCCAGGTCTGTGCTCTTTTTTTTTTTTTGCTTTGGGGACTCTGGAGAGCTTAAGGCATCTCTTGGTTTTACAGGTATTTTCTTTGTGGTAGTTTTGGGTTGGTTTTTTCCCCACAGTGGCAGAGCTAACTGGGGACACTCCTCTGTATTTCCCTCCTGTGAGGCATGTGAGGGTCAGCTCTGCTGTTCATAGTGTGGGGTGCCAGTGCTGGAATTAGAATCTCCTTTTTACAAGTTTAATATAGCCCAGTGACTTGGAATTGCTGTCTGGCAGTGCCTGCATTTGTGAGTGTGGAGCATGGGGAAAACAAATGAAGAGGAAATCAAGTTGCAGTGTTGTTTTACCCTACCAGGAATAGAAGGAGTGCAAAGGAGAAATATCCGGTGTGAGAGTGAGCCCACTATACCTTAAGTAAAGGTTAATCCATTTCAAGCCTGGGTTAATGCTGCTCTATCCTGATGTTCCAAAATTATCAGAAGGCAGGTTTTTACTCTGTTGGGTCATTTCTTGAAATAACTTGCCACAGATGCTGGTGTGTGGTCAGCAGTTGCTCTGTTTGATTTGCTCTTATCAACTGTTTTGTATTTATCTTTTCCCATCTATTGCGGGAAAAAGTATAAAATTGTGCAACAAACACAACAGTGAGATCAGTGCTAAGTTCCCCCAGCTTTTGGAGACGTGTCTAGCATGGGAGATGTCTCTGTGTAAAGAATAGAGCTGTTTAATTTTTAGTAAACACTAGGAGGAATTGACAGATCTCATCTTTCTTTAGCAGAAAACTGAAGGGGATAAAATATTAACTAAAAAAATAGAAATATTGGCATCACTTTGAAGCAGCTGTAGTGCTATTAAAACCTCTTTGTGCCTTTATGGAGAGATATATTTTTATTCTCAGGAATTTATTCTGGTATCTTGTGCACTTCAAAATAAACAGCTACAATAATATCTATCTATTATGCTATAAAACGCCTTTATTTGCAACACAGCAGCTGCGTTTCTGGCAACAAATGTCCTATTGTCACATCAGATGCCATGAAAAAGCCACAGGATAAAATCCCACCCTCTCAAGAGTGCAGCAGGCAGAATCAAACCCAAGAGCCTGGAGCAGAGTTCAGCGATCCTCCTGCCCCAGTGTGGACGTGCGAGTTTTCTTCTGTGTGAAACCCCTAAGCAGTTCCCTTAAAGCTATTAGGATCTGCTTAAATTAAGCCTAATTCGGGATTTGTCTTCTGCACAATCCTCTGGTGAAATGGAAGGATTAAGTAAATAATAAAAGGGAAGCCCAGTGCCTGAAGGAAGCCCACAGGAAAGATACAGAGAGGCTCTTGACAAGGGCCTGGAGTGACAGGACAAGGGGGAATGGCTTCACACTGACAGAGAGGAGGTTTGGGTTGGATATAGGAAGAAATTCTTTACTCTGAGGGTGCTGAGGCCCTGGCACAGGTTGCCCAGAGCAGCTGTGGCTGCCCCATCCCTGGCAGTGTCCAAGGGCAGAAGGGGCTCTGAGCAACCTGGGATAGTGGAAGGTGTCCCTGCCCATGGCAGGGGAGTGGAGAACAAGGTATTTGAAGTCCCTTCCAACCCAGGCCATTCCATGGTTCTGTGATGTGTACTTCTGTGTAATTTTCCAAAACTAACTTCAAACAACCTGACCAAATGAGAGTGGGGCTGAGATGCTGCTTTTCATGCTTTTCTTCCGTGAGGCTCTCCTAAGGTGCCTCAACCCACTTCCAGGTAGGGCATGAATCTTGGGACAAACTGTGCTGTATTTTTGGATTTTTTTATTCTCCCCTGCCTTTCTTGGATCAGCTGCAGGGCACTCAGAGCTGCCCTGAAATGTCTTCTTAATGCTGGAAAAAGTGTTGTTCCGGTACATCCAAGTTCTTTGGGTTCAGGATGAAAGCTCTCAAGGAGAGCAGCCTTTCTTCTTTCTGCTTTCTTTCTGCTTTCTTTCTTCCTTCTTTCTTCCCAGTTTTTAGGTGCCCAGTGACCATGTGCCTTAAGCCCTAAGTACCACATGGCCACGTGTAACTTTGTGGAGCAGTTTTAAAATTCAAATAGATTTGATGGTTATCTTTATCCTTGAAATAACTTCTCCTCTGGACTGGGGTTAGGGGTTTGGTCCATTTGATGTCTCATTTTATCCCATCCTGTTTTTTAAACACCTGGAAGTTTTGGAGCCTGAAATTGTCACAGAGTTGTGACAAGTCCAGCTCTGGGAGCTGCCTGATCCTTCTCTCTCCTTTCCTTTTTCCCTCCCCCAGGCTGGGCCCAGGTCTGCCAGAGGGACATTTTCCTTGTTTGTGGACAAGCACAGCTGGGTGAGCTGCCCAGAGCGTGCAGTGCTCTTTGCTATGATTCACTCTTTGTTTTGCCAACAGTGTTGTTATTTTTTAGAGTGGGTAGCACATCCCCCTGCTATCTTGGGATAATTTTTCAGGCAGCTTTTACTAGGGTTTGTTATATCTAAAGAACAGTGCCTTTACTGTGAATTCCGGAGTGCCTAAGAATTTGGAGCTGGAGGGTGGGAAAGGGGAATATATATTTTTTTAATTTACTTTTTGAAGTGAGTAATGATTTGACCTGCTCTGTTTCAGTACATGTTACCATGGCGATGACTGCAGGGACTACAACATCCTTTCCCATGAGTAACCACACCCGGGAGAGGGTGACGGTGGCCAAACTCACGTTGGAGAACTTCTACAGCAACCTCATTATACAGCACGAGGAGAGGGAAACCAGGTACTGCCTCTGCTTCCTCTCTCCCCTCTGCAGCTTTTCTTGCTGTTTGTTCAAGGGCACTTCAATCTCCAGGGATGGGGCAGCTCCGGGAAGTTTTTCGGTATGTGGTGGTGGCAGGGAGTGAATTCCTAGAGGGCACAGGCTGTCTTTGGGGGATACGTGAACATCTCAGTCACTGAGTGATCAGGGAGCTCCACTTCTGATTTTTTCATGCAATTAATTCCTCATCATTTACTTTGTGGAAGCTGCTCTGTGCAGGGTGTTGTTTTGCAGTACATGTGAGTTTTCTCCTTTTGTGTGAGGTTGGTGACCTCTGACTCCTCTGCATGTGCCCCAGGGAATTAACTCAGCAGAGCTGCTGAGGGGTGGGAGCTTGGTTTGGGGTAAGGCAGTGGCTTGTAGTGTCTGTTCCTGCTCTGCACCATGGAGCCCATGCCAAGATTCCTAAACCCTGCAGGAGGGAGTGTATAGGAGATAGGAAAGCAGGACTGAGAGGTGTTTGATGGGGTGATGGGGTAAGGAAAGGAGGCAAAGAGCTGGTGTGGAAATAAGGGGCAGCAAAGAAACAAGGGGTTGATGATGGAGGGTTTGAGAGGCTCTCAGGTGGGCAGGATGACTTTTGGGGTTAATGTAATCCCCATCTGTAAATGCTGTTTGGGTGGTGCTGCCTGGTTCTCCTTGCATGGGAGTATGGGATGGTCATCACCACTCAGCTTCTCCCAGCAGTGCCCAGTCCTGCCTCTGAGGTGGTGAAGTGCCACTTGAATTAGGAGTCAAAGCACCAAGTGTTTGATTATAGTGAATGTTGTGTTGGATTGTCATTAGTGTGTGAAATTATCATTCCCCTGGTAATATGTTTTTAATTGAAGGGTTTTCAGTCAAGCAGCAGGGTTTCTCTCTTCATCATATTTAGTCATTATTCCATGTAATGGAGTTGCTTCTAGTTAGGAGAATAGACTGTCTATCAAGGGCCTGTAATTTACAGGATCCTGCTGTACTTCCCAAAGTGCAGAAAGGCACCAGCAGCCTGGCTTCAAGCCTTTGAATTCTTGCCCTGCTGCAGGGGGTAACCAGCCTTCAGAAAGCTGCACTCTGGCAGCTCTAAAGGAGCATCCTGTGGGTGACAGAAAGGGGTCCTGCAGCCACATTGCCATGTGCTGACCCCCTGCCACCTGTGGGGTGTTCCCAGGCTTTGCTCCCCACTCAGAGCCTCCCAGCCTGGCTGGGTGGAAGAGTTGGAGCTGTGAGCCCTGGCCTGGGCAGGACACTGGGAGGGAGAGGATGGTGCATCCAGGGGGACAGAGTGTAGTTGGCATGGGAGGAAGGGGGGCAGGACCAGGTGTGTGACCAGGGGGAGGTGGTCACACAGAGGGGATGGAGCTGGAGCTGACTGGCATGTGGGAGATGGAGCTGAGATAGAAACAGTGAAAAAAAATCCATTTTTATTCTGGTTTGTAATCCTAGTTGATAAAAACAGCTTTAATTCAGCAAGATATAATCACTGTAATGACATACTTTGTCATATATGTTTAATGCCTGATTCTGCAAGTACATAAGCATATACTTAAATTTGCCTCTACATTTTCATCAGCTTTGTTCACAAATGAGTAGCTGGGTGGAGTGAAGCTGTCTGCCTTTAAATTTCCATTTGAGACAAATTCTTCAGTACTTGGAGTATGTGAAGCAAAGGTGTTGACTTGCTGTGGTGTTATGTTTGGTTTTAATAAATAATAAAAGGTGCAATCCTCTGTTTCTCTCCTTGGCAGGCAGAAGAAGCTGGAAGTGGCTATGGAAGAGGAAGGCCTTGCAGATGAGGAGGTAAACACTGCTTAAGTAACCTTACAAACTGCTTTGCTTTTGTCCCACTGCTTCAAATGGGCATTTGAAGAGCTCACAGAAACATCAGCCAGCGTGACAGAGGGGTTTATTTTGTACATCAATGTTGCCCCTGTTAATAACCTGTTTATTAGGGAAGCTGGAAATATGTTGATTGATACTTGCAATAGTTATCCAAGGCTTTTCATGCTAGCTGTAGTTCTTAGGAGACCTGGCCATAGCAAGTATCTAGCAAGCTTTTCAAAGATTAGAATTGTTCACTGTTGTATTTGGCAAGGAAAAAAAAAGTGGCCTGTGGTTAGAAGTGGGTAGAAAGCAAAATGCTGAACCATTTTTTCTTGATTTAAACAATAAACCATCACACCTTTTCTCCTTTTGGATACAGATGAGAAGGGATCTCAGTCTGGTTGCCACCTCTCAGAATTTTGGTCAGTAAGTTGCTTTACTGAGGTCCATTACACCCTGTCTGCCTTCAGGACAGGCTGGGAAATAAGTAGGAAGAGTGTCTCAGTCCTTCTGGAGTTTTTGTGGCTGCTGTAACTCCTGAGAAGTGGGAAAATGTGGGTGTGTATTGCCATCTTGTGGCTTTAAAGGATGCTGTAATCCCAGCACGGAGTCTGGCAGGTGCCTGATCCAGGGACCTCCTTTGCAGTCTCTGAGATCTCAGCATCTTTGGGAGCAGCATTCGTCTTCTCTCGGAGTGAACCCGGTGACATTTTCATCAGAAAAAATAGATGATGGAATTTGGACAGATTTTTCTTTCAGAATTGAGTGCTTGCCTGCCATAAACCAAATGGATTGTGTTGTAGATTTATAACCAGGGCCTCTGCTGCTTGCTAAGCTCCTTGTTGCCTGTCATCACTCTTTTTGATGGGGTACAAGTTTCAGCTTTTATTGATCCTTCACACTGCCCAAAATGAATAGTCTTTGCCTCAGGTAGTGATGTTGGCCTTGGGACTGATACACTTTATTTGAACCAGTATGATAGTTTTTCATTATTCTTGATAATATTTTCATATTCTTGATAATGATAGTTCTTCATTATTTTTCTTTTTTTTTAAAAAAAAACCCTAAGTAATAAAATTAAAATACCACCACCCATGAAAAAAAGGTGAAACTGTGCCTGAGGCTTCTATGGAAAAGGCCATACTCAAGGATCATAGTTGGAGAAATTCAGAAAGAAATGTAGAAGTCTTTCTCCTGTTGGGATTCCAGAGAAGAGCTTCCCAGGAGGGGAGGGTGCATATCTTGGCTCTCTGCTGCCAGATGACTGACAGATGGCTGTGCCTGTGTCCTCAGAAAAAGCTGCGCCGGTCACAGCACGCTCGCAAGGAGACAGAGTTCCTGCGCCTCAAGAGGACCCGGCTGGGCTTGGATGACTTTGAGTCCTTGAAAGTCATAGGAAGAGGAGCATTTGGAGAGGTTTGTGGCATTCTTGCTTGAGCAGGAGATTAAAATGGAATTGACCACTGTAATGAAACATTCTAATTACAGTTTAATGAATTGTTTTATTGCAAAGCAGCAGCTATTTGGGGCATTCTCCAAGTGTGATAAGTCCAGTGATTAATCACATGCATTGATTTCCCAAGGCTTCTGGAAAGACACTTAGTTTCCCATGGCTTCCCACACTGATGTTGCCCATGGCCCTCTAAAATTATGGATTTGCAGTGGCACAGCTCCTCTTGATAAACCTCCTTTCTGCCCTGTGTCACATCAGTTATTTCTCCTCCTGAATTTTAACCTACACAGTCCAAGCTACCTGGAATTCACTGTGCCTGCTGACTTTTCCTAAAGCAAAAACTGCTCCTCACTAGTGTTCGTGTTGTACATGGTGCAGAATAATTCTTTTTTCAATATTTAACATATTTAAATGTGCTTTTAAATATTTAACAAGAGAACTTTTCCATGCCTGGCAACTGGGAGCCTTCCAGTGGATTTCTGAGGCAGAGAAGACTGACTGGGTTCTCTCTCTTGGTAAAGGTCCGCCTCGTTCAGAAGAAGGATACAGGTCACATTTATGCAATGAAGATACTGAGAAAAGCAGATATGCTGGAGAAAGAGCAGGTTTGTGATCTATAAGATCCCCTAAATCTGAAACTTACCCTGTCTAGAAAATGTTTTCCACCTTTGAAAGCTCCTGCAATGGTCTGGCAGTCCCACAGCGTTGCTACCACAGCACAAAAACAGCAGAAGTTAGGAAATAAGATCATGTAGCTGCATTTAAAAAATACTTCATTTACAACCAATTTGGAATACTGACAAAGATTTTATTTTTCTCCCCTTATCAACACGGAGCTTGTAGTATTGAATCTGTAGAAATGCATTTCAAGGAAAACAGCTTCTGGAAAATAATCCTGTGCCAAAGTAAAAACGGAGGCATTTGATGTTTTCTTTTAAAGAAAACGAGCAGAAATCACATTGTTCATCAGCTTTGTCTTCCTTGGGTTTGCTTTATGGTTGGGTCTAATCTTGTTGGGGTTCTTTTTTTTTTTTGCTTTGATTTTGTTAGTTTGGTTTGGTTTTTGCTTTTACTTTCTAGCTAACAATTCACTGTGAGGTCATAGCAAATACTTTAGCACCACAAAGCAAAGAAATCAAGGGTGGGTGTCACAAGAGACAAAAGAGGACTTTTTTCATATTAGTCCAAACCTTACCCATCATTTGCACAGCATTTCCCTGCAGTAGTGGTACTTTGTTTTTTTTTCCTGGCACAGATTATGATGTTTCCTGCAGCCCATGCCCTGAATTTAGGGAACCAGAGGAGCAGCAGGGTGTGCAGAGCAGCCAGGATTTGTGTGGTGCTGCCCCCATTTCAGAACCTGATGTGGGAAGGAGCCTGAGCTCATGCTCTACATTCAGTTTGGGACAGTGATCTTCCCTGGAGAGTGTTTATCTGCTGGAATTGTCATTGCCTGGCTTGTTTCATGGAGAGCAACAGAGGACACACATAAAAAAGAAATCTTCTAGAATTTTTTTCCCGAGCCTGGTAGTACCTGGGAGAAATCCTGGCTATTTTAAAGCAAAGTTTTTCTGTTGTATTTTAGAGCTTCATTGAGGAGTGGAGGGTGGAAAGAAATACTTTCTAATGAGACTAAATAAAGCCAGATAAAAGTAAATCCCAGCTGGAGTGTCTCCTGCAGAGGGAGAACCTTTGCCCCATGCAACCCTGTGACAAGATTCATGTAAAGATGTTCCTCACCAGTAGAACTGGGGAACAGATGCAGGAGAACTGTTTGCTGCTTTTCTTACAGCTGTCAAATATTTTTACGTGCATATGTCTTTAATTTTTCCTCCAAGATGAGTGTATGTTGTAGTGAGAACACACACCTCTCTTCCAATCTCCATTATTCTTAATTTCCAGCAAATTATGGGGTAGCAGCTTTCCATATATTTTCCAAAGCCTTAGGTGGAACTGGAATATCCTGAGCAAGGTCAGATATTCCTGAACTCACTTGCACTTTTTCCACCAGCTTTGCCAGTTCTTTCTAACAAACAGAGCCAGCTTAACAAGCTGTGCTTTGTGTTTCTAGAGAAACCCTAGGATCTTGTAAAAAAAAATGGAAAATGTGAGTATGGAAAGAGCTAGAAAAATATTTTCTTTGCTAAAAGTCATGAAAATATGCTGAAGGGCTAGGAGTGTAATGTGATGTTCTTTGTTGGAACGTTTCAGTATTTGCCCTTTAATAATAATGTAAATAAAATTTTAGGTGGCCCATATCAGAGCAGAAAGAGATATTTTGGTTGAAGCGGATGGAGCCTGGGTAGTGAAAATGTTTTACAGCTTCCAGGATAAAAGGAACCTTTACCTGATCATGGAATTTTTACCTGGAGGTAAGCTGGGTGCTGTGGCATCAGGTGATACACAGGTACTTCTTCCCTAGCTTTTGTTGGCAGCTTTATAAAATATTAGAAACAAACATGCTGTATAATTTGTGAGAATAAAAACGTTAACACTTTTAAATGAAATTCCAGTCATGTGACCATTCCTGGTTTTTAGGGGAGGGAAAAAGATTGAAGGGGTATTAAATAGACTTGAATTAAATAATTATTCTGAGAGAAATTTCTGCTTTTTACAACTGAAGCTGTTAACAGTAAAACCAAAACAGAAGAAAAGCCCTTGTTCAAACAGTTTGTGCAATAATTTAATGTGTGTAAAAATCCACTCTGTTTTCCTGGGCCATTCAATTAAAATTCCTGTTTAGGATTTTCAACTGAAAAAGGAAGTTGGGTTTGTAGGTCCTTGCTGTAATAGTTTTATGATTAGTAACTATAAGGCCAGTTACAAGGTTAAATTTAGATTCTACTGAGGTTTCTTATAGTTTTGTGATTTAAAATGTTCTGATCCCTAAGCTGTATTTTCTTCTCTCTGATGAGGTGACATGATGACCTTACTGATGAAGAAGGACACTTTATCAGAGGAGGAGACCCAGTTTTACATTTCTGAGACCGTGCTGGCCATCGACGCCATTCACCAGCTGGGATTTATCCACAGGGACATCAAGCCAGACAATCTCCTGCTGGATGCCAAGGCATGTGCTGGGCTCACCAACTGCTGGTGCTTCCACGATCCCAGGCTGCACATCCTGCTGCTGAGCAATGGGAGCCACTGGTGCCACCCCAGAGACTTAAACTGGCTGGAGGGAAGGCAGGGAATGGCCACTGTGTTTTCCTTAAAGCCAAATCTTACTCAGAAGCCTTTTAACCATTTTAAGGCAAGGCTTTTAAGGGAGGAAACCCACTCAGGGTGACCAGATGCTGATATTCATACACATGAAAAGCTGGTACCCTTCCTTTTGTGCATCTTGAAGTAGCTGTGGACAATTCAGACAATGCTAGGTGCTCAGTTTGTACAGATACATTTATTTCATCACCCACTCACCTGTGGAAGCTTTCTCAGTCAGACTGACCTTTCTGGCCATGAAATGCATCCAGTAAGCATCACTAAATCATGGAATTATCTAGGCTGGAGAAGATCTTTAAGATCATGGAGGCCAGGCATTATCACATCATGCACAGGTCTGTCAGGTTGGATGGGTTCTGTCTGCACTGATGTCTGGAAACATCAGATTAAAGCCAAGGTTACCACTGAAACAAAGCAAAGGAATTTTGTCCTGGAGGCTTTCTCAGTCACAGTGGTACCCAGTTCAAAACAAAACCAGGCAAAGCAGCTGCCTTCAACTGTTGGGAAATTGTAGATATAACCATTCCTGGGAGGCCACATCCTGTTGGAGAGAAAACAGACCCTTCTAGTACACCAAGGTTCAGTCTTTGCTTCCCTGCACTACCTATCTAAATAATGGTTTCATGTTCTCTGATTATTTTTTTAGGGTCATGTAAAGCTGTCTGATTTTGGGCTCTGCACAGGTTTAAAGAAAGCCCACAGAACAGAGTTCTACAGGAACCTCACACACAACCCACCAAGTGACTTCTGTGAGTATGAGCTGTCCTAGTTTAACATGTAAATGGTTTTGAGCTGCAGCTGTACATTGTACCTGTGTTTCTGCTGGGATAAGCAAGATGGGGCAGGCTGATTGCATTTAATTGGAAAACTGGAAATGCTTGTTCCCTGGGTCATGGGAGCATTTCACAGACAAGAAATGATGATTTCTGCAGTGGTCATGTATTTTTGCACATTCATACACAGATATGAATACACATAATGTATCTATATTTTAATGTATTTTTCATAATGTCAGTGAAGTTACAGAACTGCTCTTTCAGGAGGGACATGGGTTCCATGTGCCAAAGGACTGAAGTCAGTGACAGTCTCATTAAACTTTTTAGGAGCTGATCTAAAAATTTTAGCAAGTTCTAATTTAGAATTGCTGGTATGTGTCCTACTTACATGAGTTTCAGCTGTGTATTGGACAGTGGTTATTCTCATGTTCTCATTTTCAGTTACAATCAAGTATTTGTTTCTAGACTAAAGGATTCTAAATATACAGTTACTTAAAACTGGAGCCCTATAAATCTTTTTTCTCTTAATTCTCACAAATACATTTGTTATTTAATAACTACTTTGTAAATTAGCATTTCAGAATATGAACTCAAAGAGGAAAGCAGAAACATGGAAGAAGAACAGGCGACAGCTGGTGAGTTAATTAAATAATGTATAATTCTTGTTTTGCTTTTAAACTGTTTACAGAATGTGTTACATTAAAACTCAGTGCTAATGCTCCTGCTTTGTAAAACCTGCAAGGCCCTCATATGTGGCTCTCTACAAGCTCCCAAAATCACAAATATCTCAAAAGAAGGGGGCCCAGGTTGGAATAGCAAGACCCTGCTCTTCTCTGTGCCTTTGTTTGCCTTGTGAGCATCTGGCCCAAGCCCTCAGGTGTCCTCAGCCCCATGGCCAAGGTGTGTCTGGAGCCCTCTGAGCACAGACCTGTGGACATTGTGTACTCCTGGCTCTGATTCCTGCAGCTCAGTCACAAGCAGATGTGTGGCTGCAGCATTCCTTTTTAGAGGATTGTGGGGAATTCCCATTCTGCTGGATGGGAATGTGGTGGAAAGGCTGTGGGAGGGTGTTGGTGCTGGAGTGCTCCAGCCTGGGTTTGTGATGAGGAGGGGCCATAGAACAGGGGCACTTGTGGCGCAAACTGAACCAGAGCAAAGTGTCTGTCAGCCATGGGATTTCAGACTTCCATCCCTGCCCACGGTTTTTCACCAAAAATCCTCAGCTGTCAAATTTTGCGAGCTTTTATTTTTCCACCCCTTTTTTAAAAAGTGATCTGCTGCAGTACTCCCCAAGAGCTTTAGGGTGGTCTCTTCTTTCCTCATGAGACAAACTGAGATTACACTGCAGCCACCATGCTGCCTCATGGGGCTGTATTTCAGCCTTATTCCAGCCTGGAATTAGATCCCTGAAAAGTCTTTATCTCGAGTCCAGTAAAGGCTGATATGGCAGAACTGTGTGGTGAACAGTCCCACAGAGACAGTAAAAGGCCAAAATGACAACTGGCATTAACACTGTTGGAAAAGGAGCCATGTTCTTAGTTTTCCATTGGTTCAATCCTAAATCTTTTGGGTCTGTTTAATCAAACAAAGTGTTTCTTTATGGTCAGAAAAATGAAAGTAAAATATTTTTGTGGCAAAACTGCTTTTGGGGGACTTTTTTGGTCTTTAAGGGACTTTTTTGTTGGATTTTGGTTTTTTTCTCTCCCTAGAACATCTCGGGTATTTTTGTAATGCAGCTATCTGAAACTTTAACTAAGATGATCTTCTGATATTGCCGTTGCAATATTCTATGATTTCATCACATTAAAGGGGATTATTTCCATTTATTTTTGAGGTTCTCTGTGGTTTTAATTAATTAATTTAATTAATATAAAAGAATAATGATCTTGGGATTTTAGTTTCTGTGAATTCTCAAATTAAGCATTCTTGCTCACTCAGACAACAAGATCCTGTATGTAAACCCCTAGGAAAAGGTACTGCAAAGTGTAAAACCTCAGTATTTCTCTTTTAAAGAGATGATTCCTTTTTTCCAGGCATATTCTACTGTGGGAACCCCGGACTATATTGCTCCAGAAGTGTTTATGCAGACTGGGTACAACAAGCTGTGTGACTGGTGGTCCTTGGGAGTGATTATGTATGAAATGCTAATAGGTATGTTAAAAACCCCGGCTTGAGAGTTGTTCAAAGGTAACAGGTTTCATTTATAGAGAAGAGAAAGCCTCTGGCTAATACTTGTTAAATTTGGGAGCCCCAGTGACAAAAGCAGAGGCACAGGTCACTGCTCTCCTGGAATAATTTTATTAATTTTCTATTTGTTTGTGCAGGATATCCACCTTTCTGCTCAGAAACGCCACAAGAGACTTACAGGAAAGTTATGAACTGGAAAGAAACGTTGGTATTTCCTCCAGAGGTGCCCATTTCAGAGAAAGCAAAGGATTTAATTTTAAGGTCAGTAAGAAAAACCCACTTCTGGCCCCTTGCCCAGGCAGGGTCATCTTCCATCAGGGTGAATTTCTGTTCTGTGTGAAGGAAGCTTTATGTTGGAGGGTAGTCTGCTTTCTTCTGTCACCATTCTTGATGAATTTTTTGTCTTTTTCCCTTTGCAATCTGTTTAACATGAAGGAATAAGCTGGAATTATCTTGATTTGTACGATGGTATAAGGAGAAACAGAGCAGACCAAAACCAAAGTGATCAACACAGAAGTTTTTTCTTCTCAGAGGTGGCAAGAAAATAACCACTCACCAGCATTTAATGCATTGAACAGAAATCTTGGGATGTTTTGGATTTACTCACTTCTTTCAAAATCCCAATTTTTAATTTGCATTGAGGTTTTTGTGACCATTTTGGTGACAAGGTCAGGTAGAAATGCTCTCTTGTCCTGAGGGTGTGGGGGGCACATTGGTTTTGGGTTTGATATTTTCTCCTTTTTTTTTTTTCCTTTTCAAAGCTAATGTTATAGCCTTACAGTTTTGTTACAGGCAAGAAGGGGAATGTACTTCACGAAACCAGAATTTGTTATTAGTTCCAGCAGTGCTCCAGTAACATAGAAAAATATAACAAACACTTATCCTGCATCCAGCTAGTGATGCTAACAGCTCAAATAATTGAATTGTTGCTAACCCTCATGAATAAGTTTCTGTAAAATAGTTATACTGCTTTTTCAGTATCTGTTTCTCTACTGTTCTGCTCAACCTTCCTTGCCAGCATCCCGAGTTCTTTGCTGAACAGAGTACAGAGTACATTACTGCTGAGGATTTCTTCCTCTTAAATCCTGGCTGTGTTTGGGGAATTTTTAGAGATTTCAGTGTATTTGTTAGCATGTCTGGCTCATGCATCTACTTACACAATGATTACTTGAATTTATCAGTTTGCCTCCACAAGGAGAAGGGTTAAAATTGGGGTAAAACATCTTAGTTATAAGTAATCTATTAAAATGAGGTGGAAACAGGTTGGACAACAACCACCTGGGCATTTTGGGTACTTTGTCCATTATGGCTTGGACAAGTTGGGCAACATGTGTTTTAGTTTAAAGGGAGATGCAGACAAAGCTAAAGGGTTATGGATAGAGATAAATCCAAACTAAAACAAGCTCAAGTTCAGACAAAGCCTGACAAATCCTGTGGCTGAGTGTTGTTACAGGGTTTGAGGTCTGTTGTTAGTCCTTGGCACCACCCAGCCTGCTGGGCTGCAACACAAATATAGGCAGGATTTCTTCCCCACTGACACCCAGCTACAACAAAAGAACTTTAATTTATAATTGGAGACAGTTTATAGCCTAACCTGCTGTGCTACACATGCAGGAGATGGCTGGGATTTAATGAATTCCTAGGCAGATGTTGGTATTCCCATCTCCTGGATGAGATAACTGACAGGCTTTTCCCATCCAGAGGAGAAGGGGCAGCCTCTGCTGCTCCCTGGAGCAAATGCCTGAGGTCACTGAGTTGCTGTCAGGGAGCTTCCACCTCCCTGTTTTCCTTCTTTAGGGTTTTAGGCTTTTCCTGTCTGGCCTGCTGGAGCAGGTAACAGTCCCCATCTCAACAGGCCCTGGGTCTTTGTATGACCTGCACCTCTGAGGAGAGGGAAGGGGGAGAATAGGAGCATGGCATGTTTGGAATGGGCTGGCTCACTGGGATTCCAAAATATGACATCAGAGAGCAGTCCTGATTTACCAAGTGTATCTGTTCTTCTTAGTTTGACTTTGAAACAGGGATGTTTAGACAGCTGAGAACATGCAGAGGAGTTCTCAGTAGTAGGGATTTAAGCCTCCATTTCAAACTGATATTACAGGACCAGAACGTGAAGCAACTTTTCACAAACCTGGAAGATGGGGATGCAGCAATTAAGAAAAGGTGTCAGTTACTGGCATTATAGCTTTTTCTTTTGGGATTTAACAATGTTCTGCTTCTACTATTTCCCTTCTCTCCTAGAGGCAATGGGCTGTTTTGATGTTACTCCAAGTGGTGGAATAATTTGACAGAACTTGAAATTCTTGATACTGGGTACTGTTGCTTCTGTTTGAATTTATTGTAACATTCCCTTTGTTTTTTCCCCTTTTCCAGGTTTTGTATCGACTCAGAAAATAGAATTGGTAGCAATGGAGTAGAGGAAATAAAAAGTCATCCATTTTTTGAAGGAGTAGACTGGGGACATATCAGGTATGTATATACACACATGTTTTATAGGAAGAATAAAAGCCACAAAAGCAAGAATTTCATGTAGTGTGATGTCAAGGACAATTATTTCCAATTTGTCTTTCATTTTGAAAGGCAGCCACTGGCTATAGGTGGGGGACACTGAAGGTTTCCGGGCCTTGCTGACATTCATAGAAATTATCAGAGTTTAACTGTCTTGTGATGCCTCAGATTGCTCCAGACTGTCCAAAATGGAAACAAATTGTTGTGGGGTGGCTGTGGATTTAGTTGTAAGTGTAGTAATTAGAACTGTGGTGAGTTTACAGGTGTAAATCACTGCCTTTCCCACAGTGCTGTGTCTCAGTGTGAACATTTTGGTGGCACAGATTCTTTGGGCAGTTTCAAAAGCCACCTTAAAACTCCTTCAAGGGCTTCCTGACTGTGGAGGTGGTAAAGCAGAGCCAGCCTGGTTTGGGAGAGAGATGCTGAGTGTCACAAAGGGGAGCTACAGTCCAAAGGTTTTGGATGAGGTCCAGGCTGATGAGCACAGGAATTGTAAAGCTCTGGATGCAAGTGCAGTCCTGCTGGGCTGGGTTTGTGAATCAGGGTAACCACAGTGGTGGCTGGTGACAAGATCATGGTGATAACTGTGTGGCAGATAAGTGTGGGATGCTCTGTCACTTAATGGGAAAATTATGTTTGCCCCAAGCCTGCCAGGAAGACACCAATGGGGACAGGGAACCAAACCATCTCCCCATGGTGTCAGCAAACAAGAGAGTCAGACTCATCTGTGATGCACTCAGTAGAACTCTTGTGCTCTGCATTAAGGGAAGTTGTGTAAAAAGCTAAGTTAAAACTGGAACTTAATGCCTCATTTCCCAATATTCACTCTGCTGCCATTTATCTTTATTTGCAGGGAAAGACCAGCTGCAATCCCTATAGAAATCAAAAGTATTGATGATACTTCCAACTTTGATGAATTTCCTGAATCGGACATTTTACAGCCAGGTGAGACTGCCGTTGTGAATTCCAAATCTCCATCTGTGACATCCAGAATACTGCACAGATGCCTTTGTTGTTGTTTATACTAATTTTTCTGATGCCCCAATCAAGTTAGTCTGTAGATCAAATCTCTATTTTCTTTGAAGTATGAGTGTAAACCTGTCATCTCTCATAGCTGCAAAGCCCAGAGATTTTAAGAGTCAAAGCCATTGGTAAAAATGGTTTGCACAGGTAGTGAGCACAGAAAGCAGTGGAATTTTCAGCCAGTCTGTCTAACCAGATTCTGGTAAAATGCAGAATCTGGTTAGACATGCACTGATTTGCTTTTCATCTTCAGTGACTTTTGAGGTTTGTGCCAAACATAATTGTTGAGATATTTGTGGGTAAGAATTTGCAGACAGTTGATGACTTAATTCACAGTAATTCATGAACCTGAGTGGCTCTGTAAATCACTTTAGGTTTTTTTTAGTTATTGATTTCTCTTAGCAAGTTACAGGAATTTTTTGTGTGTAAAAGGCTCAGTTCTGTGACATACAAATACTCCCAGGTCCCTCTGTTTTCAGTTACTTGAAGATTGGCAGATGTTTAACAGTGATTAATTGCTGTCTGCTAAGTGTAGCTGTGTTAACAGCCGTAAGAATTGTCCAAAAGCTGTTGGTTATTTTTTTTCTGAAATGGCTTTTATTTAATGGTGAGGAAGTTTGTCCTTTTGATGCAAAGCAACCCATCTCCAGTGCCTAAGCTGGTTAAGTCCATACTTGGATAATGCCAAGAACATTTTTATTATTTTGGCATTTCAGACCCACAGAAAACGGGACTGTACATGTAGATACCTAAAACTCAGAATATCAGAAATGTCACGGGGTTTGTAATGGTGTATCCTGGTGGGTGTGTTAGAGGCTTCTGTCAAGGTATGGAAACCTGGTAGAGTGTGTAGACATAATTTTTTAAAAACAAAGAAAAACAAACCCTCCCTTTTTCTGCTTCAGAGTTCTATCCTGAAATTATAACTCAGACCATTGACAAAAGGCAACTGACCTGATTAGAAACAGGATTTCTTCCAGGAGTTTCTGCTGACTAAGGAAATAAGAGTTCAGGGCTGTTTAGCTCTGTGAAAAGTCCTCTCAGCAGCAGCCTGGATTTAACTGTTGTAATGTGTGTTTGCTTTTGTTTCTGAATTCTAGTGCCAAACACGACGGAACCTGACTACAAATCCAAAGACTGGGTTTTCCTCAATTACACCTACAAGAGGTTTGAAGGGCTCACCCAGCGAGGCTCCATCCCTTCCTACATGAAAGCTGGGAAGTTGTGAAGCAGAACACAACCCCGCAAAGGAGATTGCAAACACAAACCTCAGGTAGCTGCATCACCAGGCCCGCTTGGCGTTAGTTATCAACACATCGAATCTGGTGCGCATCGATTTCACACGGAAATTCTACAGGATTAGGATTTCTAAGACTACTACAGGAATTAGTTGGCAGTGCCAGCTGGCTTTTTTTTTTTTCCCTTTTTTTTTTCTTTTTTTTTCCTTTTTTTTTTAATATTTGAATATTTTTGTTAACTTTATTATACCAAGGTACTGGAATAAAAGGAACGTGCATCCCTTTTCCTGCACTGCCTACGTGTGGATAACGGTTAATTATGCCTCTCTGTACTGTGGCTTTGTTTGTACTGTAAACCATCTAATCCACCCAGGAGGGAAACATATCATTTGATGCAGCATTGTTGTTGTACTGCTCACCTGCTGGGGTTTAGATATGCAGTATAAAGAAAATTGTCCACATTTGCAAACCTCTCTGAGCAGTTGCTCAGGGGTGTTCCATTTGTGGTCTGCAGATCCCCCATGAGTGTAGCACATGGAATTATTTTAAATAGCAGTGTCCTCTGGGCCTCTTTATGTCCTGTGTGCCCTCTCTTGCCCCAGTGCAGGACTTTATCAGCCCGTTATCATCCTTTTGTCCCTTTTCCCACAGTGTTGTGGCAGTGAGGCAGTCCCTGTGATCTGTTCAGTGGTATTTCTGCTTTAAAGGATGGTTGGCAGTATTGCTGTTAGAGGTGATGATGCCTACTGGCAATTTCAGAAGAAAAAAGGAATCTGAATAAAAAGTATCAATATTTTTAGCAGAAGGGAAATGTTCTGATACAAAGTTTTGAGGAGATGGCGGAGTTTCCAGGACTGCATTCCTGCCTCTGCCTCTGCTTTAAAGCAGATCATCTTTGAGCTGCTCATAATTCAACATTGTCTTCTCTCTGTGCAAAATGTGTTCTAGAGAAGTGATCAGGTTGGTGCTTTTTCTTTTTTTCCCTCCCTGAGCAGCTGCAGGCAGAAGGGATCCTGCTCTAACCTCTCCAGAATCGCAGCCTCTGCTCACATGGAGGAAATGGAGTGTCCCACTAGACTCAGACTCTCCAGAGGGCTCCTTTTCTTCCAGGATCTCCACCTGGCTTGGCCATGGGATTAGAAGGGATCAGCTGAGCCTGCAGCCCAATTTCCAGGGACCACCTAAATGTTCTTGTGGCCAGTCTGCAGGATGGTGACAACCTGACAGCCAAGCCAGGTCTCCTTCCCCCAGGCAGAGGAAGCAGAAGCAGAAATTCCTCCATGTGCAGGCTCTGGTTTTGTACAGCTCAGCAGCAGTTCAGGACTGAGTTGCACTCCCTGAGCAGTTTGCAATTATCTGGTCACTGGTGACATTCTCTGCCTGTACTCACAGCTTATCTGCAGGGCTTTGAACCTGTCACAGTACAGCAGAGATCTCTGCTGTCATTTTCTGGTCAAAAGAGATGTACAGCAATGAACAATTCCCCAGTGGCTGAACAAGCAGAGTCACTGTTGCTGTCTCCCTCCTCTGCACACCAGTGAAAGGCACCCTAGAACCTCTGCAGCCCCCTCTGAGTGGAGCACAGGATGTTTTGGCATACAGCAGGAAAGATTCCACTGGACTGACTTCTGTAGCAATATGGAAACTACTGTTATAAAGCCATTAGAGAAATATTTATTGCTGTTAGGCACTGTGGTATCAGCTGTTCTGAATTATTTGTATGCTCTGGAAAACATACTGGGATGTTAATCTGTTGCATAAGAGTCCATTTGCCAGCAAGATTTCTGTGCATCAGTGCCTGGTAGTCTCCCTTGAAGCATCTAATATCTGTTATTTATACCAGTTTTAGTCTTCAGCCCCTCAAAAAGGAGTAGCCACTGCCTGAGGCCCATCCAGCTCCTTGATCTCCCAGATTTGCTTCCCAGGCCTTACACTAATTAACATCCCTGTACTGCTGTTGGGGAAAGGTCCTTAAAAATTCTTCAGTGTTCTTCTTAGCCTTGTCAGTGTGCTGAGGCTCAACCTGTGGCCATCCAAAGGCTGTACAAAAACAGTAACTCATTTAAATCCACCTTTCAGGCAGCATTCTGCCAGTGCCCCAACAGCTCCTGAGGCTTCTCAGGAAAGGAAATGCCCTTCCTAAGGCCTTGACTCCAAAACAGGGAAGCTCGGGCAGGAACAAAAATCCTGAGATGCAAACTTGGCCTCAAAGGACACTGCTATTCAAAACAAATTTCATTGGTTTTAATTTCCAGTCTTATCCATGGGGCACTGTGTGCACTGGAATTGGAATTCCTGCAAACACCACCTTCAGCAGAGCACAGTAACCCCATTAACGTTACCCACAAAGGAGTCTTTGCTCAAACTTGTTCAGACAAGCTCAGTTTCATGGAAACTGCAAATGCTCAGTGATACTGGTGATTTTTTTTCTCTTGTGGGGCTTAGGGGAGGGCAGAGAAATACACACTTAATTTAAAGCTATCTATTAAACAACTATGTCTGTACATACTCACTGGTTTACAAACTTGGGAAAAAGCTCAACCCTTCTACTTGCAACACTAAAGATAATACTAATTTAAAACTGCAGATGATTAATCATATCAGTGCTCACATAGGAGTTATATCCATAAGGAAACAGCCTGCAGCCTATCTAGCATAAACTCCTGTATTGTGGTAGTTGACTTTTTAAATTTTTTTTGTAAACATAGCATTATTTTAATCAGTAAGTCAAGTTAAACAATATTAACTACTGCTTTTAGGATGATGGGGGGTTTTTTAAAGGTGAAACTGTGACACTGTAATGGATTAAAGAGAACAGCAGGTTAATCTACACTGGCTTTCAAAAAAATGGAAGTGCAACATATCTTTAATTTTGTTATTTCTGTCTGATTCCTTTGGATGGTTGTGTGTTTTCCTTTGGCAATGTTAGTCACTGTGCCATTTATTTTTCTTATTCTTGGAGTACCAAAGATCCTGAAATGGCTTGATGATTGCAACCATGTGAAAATTTATTTTCTGGAAGTATGTTTTGTTAGACTTTTGTTAAAACGTGAATTGTGTATGCAAATTGTTATCAGAGGTTTGCTGGGACGTTTACCTATTCCAGCAGGGAAAACTTGAGTGCGTCGATGGAAGTGGAGAGCCTGAATCCAAATTCTGGATTGGAATTCCCTGGAAGTGGGGAGGAAGTTTGGATTGGGAACTGCAGCTGAGCTTTTGCACTTCGTTCCATCTCCAATCAGCATGAGCGAGTGGCCTTAGGTACAGGACATCAGCAGAGGTTGTCTCATGTGCAAAAGGAGTTTAAAAAAAAAAAAATTGCCAGCATTCAGAAATCAAATCTTGTTGATACTGCATTTGCACTGTTCAATTTGCCTTGCTGGAGAGTTATAGAAGTGTTATTTTTATAGGTCAATTGTTCCCCACCTGAGCCGTTGGAGACAGTCTGGGATAAGGGCACCTGCCCGGGGGAGTTCAGGAGTGGGCACCAGGAACAGCACACAGCTCTGCTGGCAGCTCCTTCCCCAGGGGTGACATTCCTCCTGTGCCCAGCAAGCAGGGAGTGCTGCAGTCTAGCCCAGGTAATGCTTAGGAAGTGCTCTCACTTTCTCAATGACACGAGCAAATACAGGCGTTGTAACACACTGTACCTTGTCCTCTTACTGTTGGGATCTCACAGCAGCTCGTTCTTGGAGTCAAAATGGCAACTGCTATATTTTTCCTAGACTGTTTCATTAGTTGTGGTTGGGAAAGTTACATAGAAGCATTATAAAAATTTATATGAGGCTTTTTACAGCATTTGAAAATAAAAGTAGCATTCTTTTTGTAAAGTTGCAGTTTTCATTTCTTTTACCCTGGTGTACTGGATTTCTTTTCTGGAAAGGGAAAATTCTAAGGAATTGAGATCCTATTTTGTGAATTCTCATCTCGAATTCCATGGACAATGAAACACCCCAGTGTTGTTACACTCAATCAGAAAGTAGAGAAAGCAAATACTGTTTGACTTGTCCCACCTGCAGTCACGTGAACAAGCTACTTCTCAAATGGTTACTGATCTTCTCCGGTCTTACCTTCCCCCTAGGCTGTAATTTATCCAGGAAAGGCTTCCAGGGGCAGTTGTGTCCTTTGATCCACTATAGAATCCTTTCTGTCCTACTGTTCCACTCTCCCTGCCAAGTTCAGAGCAGCAGAAGCAGTGAAAGTTGTGTAAAAAAACTGATCAGAGTAGAGCAGCTGAAAGCCAAGAGAAGCAAGCAGACACTGCCTGGCCTTGTCTGGAGCCCTCCTGAAAAGAACAGGAGGCCTCCCTCCCTCTACTCCAGAACTGCTGCTCTCAGTAAAGGCAAAAATACAACAGAATTTTGCAAATTCTATTTAATGGGATCACCCTTTTCTTCCTTGACTGTACATGATTGTATGGCAGAGGTACACATTGGGAAATACAGGTTTAGTTCTTTACCTCCTTGCATTACCAAATCATGTATTCCTCAGAAAAAGTACTTGAATGGCGAATATGAAGGCTATGCCTTCAGCATCAGTCCATCTCTTTTTAAATCTTAGCTTAGGGTTTATAAGACAAACTGCAAATATCTACATTTTTCATTTCTTTGTTCTTGTACAAAGTGTGCCTGGTACCTAAGCAAAACAATAATGCTTTGGACAATAGGAGGCCTTTTCTGACAATCCTAAGGAAGGAGAAGGGAGGAATATCCAAAACAGTCTGTCTCTTCTGGGAGTGAGGACAATAGTGGCTCCCAGCTCTGGACTAGGAAGGATATATTTGCAGCTCAGGAAGTGCTTAATGTAGCTGGAAATGTACAAGGCTGTCAGGCATTGGAAGGGGCCGCCCAGGGATGTTTGGAGTCTCCATCCCTGGAGGCTTTTAAGGAAGAACTGGACGTGGCACTCAGTGCTCTGGTCTGGGTGGTGGGGTGGGGATCAGTCACAAGTTGGACCCAACAATCCTGGAGGTCTTTTCCAACCTTCATGATTCTGTGCTTCCATTTCTCTAAGGTAATGTGGTTCATCAGACATGTAAATTTTAAATATCGTAGAGGTACTAAAATGCCTGTGCCACAGCTGAATTTCCCAGGTGAAAGCAGGTTCTAAAGGTGGGTGCAGGCCCTGTTCCTTGTGAGCCACGCTGGGTTCAGCCATGCCAGGCTCTGCAGCATGCACTGCCTGCTCCTAAAAATCCACCAGGTTCCAGGTGCATTAATACTGGGAGAGCTGAAGGGCAAATTGGTGTGTGTGTCACACACTGAACCGGCCCCAGGGTTTGGACACTTCATCACTCAGGAACACTGCTGCAGTGGGTGTGAGAGGAAATTAATCTCTCCAATGCAGAGGGAGCTCATCCCTCCACCTCCTGCTCCTCCCAGTGCCACTCCTCAGGTTATCTGAGCCCTTGGAGGTCCCTGTTCCTGGGGGAGATGGGGCACACAGACTTCAATCTCCTCATGCTGAGGAGAGAGTGAGCACAAGTTTCTCATTTCCCAACCAAACCTGAGCTCTGCTAGGAACAGTTTGTTTCAGATCTGAACCGACCCTCGGTGCCACGTCTTGTTTCCGTACCAGCTGCTTTAATCTGTTTCTAGTGAGCCACCATCTGCTGTGGCTTCTCCCTCCTCCAGGAATATGTGCTGGCTCTCCGTGCTGTCCCCAGGCAGTTCACTTCCACTGGCAGCAGCTCTTTCCCCTCCAGGTGCCTCTGCCCATCCTCCCCGCCCCAAAGACAAAATCTTTGCCCTTGCCTCTACAGTCCCTGCCCTTGGGATTGAATGATGAGAGGGCGGCTGGTCAGCAGAGTGAGTGCTGAGCCCTTGAGGCTGCTGTGTAAAAGTGTAACCACAGCCCCTGCTCCACATCTTGCAAGAGACACTGCAGCTACAGAAAGTGTTACAGACACATGGAGGTAACACCTTCCTTCCAGAGCTGTGTGCAGGATCTGCCCCCAGCGTGGCTATAATGGCCAGGGGGTGATGGAGCTCCAACAGGATGCCAAGATATTCCCCCTGACCTCGTCTGGGTACGTGTGGACACGCACAAAACCAACTGGAAACGGGAGCAGTGATTTACTGGGAGTGCACAACTGCAACAGTTTTGGACCCTTCATTTCCCCAATTCTACTTCTGACTTCACTATGTCTACTTAATACTGGTGAATGATCAGATAAGAACTTCAGTGGCTTGTTTTGATCAGGACAGGGTGAAATCACTGGCAATCTAGACACACACGTCAAGATCTTCAGTCCAGCAGGCTTTCTTTGAGGTCTCACCCAACTCCCATTGACGTCAGCAAAAGATGCCTATCTAAAGCCCAAAGAAACCAGGAACAAGGATGGTCTTCAAAGCAAACTGGTTGGTGACACCATGCTTTGGTGTTCCTTACAAATGAGACAAAAGAAGATTTCACTCTTTATACAACTCAGCTGGTTGAAAAGCAGTGTGTGGAGAGGAGGCCTTTTGGCTTCGAAGACAGTGGTGAGAAACTGGCCTGGCACTTCTGCTGTTAAACAGGACAATATTACCTGGTTTTTAACAACTGAAATCAAACTAATGCCTCGAGGAAACTTTGCAAAATGTACAATCTATTTAAATGCCACTTTCAGGCTCTCATTAGGCATTCAGAAACTACCAGTTTCTGCCAGGAACAAAAAGGCTATTTCAAAACTGGAGATTATTTTGTTTTAAAATCAGAAGTGGCTCCATCAAATTGAGAGACTTTGTGGTAAGAGATTTACAAGCAACTGAATTATTTTGTGTGAATTTGTGTGAACTATTTTCACCAGCCTGGACTCCAAAATGAAGCAGGCACTTTGGAAAATGTTAATCCTTTTGACTGCCTTTAATTTTGTTAGACAATCACACACTAAATTGTCATCCTGCTGGCTCCAATACTGAGATTAGAGAGGAAGAGCAGGTAGGATTTGTATACTCAAGTTAAACTTGTTTCATCACGCAAGGAATTTGTCCATGATTCCCAAGTGTCCAAGGCCAGATTGTATCCCTGTCACAATCCAGTTGGATGCTGCAGAACAGAATCCATGCTCCTGGTATTGTGCCAGTACAGCACAGTTCATTGCTAGTGAAGCCTGATTTTTTTTTTTTTTTTGAGGTGCTGTTTTTTGCTTCTTTGAGGGGCTTCCACAGTAATTACTGACCACAAATAAAGAGCTTATTTTTACTATTGGCCAATGACAAAATGATTATGCTATTTATATAATTTTTGAAGCAAAAAACTCTCTGATTTGGGGAAGAACTTTTGCTTTAAAGTGACAGCAGATTTTACCAATACACAGACACAGAATTTGTAGCAAAGTCAGTAGATTGCTTGTGGTGCCCTTAAAAGTAATCCAGTGATCTTCAAGCAGAATAAGATACAAATAACAGACTGAAATAGATTTTTTTTTAAAAAAGATTAATTCTTATAACTAGCTAACTTGTTCATGTGTCCTGTACAAAACCACACTTGATTCTGCATTTTCAGCCATGTAAGACCATGGTCTGAGGGGAAACCATAAACATTTTTGTTCTGGGAGAGAAGGTTATGAAAAATCTCTGTTTGTACTTACAAAGCTGAGTCACTTCAGTTTCCTGATATTAAGTTTCAGCAGAAAAAAAGTTCTTTGGCTCGCCCTGAGCAGTCACCTAGGAGTGTTTTTGTGAGGAGTAACACAAGTCACCCTGATAATGGAGAGTGAGTCCCAGTGTTCCCTCTCCAGATTTTGTCAGTGAGGTGTGTGTGGGCCCCAGCAAATACACAAAGAAATCCACATCTTCAGGGCAGCATCTCCCATGTCCTGGGAAACAGCTTAGACATGCTATGCTGTGGATGTGACAGAAGAGAAAAAAAAAGGAGGAGTAATACAGACACTTTAACTGCTCAGCCTCAGGTTATTATTTAACTGTCCTGAGGTTTGATTGTTATTTTTACCCATTTTGCACGTTGTTGTATAAGTTGTTTGGAGAAAAGAGGCTATCTGTGGCTTACATAAAGCGTTCTGTTCCCTATTTTATTGCTGAAAGCTACTCAAGAGAAAGTGCTCACCTTAAAATGGTGCAAAAATATCAAGTGTGGCCTACTCAAAATCAGTGCCTTACATAAACTGGGATCCTGCTCTGCCAAGACTGGAGGCAAACTGTGCTATAAACACCAGTTACTGTCGTGTATTAAAGGTTCAGCAAAGAGCCAAATCATCACCTTTGAATAAGAAACGAATACAAGAAATGATGTCTCAAATCTGTGTTAATGATCTGGCAGTGCTCTCTCTTTGTAGGAATTATCCCAGTGCTGGGTGACATGCCACTGGGCCATGGATGAGGAGCACGACAGGCAGAAATGCTGCCAAGAGACTGATCTGATTTTCTGACCTGGTGCCAGAAACTTCTGCAGTGAATTGCAACTGCACTAAAAAATATGAAATAAAATGCGAATCAGGTACAGTAGTTCTGTTTCCAGTGAGCCAGTTAAAAAAAAAAAAATTAAATGTCCTCATTAATGTTCCCATGTGGAGAGAGTTTGTATTTAATGGCTGTTTAAGCTTGTTAAAGCAGTTTGGGGGAACTATTTAAATGTTTAACTCATTGAGCTTTATAACTGCCATCTTCTGCTTTCTGTGGTTCTTGAGTCGCTGAAACATTTTCAGTCAGTGTGGCTGACTCACTTCTGAAATCCCCTTAACATTTGGGTGTCCACTGATGATGCAAACCCGGAGGAGGGAGCTCCCAGCTTCAAAACTGGGGCAAGACAGTATTTTAGCAGGACAAAAGATGATATTTAAGCTTGCTGGGAATAAACCCTTAGAAAATTTTCTCAGGATCAGTCGTGGTATAAGAATAAAATAAGTGTGCATTAATGCTAGTGGTTTTCTCAAAGACAGCAACAGCATCTTAACTTCTGATTTTTAGCTCTCCCTTTTGTTTTCTATTTCATTTAGGGCAGAAAGGGTCTGTAGTTCCTTCTGTTCAATGCAAAACTCTGCAAGACCAACTGAAGTATGATGGAGATATACATACATACATATATATATATGTGTATATATATATTTAATTGCATTAGTAACAGTGTGATTACTATTATTAGAACATAAAACTCTAAAATGAAAAGTCAGATATCCAAGGGAAAAAAGTACCTTATGAATAAGTGTGCACTGAGACTATCACAGAAGCACCATGGGATTTCTTCAGCAGCATCCCCAGCTGGGAGCCACGGTTCCCTGGCCTATTCCCTGGAATATTCTGTCAGAGCCATGCACCCACTCCTTCCACGTGCTCTAACCCTTGGGCTCTGCCACGGGCAGGATGCTGAGCTGCCCACTCCCACACAGACAAGGAGCTTCCACATCAGATGGGAAATGTGTTGGGAGCTTCCAATTATAAAAGATGTCACGAATGGAGTTCAGGATTGTGTCTGAGGAACCATCCTCGAGATTATAGTTTGGAGTTTAGACACATGAGTTCTGCCTACATCTCTGAAAGCCATGAAGGAAACACATCCTTGTTGTCTGGTTGGGTTTTTTTCTCCCCAACTCTACCTAACTAGGTGAGTTGCTGATTTTCCACCACATTACATAAAATTCATAGGTGTTCGAAGGCATTTGGCTTGCAGTGTTTTGGGAGGATTTACTTTCTCAAGCCCTTAGAATCACAGAATCATTCCACTTGGAGAAGACCCTGGAGAGCATTCAGCCAAAGTGTTATCTCAGCACTGCCAAATCCACCACTAAACCACATGCCCAAGTACCACATCCACACGTGCTTTAAATACCTCTGGGGTTGGTGACTCCAGACTTTTCCTGACAGACTTTTCCAATGCTTGACAACCCTTCAATGAAGAATTTTTTTCCTAACATTTAATCTAAACCTCCCCTTGCACAGCTTGAGGCTGTTCCCTGTCATCCTATTGCTTTTTACTTGGGAGAAGAGACCGATGATCCCAACCACCTTTTTGTGTGTATTTAGTCACATTCTCTTATTCACTTTTAGCAAAGGATGTTTTTATCTTAAGAGTCTGCCCCCAGGTCTGAAAAAACTGACTCCTTGTCTGCAGCTCTAAAGACACCAATTTTAACAACTTAGATACTGACCACTAGAACTGATGATGAAATAACATAATATCCTTTGCAAATTATTACATCTATGCTTGCCAGCTCCACAGGATCCCCATTACTAATAACAGACAGGGAAAGCCTCCAGAAAAGTGGGAGAACACCTGCAGAAGGAGCTTTCTCCACACATCACCAACTCTGTAGCTCTTGCCTCACTAGTAAGCAACACCAGCTGCACTTTAGGTTCCCTCGTGCCTGAGTTCGTAGAATCATGGAGAATCCTGAGTTGGAAGGATCACTGACATCCAATTCTTGGCCCTGCACAGACACCCCAACAATCCCACCCTGTGCATTCCTGAGAGCATTGTCCAAACACTCCTGGAGCTCTGGCAGCCTTGGGGCTGTGACCATTCCCTGGGGAGCCTGTTCAGTGCCCCAGCACCCTCTGAGGGAAGAACCTTTTGCTGATATCCACCCTAACCCTCCCCTGACACAGCTCCAGCCATCCCTTGGGTCCTGTCCCTGGTCACACAGAGCAGAGATCAGGGCCTGCCCCTCCTCTTCCCCTCATGAGGAAGCTGCAGAACTGCTGTGAGCTCTGACCTCAGTCTCCTCCAGCTGAGCAGACCCAGTGCCCTCAGCCTCTCCTCATGTGGTTTCCCCTTCAGGCCCTTCACCATCATTTTCATAACCCTACTTTGGACACTCTCTGAGATCTTTAGATTTTTCTTGTGTTGTGGTGCCCCAACAGAGAGAAGCAGCCCTGAGCAGCCCATGGAGATGGCCCAGGTCAGGATTTGTGTGCTTGAGCAGAAGCCTCTTCAGTCACAGCTGCAAGTGGAACTGAGCGGGCACAGCTGCACCAACACGGGGCAGGACAGCGGGAGAGGCATTGCTGAGATCCTGTGTGTTTGCAGAGGTTTCATTTCAGACTGGTTCCAGTGGGATCTGCTGGAGGGAAGGAATGCCTGGGAATAGCTGGAACACACTAATCATTTACAGGTGCACCTTGAGGTCTTTGTGCAAAAGGAACACACCTCACTCACAGCAGCACTCCAGGGTGTGAACCAGAGCACCGGGATGGGCAGCTTCACTCCAGAAGTGTGCTCCTGGTACTGCCAAAAACCAGCTACAGGTCTGCTAACACAATTCCACACACTTGTGAAAGTTACCCCTATTTTATGCTGCTTTTCACTGATAGATGTGACTGCTCTCTGACCATAGAGGCCTCTGCCAACCAACTATTCCAAGATCCTGAGGATTCCTGAGATACAGTGTACAGCACCCAGAGGAAGGAACAGCAGCCCTGCCCAGCCTGGGGACACGGGCAGGGCACCAGCCCAGGTGTTGCAAAATGGGGAGTATGTCAAGATTATCTTAAGCTTGCATATTCTTTCATGTAAGATCTTTGTACATTTCCAAGCCTAACCAGCAAGAATGGAGATCTAGCCATTGGAAGAGGCAGCTGCCAGCATCCCTCACTCAAGGACATCCTGGAACTAACACGTTTTAAGGAAGTAGTAAATCAGTGTTGATCTGTGTCTGTGTATACATTGCTAACTTGGCAAAATACTCCAGGTCGATGTGTTCTACAGCTGAATTGTATTCATTATAACACACACACAAAAAAATATCACGTCTGTATGTCAGAAAGGCCCTGCCCAGGTGCAGACATGCAGAGAAGTCGGCTGCATGGGAAACTTTATGGCAAACCCTGAACACTCCTAAAAGAGGTGCTGTGCTTGGAAACTTCCTTACTCTGAATTTCCGTGTATAAATAACGGCATGAAAAGTCTGGCGTTAGTGCTTGATTTGCGGTATTACACCAGAGCAGCCAGGCTTGGGCAGCTCTGCAATAACCCATCGGTGTGCTCCCGAGCAATTTGCTTTCATCGCACTTGTCACTGAACCCCCAGAAACTCTCGGGCCGCTCCTGGGGATCGAACCCGGCCCCAGGGGCAGCGTGAGGGGCGCGGGGCGGCGCCGCCACCGCCGCACATCTCGCGAGAGGCGGCGCGGGGCCGGGGCGGGAACATGGCGGGGCGGGGGCGCTGAGGGGGGGGCTGGCGGGGCAACCCGCGGTCCCTCCCCGGCGCCGGCGGCTCCTCCTCGGCTCACCTCAGCTCACCCCCTGCATGCCGGCGGTGCCGGGGGCGCTGTGGAGCGGGGCACGGGGCCGCCCGCCATGGCCGAAGCAGGAGCGGGAAGCGCCGAGGGCGCCGAGGAGGAGCGGCGGGCGGCGGAAGGTGGGAGCGGGTCCGCCCCAGGAGCGGGCGGTGGGCGCCCCGGCTCCCTCTCCCCTCCCGCGCGTTGCTCCGTGCGTGGGGGGCGATGGCGGGTGCCGCGCGTGGGGTGTGTCTGCCTGTCTGTTTGTGTCTGTCTGTCCGTCTGTCCGCCCGCCTCGGTGATGTGGCACGGGCGGGTGTTGTTGTGGGGCTGGTGCCCGTGGGGCAGTGCCGTCTTTCCGCGAGGGCGCTCGGGGCTGCCCCTGTGCCCGGTGCCGCTCCGGGGCCGCTCGGGTTTGTGTCTTAATTCCCGTTGGGCGCTCCTCGCTCGCTGCTCCCGCTCAGCGGAGTTCAGTGCAGGTACCTGGAGCGCCCACACGGGAACACGGAATCACGGCGTGGGGTTGGAAGAGAGCTCTGCAGAGGGTCCCGTCCGCACCCCTGCCCGGGCAGGGTCACCTGGAGCGGGTGACACAGGAGCGTGTCCAGGTGGGGTTGGAATGTCCCCAGAGAGGGAGACTCCAGGCCCGCCCTGGGCAGCTGTTCCAGGGCTCGGCCACCCTCAGTATACAGAAGTTCTTCCTCTCACGAGAAGGTGGAACTTCTTGTGTTTAGTTTGTCCATTGCTCCTTGTCCTGGCACTGGGCAGCAGTGGAAAGAGCCTGGCCCCGTCCTCTTGGCATCCGCCTGTGTAATGGTCACTGTGTGCTGTACTGCTGTGACAGATGTGTCACCATACTGATGCGATGTGCACTAAAAATCTGTTTGTTTCTGTGGGTTTTTTTTAAACTTCGTTTGTAGTTCACTGTTTCTGGTACACATGTAGCCTTGCCTTCCAAAAACTCTAGTGTGATTTGATTTTGGTAGGTAAACATAATTTAGTATTTTAGGTATAGTGATTCTGGCTTTTCTCTGTGTGTGTGTGTGTGTGTGCCTGCCCACGCTTGTGTGGCGATCAAGGTTTGATCTTTCCGTGGTTTTAATCATAAGTTTCTGGTACTAAATCAAGGCTGGTTGTAAACCACCAGCTGCTGCTCGTGTTCCTGCTTGGAAACGAGTAGGGCGCTTCCCCTCTCCGAGGAGAAGGGAGTGTTTTGCACGGGGTGTGGGGAAACAGAGATGGTCTCATCCCTGCTGAGCCATCACTGCAGTTCTGTGTAGTTAGCACCAATTCTTCTGGGTTTAGTAGTTGTTTTCTAAGTGCCTCTTGGGTTTTGTGTGTTTTAATGCACGTGGGGATCCTGGTTGTCTCAAATCCTTGGCATGTTTCTGCCTGTGCTGCTTGATTGTTTAAATACTGTTGTAAAAATTTGTGGCAAATAATGTAGTGTTTGAAAACAAAGTGTTGTTGTTGGTGGGGGTTTTTTTTAGTAGTGTTTTTGCAGTCTGGTAAACTGTGCTTGAAACTTAAGATTTATTTTTTTCTGTATCATGCATGTACTGAAGGGAGAGAAAATCATCAAAATGAAGAAACCTCCAAATACACAGGCATTTCCATTTACAAGTAGATTTGGGAAATCAGAGAACCATAGGCTTTCATGTTTTATTGTGAGATGAACCCCCATCCCTGCTGCCTATGTTTATACCTGTTCTTTTAGTGGATGTCAAAGAAATGAGTTTTTGATTTCTTTGTTTTTAAGACAAAAGTATCTTAATTGTTTGTGGGATAGGGCCACACTAAAGTTACCTGCCTAATAGTTTTTAGGTTTTTGGTTTTTGGTGTTTTTTGTTTGTTTGTTTTTTACTTGACTGTATGCCTTTTTGTCAGTACATTTGCACATTATGAAAAATGAACTCTAAACTTGCATCTAAGAAACAAATTAATTATAAGAAGAAATAATTTGGTGGCTGATTTTGGAAGCAAATCATTGTGAACTCTTGAAAATTCCCTGTTTGGACTGCAGGGCCAGCTAAAACCCTGGAAGTTCTGCAGCTGACTCCATAGGACTCAGCATTTTGCAATCATATGATTCCAAAACTTACAAGAACACAACTATCCACCATTCCTCTAGGAGTATATAATTGGAGAGGATTTGTGGGGGGTTTTTTGTTGTTTTTGTTTGTCTGTTTGTTTTGGTTTTTTCAGAAATGAACTATGATATATGAGACTCCCAATTCCTATCAGTGCTTTCTACCTGGTGAGAACATGAAAGTGCCTGGGAAGGCAGAGTACCCTCTCCAGGCCTTGGGGAGGATCTTTTCATTAGCTGGTTCCTGCCTTATTTTACTTTTTAATACACTAATAGCTTTGGCCAAGTATTTAATGTTTGAAATCTGTTAAGCAAATGTGTCATTTAACTGGTAAGTTGTGATTCTTGACTGCTTCTCTTCCAGGTGATGAAAACAAGTAAAAATAGAAGCAGAGAGCAATCAGTTCCCTGTGTTATTCGATTTAAATGTCTGTAATTCAGAGTGGTTTAATTTTTCCTTTTTTCATTTTGTGAGATTGAAACCAAATCCAATGTTCTTAACATAGAAGAGTTTATTCTCTGGAAAGTATTGTTCATAAGATGGCTTCATTATTCTGTATCTTGCTCCTGCATTACACATGCTTATAAAATTTGGGGAAAGAATAAGCTGCTTTAGTCCATACGTTGCTACTCTTTTCAGGATTTCATTCCAAAGATGGTTGTCCCAGCTTTCAATAAGAGCTACTGTAGGCAATGATCCTGATGCCAGACTTGCTGTAAGTCGTCTGAAGATGCTTTTCATGACCTATTTTGAGGGTCTAAAATAAATGAATTCAAAAAAATATTCAGTATAACTTCAGCTCTGTGTAGAAAATACGGTTCTTTATTTTATAGGAGTTCAGATGTGCAGGACCCTTAACTGATGTCACAGCACCTGTAACTTTCCTTCTCATGCACGACTGTGTAGTGCAGGCTGTGTGTGTCATTTTCATGCTCTCTAATGAGTATCTGCAGCAAGGATTCATTAAAATAAACTAAAATTTTAGATCTCCATAGTAAAATAAAGCAATTTACATGGTGTGGAGTTATTTGCCTCTGTCACTGTGAAGCCATTCCCCCTTGTCCTGACACTCCAGGCCCTTGTCAAGAGTCTCTCTCCATCTTTCCTGTGGGCTCCCTTCAGGCACTGCAAGGCCACAGTGAGGTCACCCCAAAGCCTTCTCCTCTCCAGGCTGAACAATCCCAACTCCCTCAGCCTTTTCTCACAGCAGAACTGCTCCACCCCACATCTTAAAAAGAAAAACAAAAAAAAAAAAAACAACCCAAAAACAAACCACAATGCCCCCCCCCCCCCAAAAAAAAAACCCACCAAAAAAAACCCCAAAAAACCAAAACCCCAAAACCCATGTTGATTGTGACAGAACTTCACAATCTAAAAGGAACTGCTCTGGCTGGGCAGCACAACCCTCAGGTGCCACTTCACGCTTGCTTCTACCAGAATTTGGAGTTCTTTGAACTTGGCAAAGCTCAGATTCCTAGCTGGAGGGTTTTGTGCATACCAGGTACATACCTTTGGAAAATACACTTTTTAGTAGTCTGTGCTATCCCTGATCTTAGAAATCTGAATTCAAAGCAGCCTCTTTCTTCTCCTTTCCTTTGAAAGTGTTTCAAAATAGGAAGCTGGATTAGAAGTTCCTTATTTTTGGAAAGGTTGTGCCAGTGTTAACACATTATTAATTTAGTTAGCTGCAGAGCTGCCACATTCCTCCAAGTCTCACTTATTCCCAGACTATGGAAAGTGTCACCATAAGCTTTATAAATGTACTTCTTCAATGATATTTTATTTCAAGCCCATTTTGCTGTAATAACTTGGTAGCTGAATTTGGATGTTATTTTTAAACTGGCTAAATGAGGGCAGACTGACAGCTCTTTTAATTAATTAATTTATTTATTAATGCTACACGACTTGTATCTTCCTGCTGATTTTTGGAGTGCTAATCTGTATCCTGCAAGCCTAGACAGAAAAGCTGACCTTGCTAGGGGTGAGTGGTCTTGAGGTAGTGCATAATTAGGCCAGTAATTTGGAAAGCCTGTCTTGGGCTTGAACTTGTTGCATGGAATGCAAACAGGTGCTGTCTGTGGCTGTTATGTTTTAAGAACTGTGTGATATTTCTGTACTTGGGGTGGGTTTCATCTCACTTATCTTTAGATGTCCAAGTCTGAGGCAGTTCCTTTGGTCCCTGTGTAATTACTGACTAGAGATAGGCACTCTTGGGCTGTATCTCATCTAACCAACTGTAGGAATCTATTTTAGATTGAGATGAATCACCCTAGAACTGTTTTATTTCATCTAGCCAAATGTAGGAATCTATTCTGGGGAGAGATGAATCACCCTAGAAATGTCTTCCTCCCTCCAAGAGGGACCAGAGTGGCTACTTCAGCCATGGACATCATTATTGGTTCAGATGAGTCTCTCTTTCTATGGCTGGTGGAGTTTGGCCCTAAACCTTTTCTAAAAGCTTGTGTTTGCTTAGCAATTGAAAACCTTAAAACTGCTGGTAGAGAAAACTGCTCAGGAATGTGGCATGGGATTAGAAAATATTATTGTCAGTAATTGGAACAATGTGGAGTCTCCCAAGCCTTGTTTCTCAATGCATTGCATGGGATTGACACAGAAATATGGCTGATTTTGTGAGTCTTTATATCTCCCCCCAGGCAGCAGTTTCCTGCAGCTCCTTTGCAGTTGTTCTCTTCCTTGTCAACCCCTTGGGGACTCTTAATTATTATTTCTTTTCCATGTAGAAAAACACAAGAATAGGGAATGCTCTTGTTATGAGAAATATATATTGATAACCATCCCTTAAATATTTTGTTTGCCCAGTTATGAAATACACTAAAATTAGTGTTGAACTAACATTTTTTTTCATTTCTGGTACACTTACTAGGAAGGAACTGTTTTCCATATGTATTTGTATTGTTTGGATGGTCTTTGCTTTTTCACAGGGGGAATGATTCCAGTGGGGGAATTCCTGTATTGTTCTCATTGTTTTCATCTGTCCTGATGTGCATAGTATGGTTTAACAGTATTTTTGATTTTTTAGTATTGATAAGCATGTAGGCTTAATGCTGAGAGGCAGAGATTGTAATAGACATGTATTTGAGGAACTGTTCCCTTGCCATTAAAGTCTGGTTATCAGTATTCCAGGGCATAAGTAATGGAATGAACAATAATAAAAATGTCATTTCTCAGCTGGAATTTTATTTGGCTTGCAAACCAGACTACTCTAAGTAAGACACTTTAGGGTGGTAAAACAAAATATTTCTAGTTAAATTAAACTGTTTTGAGTAGTTTTAGAATTTCCTAATGATTTTGATGTTTTTGGTAATAAAGATTGGTCTTTATGGATATTATTTTTCTTGAAGCAAGTGTGCTATGAAATTGGGAATTATTTCATTTTGCTTCATGTGTGTTTAGAGGTGTTTGTTTTGATGTCAGTGGTAGGAAAATATTTATAGAAAATGCGAGTATAAGAAATTCAGCCAGGTGCTCAAACGACAGGTAAAAATCCAACTTTTCCCTATCACAGAAGCCCGCTCTGGGTGTTGGTGTACATTCTAGACCATTCTCTTTGTGAACCCAGAGATTGTTAAATCCTTTATCCAGCTCTCCCAAAATGGTGTAGCCAGAGAGGGAAAGAAATCTTTCATCACAGCCTACACAAGGCTGGGACACTCTCCAGGGAGGGACTGAGCACCCTGGAATCACCCAGTATCACAATGATGGCTGTTATGGAGCCCCCAGAGATTATTTTCCATCACCCTTCCTGACTTCTCAAAGCTGCCTTGGCTTTAGGAGCTCTTTCTGCCCACTTCTCACTCAGTGAGTGATAGGTATTAAAAAGATTTGCTCTCTTCTGTTAAACTCCTCATAATCACTGTTCTGCTATGCTTGGTTGTCCTGAAGCTTTAAATTTATTTCTCTATTTGTTTTCTTTTGCATTGTTGATGGGAGTTCGAGTTTGGTTCATGGGGTTTTTTTTAAGAATATATATATATAAATGTAAAAAGAATATAAGCTGCATGCTGAGCATGTCAGGGATCAGTACAGATTCTTAACCTTGTATTTTTGTCCAAGATCAGCCACCCATCGTACTGGCATTTAGTTTGTCCCAGGGATGGTGTTAAGGATTCAATTTATCACCTAACAATTGTAGTGTAGAAGTTCTTAATAGGCCACTGTTACTGGTAATCTGAACATATTTTGTTTCCTCAGTTAAGAGTAATGAAAAATGGGTGTTGTTAGCAAAGGTAGAAGAGATAGATGCAGTATTTAGAGTTTGTTGCTTGAGTGTGACAGAAAAAGCTAGTTGTTTAAAAATATTGAAGATAAATTGGAAAACCTGTAAAAGAGGCCTTGGATTTTGTTCCTTTAAAGGGAAGTGTTTGGAAAGCAGGCTGGCCATCTGTGTGCAGAGCAGTATTTAGGTCAGTGGGTCTGTGCTGTCCTGCTTTGTTCCAGGACGAAAGGATCAGTTGTGCTGAAGGCATTCTGGTCTTGGAACCATGTAGGTTGCTGTTTAGTAAGTGCTCTTTTATGAATATTCATCAAGACTGCCTATACTTCAGTAGCTTAATCAGGAATTATAGGATGCTGTGACCTGGGTGAATTAAACCTGCTCCTTTTAAATAAACAGTTCCTTTGGATCCATCAGCATTTTTTGTTTGTTTTGGAATTGTGTTAATAACAGAAATATAAAATGGGACTTCTAGGGAGACTCATCATAAAAATATTCAGACATCTACCACTGTCTTATATAAATACTTAGGGTATTTATCATGTAATTTCTTTTAATATATTTTTAGCATCCCTAATTTGAATATGATGTGTATTTGAAATAACTAGATTTTCTTGCTGTCGCAGATGTCCAAAGGTTGTCACTTATTTGTCAAGTATTTGTTGATTCTTTGTTTCCACCTCTTTTTTTGAAACTTCCTGTGTGACTTAATGAGTTAAAGAGCTTTCTAAAACGAAACAGGGGCTGACTTTGTGTTGTCTGATTTGATAGAGAGAGGATTAGTGGAAGACCAGGCAAGCTGTTGTTGGAGTATTAGCCTATTTTCACTTAGCTCTCCAGAGCTGAATTCCAACACCAAATGAAAACCTAGAAGGTCATTTTTCTGGTGTGAGATGTGTTTACATCTAAGAGGGGAAAATACATATTTTGTATCATTGTTTTTGCACATTTCTACATTTTTGCAAACAGCACAGATGCTAACAAGAGAGAAAGCTCACAAGGAGTTTTTCTTCTTGCTGGATTTTTAAAGTACTCCTCTTGGTTTTTGCTCTGTGCTAGAAGCAGGAGATGCTCGCTTCCTTGAGTGACGTCTCTTAATCTCTCGTCTGTCCTTACTGGCACATGAAGCCTAAAGGAGCTCCTGCATTTGCTGAAACAGTTAATTCTGGCTCTTTGCCTAAACATCAGCTGTGTTGAGACAGAAGAACACTGTAATAATAGTGCTTGTGTTCCTCGAGACTGTTCTCCTTTCCCAGTAGGTTGCTAGGATTCCTTTGGCTTGTGACTTCTGTCCTTCCCAGAAACAACAGTTTTCCTTAGGAGGAGAATTGTGAAGGGAACTTGACAAGTTTTTGAGACTCTTCCAACTTCCATGGCAGATGTTCTGTGTAATTGTGGATTTTATGTCAGGAATATGATTATGGCAAACTTCCATTTTTTGGATATCCCACTTGACTAAAAAAACGTAGTTCACGATATATTTTTAATTTTTATTTAGTTGGAGCCACAGTATTTTGATCTGCTTAGAAATGGCACAGCTGGTGATTTTGCAGCAGGATGTCTGAGGTGCTGGGGGATTTAAGTGCAAAGGTTGTGTGAGGGGAGAGCTGTTTTATATTGCCTTGGTGTGTGTTGGTTGGGTTGGTGAGATCATTGCAGCTCTGTGGGAAGGTGCTGCACTCTTTGCTGGACTTGGCTTGTAGCGTACAGCTGTGGCTTTTTGTGTCAGGGACACAGAAGCCACACACAGACAGCTTTTTGTCCCAGTGAGGATCAGATGGATGCAGAGCAGTGCAGCTCTTGCTGGCCACTGAGCCTTTGTTCTCACTGACAGATAAGTTCTCTGTGGATGGGAGCCCGTGCGTTGCCTGTGGGGTGCCCAGCCTCATGAACCCCGTCACCAAGCCTGCCACCACCCCTGCTTTCAACGCTGCCGTGCCTGACATTCCAAGGAAACGCAAGGGGAGTGACTCTGATAACCAGTAAGTGAATCAAATCTCTGTGTCTCAGCCTAAATCCGAGACATTGTCTGTTATTCATGCAAGGTGGTCACCGTCTTTCTTTTTCCTCCTCCCTCCTCCTTTCTAATCATCTGTTACCATTACAGTTACAATGTCTTCCAAATGTATTCTCGGACAGTCTTCAATTATTAAAAATAGAAAAAATAATCCTTAAATCCAAAGGATATATGTAGGATTCTGTAATGCCATTTCCTGCCCTGAAGTGTCTGGATAATGTGTCTCTAATGCTGAGATTTCAACCCTAATTTTTTAGGTCTTTTTTTCTCCTTCTTTGCCTGCTAGTAAAGGCAAGTTCTTAAGTTGCTTGGAGTCTCCCAGGCACATACTAGAATTTTACCTGCAAGCATGAAACAAGATTACTGCTGAAGTTGTTTGATCTAGAACTGCTGCTTTAGTGACCAGAGCAGCCATTTCCTTAAATGTGGAGACAGACCCGTGACCTAAAAATGGGGACTGTCCTCTTATAGTGCTCAGTATTTTAAAGTGGGTCATACTTGGCTGCTGAGGTGACACTGTCAACTGTTTTACCCTGTTCTGTAACTGCCAAACAGATGCCATTTAACCAAAAAAGTGATCTGTTCAAAGCTGTGTAAATCAGGCAGAAGTAAGGGACACAAGGCACTACAAATCTCCAAACTAGTGTGGAAAATCCATGTCTAAAAAGGTGGGGAATAGGAGATTTATATATATTTGTGATTATTAAAGCAATTCTCTTTAATCACTGCTTCTTCCATATGTAGTCCATTGATCTACAGAGTGTAGCTGTACTGTGGGTGTTGATGTAAATGTCAACTTGGAGATCATGATCAAGTGTATCATGTGGATAACTAAAAACTCCAGCAATATGTTAGCTTCTGGGAAAAGAAAGTGTCTCCATTATTTTTCAGTAGCACTTGTTGATTTTTACCTGTTCAGTAAAAGTGTTGGTTCTGCAGTAATGTTTCCCTGAAGTTTGGATCTCTCTGATAAAAAAAAAAAATAATGTCCAAGTTGAAAAATTAATTGAAAAAGTACTGGCTTATAAGAAGTAGTAATTAGGTTCTAAGACTAATGATCTTGCTAAAAATAACCAATCAAGTGGAGTTACCGCTGAAATTTTTCTGTGATTTTGTTTTTTTGGGTCTATCAAGTCATCTTATTGTGCTTCAAACTCCATTTTGCTTACTGTATGACCTGTTTCTGCAGGGATGTTTCTGCAGTTGAAGTTGATGGTGATCTTCAGAAAAGGTACTTTTTATGAATGAATCCGTGTCTGTTTTGATTTCTGTGAACTTGTCACACTTTGCTGTTTGGCTGGATGAGCTGTGAGGTTCCTTGAGGAGTGCTTCATCCCAGGGCAGGTCTGTGTACAGCACAAGGTGCTAAACATCCAGCTAAGGAACAGGATGGACAGGTCCATCCAATGTTAAGGATTCCTGATAGTTCTTTCTAAGATGATGCTCTGCTTGCAGCTTTACCAAACCTGTTAGTATTGAAGTCTAGAATGGGAAGGAGTGAAAAGTACCAGTTTGATAAGAAGACTTAGGGAGGTGAAGGAAAGCTCTCATATTCTTCTAGGACTGGTGAATGTAAAACTTTTTGTTTGGTTGTTTTAAACCTTTTAAAGTGCTTTTTAAATTAGAACTATAATAACTGTGTTAGAATAATGCTGTTACAAGGTGGCTATGCAGCATAAACAAACCCTTTGTGGAATAGATGTGCCAGGGGGGTTATTAATTACATGATTACTTTGTTGCATTTTCTTTTTCTGTATCTGGAAACCTTTCCTGAGTAATATTTGTTTGTAAGTAGCCATGCAGTGTTTTTATACAATAGACTGTCACTTGGAAGGGACCTACCATGATCATCCAGTCCAACAGCCTGAGCACTTCAGAGCTGACCAAAGGTTAAGGCATGTTGTAAAGGGCATTGTCCAAATGCCTCTTAAACACTGACAGGCCTGGGGCACTGACCACCTTTCTAGGAAGCCTGTTCCAGTATTTCCCCATCTTCTTGGTACAGAAATGCTTCCTGATGTCCAGTCCAGACCTCCCTTGCACAGCTTTAAACCATTCCCTTGTGTCCTATCCTTGGATACCTGGGAGAAGAGCTCAGCACCTCTCTGTGCACTTCCCCTCCTCAGGAGGCTGCAGAGAGCAAGGAGGTGGCCTCAGCCTCCTTTTCTCCAAACTAGACAAACCAGGAGTCCTTGGCCACTCCCCAGAGGACACTCCTTCTATCCCTTTCATCAGCTTTGTTGCTTTCCTCTGAATTCATTCAGGGACCTTCCCATCTTCATCAAACACCTTCTCACATTTTGGGGCCCAGAATTGCACACAGTGTTCAAGGTGAAGGCACACCAGTGCTGAGAACAGCAGGATAATCACCTCTTTGCCCATCTAGTGTGTGATGAGCCCAGGATGTGGTTTGCCCTCTGACTGCCCTAAACTGGGCCTGCTGTCAGCCAGCACCTCCAGCTCCCTTTCTGCAGGGAAGGCACTCTTTGGTACATGGCTTAAAGGGTAGTGTAAAAATTTTTCTTTGGGGTTAAATTGGTTGTTTCTTTGTGGATTTTTTCCATGGTGCCCATGATGGAAAGTGTGACTAAAACCCCTCCTTTTCTGCCTTTAAAACATTTGCTTCCATTTTAGAAGAAATGGGGAAATGTATTTCATAAATCAATTGAGAAAGTAGAGAAAAGCTGGTATTTTTTTATTTTTTTATAATTAATACCCATTCTGTCCTTTCTAGTACCAATTAAATATACCCACATTATAGCCATAAAGTGGAATTTCACCCTCTGTTCATGTAGCAAGGTAGTTTTAGTTTAGCTATTCATGTCAGCAACACCACAGCTGTTAGGACAGAGGCTATAAAAATCCATTGAAGGCTGGGACTGATTGCTTGAGCAGCAAATTTGTGCTAGATTTTTTCCCCAAGTGGAGCTCCTGAGGGAGAAAGAAAGTTAATTAATAGGGCACATGCTGCATTGCAGCTGGCCTGGCTCCTCCTTACCTCTTCTCTTATGGTCAGAGAATGTAAATTCAGTTGGAATTCACAGTATATGGATATTTCTGGTAAGTTTCTTTTAAAATGGAAGGAAAATATTAGTTATTGCTAACCTGTCTAAATCTGAAACAATGAGTGAAAGTTTTGGAGTGTTGTGAGCCAAACCTCCTCCTGTGTTTGGGTTTATCAGACTGTCTAGAAGATTGCTGGGTTCCACTGAAATTCCAGATTCTGCACTGTTAGTTTGGTTTCTGGATCCTCACTGGGGTCAGTGCTCAGTTACAGGTGGCAGCAGCTTTTGGCACCTTTCCTCAAGCTGTAATCTCCAAGGATCCTCCTGCTTCCATTTCCTCATGGGAGACAGCTGCTGCCTGCTGGGCCTCTCCTCTTGATCCTCATGGTGCCAAGGCCAGGAATTCTTCACAGAGAGTGGTGAACACTGCAGTGGTCATAGGGAAGAAAAGCTCATTACCTTTGTTTGAATGATCCTTTATAGTTTCCTGTTGCAGAGTGTTTATTGTGCTGCAGACACTTATGACTGTGTTTCGTGCACAGTTTTATTACTTTATGACTTCCCAGTCTTTGCTGTAGGGTATGGGAAATAGCTCAGGTTTTTGGTTGTTTTTTGTTTTCTTTTTTTAATATAGTTTAGGATTGCTTATTTTCTAATCTGACAGTAAGATATTAGAAATAAAAACATAAATAGATAATCTCTTTTATAAAATTTTAAACAAAAAATAAAATCAAGTCTAATCATAAGTTATTTGAATGTTCCAATAATGTTGTTGTCTCCAGAATAAAAAAAGCCCCATAATTATGAGCTATCCCTTTAATATGTTCACACAACTGTGAATATTGCCAGTTGTGCTCTGGTCTCTTTCTGCATCACTTGCTAGGTCAGCTGTGGTTTAGAGATTTTGTGGGTTTGCTTTTTTTGCTGGAGCCACAGTAAATTTGTTGCATTTTCTATCTTCTGGAATTTTTGGGAGGACAGAAGTGCCTGGTATTAAATATGTAATGTAAAACTCTGTATCTTGTTTTTTTCTAGGAGTGAAGATGAAGAACATGTTAAAGTAAAAGATTTCAGGTACTAATTTTCAATAGAAAGATGTTTTGCTAGTGAACACTGAGGTTCACAATAGTCAAATAGGAGTTTGTGGGTAACATTCATTAAAACGATCAAATATTTAACAGTAAGCTTTTCCTTTTCCTTGCTAAATTTGTAGTAATTTTAAAGCCTCCTTGAGGAGTTTATTTGCTAATAATTTTGATAAAAGTTGCTGCAGGTTATGTCAGATGGTTTAGCAAAAACATGAGGTTGAAGTTTTTAAGGTGAGAATTAAATGCAGTGCACCCAAGTCATGTATAAGGAGCTGATCCTTCATCTATATGATTTTGAGAATTATTTTTGCTAGGTTTGTCTGCTTCTGGAGATACTCAGAATTTATTCCACATGGAAATGGATTTTGCTTAAGCACAACAAAGTTTTCTTGTTCCAGAACAAGCTTTTGTATAGGGAATTATTCAAGTTTTGCCACTGAACTTTGAATTCACGTAAACGGAAATTCACATAGAGCGCTTGCAAGATTTGAAATGTGTTACCACAGTTCAGCCAAACAAATACTTTAAACTACAGACAAACCACATAGTAAAACCAGAGCAGTGCTGTAAAGTCAATTTAAACATAAGTCTTTCATTTTTCCTGTGAGCAGAGATGTCAAACCAGAAATACACAATCCACTCAGCATGCTGTCAGGAGTATTATTTATATAGTATGCTAGCTAGTAATTATGAAGTGTTCCTGTAATTGAAACAAAATTAAAGAGACTAAAATGTTCCAAGATATATTTACAGTTTCACTTCAAAATTATTTTTTCTTCACAGAGTATCCCAGATAGCTCTATAAGATTGTTGCACATTGCTTTAATGGCTCTTATGTGGTATTGTTTACTTTTTTCCCTTACTTTTTGGTGCAGTAGTTGGAGGGAAAAAGAATCAGTACAAAGGTCTCTGGAGGTTTGCTTATCAGTTATCTCTTTCCAGTATTTCCTGTCTCAAACTTATTGTGGAACCTGCTTTTCTCCCTTTGCCTTTGTGGCTGGGGCAAGCAACAGAAGGCTTTTTCAATCATCCAGTCATCCCCTGAATTTCTGCACCCACCTGTTCAGTTTTTTATAACTCCTCATTGACCCTTGGAGATGTGAAAGGTTGTTCCCTTTCTTGGAATGCTTGTATCTGTTGTCCTGAGGTTCACAGTTCAAGGAGCATACACAGGCTATTACTTGATTGTTCCTACCTGACATAAAGGAAGAGTTGGGTGAACCCACAGATCTGAGCATAACTCAAAAAATTAAATCCAAAAAAAAAGCTTTTGAGAGAGAAAAACTGAATGCTTAGTAGAATGGCCCAGAATTACTTGTGTGGTGAATGCTTTCATTTTCATTGGAAAAAAAAATAAAATAGTAGTCAGGTAGATCTTTAAAACTTTAAAACTGTACTTTGTTCTTTCTCAGCAGGCCAGGTGTAGTTAACTTTATTACCTTTAATAGCTTCTGTCGAGTATGCCAGTGAGGAAAAGTTTTGGAGATCAGTTAACCAAAACTTATTTCTCATTTTGCATAACTCTACTACTGCATCTGGCCTCAATCAGAAAGAAAAATCATCTGTTTTTTAATTGAGTGGCTGGCTTATCTTCTGGATAAGGAGGAAAAGAGTGAATGATACTTTCCTTGATCTGCTGGAGGATGTTAGAGGGGAGGAGATGGGCTGAAAAGCTGACATAGTGTGCTAGAAAGAAGTAAAGAAGAGGTGACCTGAGCTATAAATGCACTTGTGATGTGCAGTCATGTGCCCTAGAAGTAGTTTTCTGATGAAAACTGGCCGAGAAGAAAAGCTGTTTCTGTGGCTGAGTTCTTGACAGGCTTACCAAGAGGTGAAACCTGAGACAGCCTTTACACCACCTTATCAGGAAAGGGAAAGCTTTCTGAGATACTTCTGGTAAATTACAGGAGGCACAGCTTTTTTCTTCCATTTCCACTCCATCTCTTAGTGGAAAAGTAATGTTTATTGCTGTGGGTTTTTTTAAAAGGCAGCAGAATGAACACCCCATCTTACTTACACAGGCCAGGCAGAGGTGGGAGCAGGAATGTCTTTCATTGATTCCTAATGACATTAAGAGTTCTCTGGGATACACTGAGGTGTCCAAGTCATCACTTGCATGGCAAGGGTCACAAGAAGGGTTTAACTTTTATAAGTCTTCATAACCTCTTGTTCCTGCCAAATGTAATCAAATTGAGATCAGATGTCTCTTCTCCTCAGTATTTCACATCATTGGGACCATTTTGTCTTTGTTGAAGTGAATCCAATTCAATTGTCCAATACAAGTAGCATGTGAAAAACTGTTTCAGTGGAGTAGTACTGGTGATAGTTCCATCCCCAAAATGGAATTGAATAGTATGGGGAAAATCACGTGTTTTACATCACTCTTTAAAAATAATTTTTCTTCTTAGAGAGGCTCACAGTCAAACAGAGAAAAGAAGAAGAGACAAAATGAATAATTTGATAGAGGAGTTGTCTGCCATGATACCCCAGTGCAATCCCATGGCCCGAAAGCTGGACAAACTCACGGTGCTGCGGATGGCTGTGCAGCACCTGAAGTCTTTGAAAGGTGAGTGTAGGGAATGTCATCCTGTAAATCCTTATTCTAGTAGGAGTTGTAGTGTGTATCTTCCTGGGTTTTAAATAAATCAGGAGTATTTTATTTGACATTTCCTTACTGTGTTTAGTTCCAAGTCTGCTCCTCATTTAAATGTACGTGTCTGTATCTGTCAGAACTTAATTTTAAATTTTTGCTTAGTATAGCAGAAAAAAAGCCACCCTTCAGTGTCTGATATTTTCTGTCTCAGAAAATGCTCAGGGCATGCCTTGCTCTTGGGTCACTCCTTGGTTCTTTTTAGAAAGTACAGGAGTCAAAAGGAAAGTTGTAAGACAAAACATACTTTAACAAAATGGTCAGTGAGTTTGGTTACATTAAAGTCTTAAAACCCCTCACATTTTAGAGAGTAGCAAGAAACAGAAACTTCTGATAGCCTCAGTCAGCGAGCAAAGTGAATCATGGATCTTAGGGGATGGCTTAGTGTGGGGATCAACCCAGGAAATATTCTTTGCTCTTCTTTTGTTCTTGCTAGGTTTTGGGATTTTTTTTTCCTCCCCCCCAAAAAATATATCCAAATACCAGTTGCATATTGCAGAGTCTATCAGTTGCACACAATATTTGGAGATTTTGGCATCACTGTTTGAGAACAATAATTTGGTCAACTCTAAGCAAAGATTAGACCCTCTGCATTGCAAAACTGATTATGAATAAAAAGGTCTAATGAGAAGCCAGTTAGTTTGGGGTCAAAGAAGTGTAGAAAATCAATTATGTTGCTACCTTGACAGTAATAGAATCATAGAATGGCTCGGGTGTAAGGGGTTTTGAGGGTTTTCTACAGGTCCAAGCAGACTGAGAGTTTTGCATGAAGAAATAATGTCACAAACAGCAGGGCAGTAACTGCACTTGCAGTTTAAACCAGAAATCTTCCTCTTAAGCATTTGTATTTTAACAACAGGATGTGAAAACTGGACTTCACCCAGCACAATTGTATTTACCTCAAAACAAATGGTTTAAGAGAATACAAGGTGCTATGTGGGGTTATAGTGAATGATGAAATTGGCTGAAAGGTTCAACTGTTACAAAAAATGTAACAAGAAAAAAGTACAAAAATGTAATGGATGAAAGTGTAATGGACAAAAATTATTTTACAGAGTACTTACCATGGGTGCTAGAACAGTACATGCAGTGAGTCAGTCTCACTATATTTAGTGAGACATTTGATTTAACTACAATAGTCTGGGGTTTTGATTTTTGGCTTTATAGTATTAATGAAGCATTATTAAGGCAAAAGATAATTGATAATATTGGAATTATTCAGCAAAGAGAATTTAGTTAAGAGGTCTGAAATATACCTATGAAATATTTCTAGAAAATTCAGTTCTCATAATGCCATTTCTCCAGCAGTACATTAATGATATCTGAACAGAAATTTCTGTTGTTTGTGTTAATAAAGGGCAAGAAAAAAAAACAGTTATGTGTCTGTGTTCATTACCAGTGTGTGTTTGAGATTTGTTTTAATTTTATTTTTAGATTTTTAATTCAGATGTTGGGGTCATAGAGAAAAATTCTTTCATAAAGAGAAAAACATAGTATAACTCTGCTAAAAGTGAATTTAAACTGTAACTTTTGACATGATGTCTGTCAATCCTCCATTTTCCAGGTTCCAGTAGCTCCTACTCAGAAGTTCGGTATAAACCTTCCTTTCTGAAGGATGATGAGCTGCGACAGTTAATCCTTAGGGTAAGTGGAAGGAAACTCTCAGATAAATCATGTCCTTGTTAAAGCTTGAGTTTTTAGTTGGACAGTGCTTTTTCTCCCATCTTTTCCTTCAGGCAGATGTTTTGTTGTACTGATTTCTAAACTCTGTGCACTACTCAGGCTTTCATGAAGGTGTGCAGAGATGGTTTGGGAGCATGGTAGGCAGCAGCCCTGGAGGGGACAATAATCTGTGTGCAGTCTGCCTGTTTAATCCATCCATTCTTAAAATCTTCATGCAACTGCAGAGAATGCTGCCAATTATGTAGGAACATCCTCACAGTTGTTGGCTCTCCTTCATGTACATTTTTAAAGATATACTTTGAAAAAGGTGCAGAAAATACCTGGAATAAAATCTTCCCTCTTGTTTGCATACTTCATCATAAACCCACACATCTCATTCACAGCTAGGGTTGTGGGTTTTTTTTCCTTTGCTGCAATAATGCTTTGCCAAGATCTGTAAATGGCTCCCAAAAGAAGCTGTTTTGTAGCTGGACTTTTGCCACAGCTGTGTTTAAGAAACTTCAGCTGTGTGTGGTTGAAGGCCTCATTTGGTCCTTGCAATCTTAATTGCTTTTTTTTATAGAATCACAGAATGGCCTGAGTTGGAAGGGACCTTAAAGCTCATCTCATCCCACCCCCTGCCATGGGCAGGGACACCTTCCACTATCCCAGAGCTCCATCCAGCCTGACCTTGGACATTTCCATGGATGGAGCAGCCACAGCTTCTCTGGGCACCCTGTGCCAGGGCTTAAACACTCTCACAGGGAAGAATTTCTTCCTAATATCCAACCTAAATCTCCTCTCTGTCAGTGTGAAGCCATTTCCTCTTGTCCCTCACCAGCTTTCTTGTATTTAATTTTTAAAAATCAGGTTTAAAAGTGTGCTTCCTTAATATTCATTAATATTTCATTAATATTCATTGTTTATTTTGTGTGGTTTTAAAGACAGTATCTTTATATTTTCAGGCTGCAGATGGATTCCTGTTTGTGGTTGGATGCAACAGAGGAAAAATTCTGTTTGTTTCTGAATCAGTTTGCAAAATACTTAATTATGATCAGGTGGTTATTGCTGTTTCTTGTTTGCTTTTACCTTGCATTTTCATAGGAATTTAAAAACTTTTATATTTTATTCTATATTACATCAAACCAGTCCTTGCATATAATTTCTTGGAATTTCTTTGGTTTAATCTTATTCAGAGTAAAGCTGAATATCCTGTAAGAAAAAATATGCAAGTACATCAGTGTTCCCAACCTGAGGAGCAGTACTGGATTTCAGCTGATCATCCTTAAGAAAACTGCCTGTCTGAGACGAAGGGATAATTTGAAGATGTCCTAATTTCTGTGTGCAAGAGATTTTCTTTCACATAGTGAAGTGATTTGGGGTGTTTTTTTTAGGCCAAGGAAAATGGGTAGTTCAGCAGCGGAAGTTAATTAAAGCTTTCCTCAGTGATGCCTTTATGCTCGGATGCACCACGTAACACATCATCCACAGTAACTATCCCAGTGTGTACCCTTAACCTGAAAGAAGCTGCATGGAGGCCAGCTTAGCCTGTAGAATACGGGAAATTGGGAAAATAGAGGTACCTTCCATTAGCTGGTGGTTAACATGATGGGCAATTACCACAAATAATCAAGGGATGATAATTTGTTCTTGTATCAATGACTTCTGTTTCACAAACAGAGGCTAAAACAGTGCTGCCATCTGTCTACTTTTGTAACTTTGAAACCATTTGTGCTGTCTTCATTTTCTTCATAAGTGTACAGATAACCAATCTGGACTCTTCCATAGATTTATTTTTATCCTTTTTTTTTTTTTAACTACAAAACTATCTTTTTTAATTAAAGTGAAATGAATCATCCTAGGGGAATAAGCATAAAGCAGAGTTTGATTTTGTTTTTCTTCTACACTGATTTTGTTCAAGAACTAAAAGTGCCTTTCTGGAGTCACTCATGTTAGACATACCTTCTTCCAGACCCTTAAGATGTCCTCTGTTCCAGACAAGGAGATTCAGAGGACATGACTGACTTTAATAAAACCCATGGATTTATTAGCTTATTTGGGAGTTGTTCTAGGTTCTGAATTCCATGCTGCAGCTTAATCTGGTTTGTTACACCTGTATTTTTTGGCAAGGCTGCTGTTAGGCTGTCTTAGCAGCACTCAGCATTTTCCCACTGCGTTAGGATTAAATGGAGGCTGGGAAAAGGCAGGAGGCTGAGTGTTTATCCTGAGTTTGAGTCTAGAGTAGAGCTTGTCAACACAACTCCTTTCTATCCTTTGGCAGCTGTGGCTGCTGTGCTGAAGGTAAGCAGTGGAAAACCCAAACCAGCCCATTTCTGTGAGAATTCCTTCCTGTTCCAAAAGAAAGTGGTACAGCAGGTCAGTTACTTGGGATGAACAGGGTGAGCAGGTGGAAGGCATCCCAGCTGGAGACATCCCTGTAAATATCCTCTGCCAAGGAGTGCTGTGGTGAGCTGAGCCCTGCTTCCAGCCTGCTCCTGGCTCAGTGGTGCCAGTTTGCCCAACCAAATTAGAGCTCAGAGTCATTAGGTAGTTGAATATTTCACCCTCCTTCCTGTTTCTTCCCTCCTTCCCCAATAGTCAGAGTGTAGAGTTACTTTGTGCATAACCTGCTTTGGCTAGGACCAGGAATTGCATTATTTACATAAATGAAGCATTTAATTGTACAGAACACATTAATCTCCAACTAAATCTGCTGTTTTCAAAGGGAAGTAACAAACCATGTTTTTACTACCCTTTAAAATAAATATTATATTAAACAATGACAAATGAAATGTAAACCGAAATATTGATGTTTAGAGTAACTGTGGTATTGACTTTTTTTAGGGGTGTAGACAGTTGTTTTCCTGAGATAAGTAATGTGTGGAATCCTGTTCCAAAATGGTGTGGTTCTCATCTCTTTTTGGGGTTTTGTTTTTGTTTGTTTGTTTTTTTAACAGGCCAGTTTAATTGGACAAAGTTTATTTGATTACTTACATCCAAAAGATGTAGCAAAAGTTAAGGAGCAACTTTCTTCATCAGACATCTCACCTAGGGAGAAGCTCGTAGATGGCAAAAGTAAGTCAGAGCTGGTCATGCTCAGATTTTTTGAAGAGATGTTAATAAATGTAATTATTAGTCAGGATGTATTCAGGTGTTTGTATGGATGGACAAACCTATGAAAAACATTTGAATGCATATCTGCTGCTTAAAATGCCTTTAGAGTTGACAGGCTAGCCCAGAAAAGACTTGATTTTAGATCATAAGAATTACTGAAATTGTGTTAAGTTAATGAAATCACTGTTAAGCATTTACCAAGATGTGGTCTGACATTCTTCCTACCAGCATACTACTTTTTTTTCTTGTATTTGCTAGATCTTGTCAATACAAAAGACCTGATGTAGTCGAACATGGGATAAAATACTTCAATATCAAGAATCACTGTCTCCTCTGAAAATGCTAAGTGTCAATCCCCATGTAACCAAACCTTTTTTAGTTTACAGTTGTTTCTAATAAGGAAAGCATTGTGTTCTGTGCAGCTAATGCCTATTTTATAGCTGGCTTTTACAAGCATCTTTGCAGTTCTTTCTTGTACCAAATAGAAGGTGAAAGTTTGTAAAGCATTGGTAGTAAAATTCTATTAAGAATATCGAGAAGGGTTTAAAAATAGTTAAGTAGTTCTTTCTAATTTAGGAATCTGTGTCAATCATGTTTTCTTTGCCCTATTTAAATTATTAGACTTTTTTAATTGTAAGGACAAAATTTAGGCAGCGAAACAGTAAGGACAATGTACTGGGAGGTAAATGCAGAAAACATCTTGTTTTCTGGAGTTTTCTTGCTTGGTTTTGGTTTTTTAAATTACTTTACTAAATCTTTGTAAGCTGGCTTGCAAGTACACACAGATTTCCAAGCTGGACCAGCTCGGCTGAACTCTGGTGCTCGGCGTTCCTTCTTCTGTCGGATAAAGTGTAGCAGGACCACAGTCAAAGAGGAGAAGGAGTGTTTGCCCAACCCAAAGAAGAAAGGTATTCAAAGAGTGGAGGTGAAGTGGGGGCTTTCTCTCTTGAATGTTGTTTAAATTCCAAGTCACTAATGGCTTTCTAGTTCCTACTGATCTCACCAAGTAGCTGTAGAGCAGTGTAAATATGAACCAGGGACACCTTTTGAAAAACAGTCTAATTGTACTCTTTCTCCTCCCTGTGCCCTCCTGGAAAGAGGGAGGGAGGAACCTGAGGTACAGTGGCTCTATAGGAGCACGTGCTCTGTTGTGGTCAAATTTGAGACATCTCAGGGAAATATTTGAAAGAACTGGAGCAGATCAGAAGAATGAAACTAAATAACTTTTGTCTTGAAGATAACTGAGTGACTAAAGCCTGCAAACTCTACTATTTTGAAGGGAAAAAAGCAAGTAAACCAACTTTATTTTCTGATTTACTTTTTGTGTTGTGTGTATTTAAAAGTATGAATTTTCCTTTTTTCCCCCTTTTCATAGTAAAGTTAGTTTATTGGTGCAATTCCACTCATTTTCCCAGTAATTTGACTTTAGTTCATTTTTTGGTATGCCCATAGAGCAGTATAATTTTGTCAAGTTTCCAATGAAAATTTAAATTTAATTTTTAAAATGCAATTTCCAGCTTTTGTTTTAATACCTTAGTATTGATTTTTGCAAAGGTGTGCTGAAATTGTTTGATCCTGAAAAAATCCTCCAAGTTCTGTTTTTCACTGTAACCTGTTACTGTTGAGATACACCACAAATTTTAAGAGGCCCATGATTGTAAGTAAACAGAATTTGGTATCCCTTGATGTGTCAGATAACTCAGTGAGACAAGAATTTACCTTCTGTAAATGTTTCTTGGGAAAGCAGTTTTGAGGGAAGGCACCTGAGCAACTGTGACAAAATCATAGTGGGATAACTCAATTTCTCATTTGGCAGAGTTGGTCTCTGTTTTTTGTGATAGAGAGGAAAATCAAAGCTATGGAAAGAATCCTGTTCAGCATAGAGATGTCAAGAATGCTTCGGCATTTTTTTGGAAAGACAGCTACTGCAGGACACATAATGTCAAACCTTGATGCTTATGAGGGTGTTTGCATGTTATCTAGAGAGCAAAAAGGGATGAATGACAGTCTATGCTGGAATTTAAGGTATTTAAAATATTTGTATTCCCATAAAACTTAAGAAACCTGAGATAAATAGAAAATAAGCTGGATTGATTTGGCTTATTCTTGACCTATTCTTTCAACAACTGCAGTGAGCATATGTTCAGATCATTGTGCTCACTAAAGGTAAATTGATTTGGGAGCTAGAGAGGGCCTCAGGTTAATTTTAATTCACAATCCATATGAAACCATATAAAACCGAAGTGATCTGTGGGTTATTGCTTTCTTTTATGTCAAACTTGTGTTTGAACTGCCAACACCCATAACACATCTTCCTAAATCTTACATAGTGTTAGAAGCTCTCTCTGCAGGTAACCCCACACTGAATAGAACAAAATTAATTGAAAAACACTCTGTAAAATGATTTATAACTGTGTACAGTTGGTGTAGGTAAGCATGAAATACAGTTGCTGGTCTCATGGCCAAGAGAATAAAATAAGTAGTTTGGTTTACTCTTTGAACAATAACTGCTTCTTATTTAATTTCTTTCTATTAGATCACAGAAAATACTGCACCATTCACTGTACTGGGTATTTGAAGAACTGGCCTCCTAATGAGGTGGGAGTAGAAGAGGAAAATGATGTAGAAAAGGACAGTAGTAACTTTAACTGTCTTGTTGCAATTGGGAGGTTACACCCTTATATTGTTCCACAAAAGAGTGGAGAGATAAAAGTCAAAGCAACAGAATTTGTTACACGATTTGCCATGGATGGAAAGTTTGTTTATGTAGATCAGCGGTAAGCGTTTTGTTCTTTAATGAAGAGAAATGACACAACTGCTCCCATTTTCTGATACTCTGTCAAAACTGTAATTTCTGCAGCAGGGTAGTTCTCATTCAAATTCTCAATTTTTGAGAATTTTTTGAGAATTCTCAAAAATTCCAATTTTCAGAATGTTTTTCTGCTCTACCCAAGAAGCAGTTAAATCTTAAACTATGTGTACTTGGGCTTTGGTTTTTGTCATATAATACATAATGTATGGAAGTGTATTGTCCTATAGAAAATGGACTCATTTATTCATGAAAAAAATCTCAAGTTAGAGCTTCATAGCTCTGCACATGACTGAAGTAATAAACATTTAACCAAAAGTTATTACTTCTGAGAGTCTTACCATTTGTAACAAATACATTCTATCTAAATGAAGTACCAAATTATTTCCTTAGAAGTGAGAACTAAATTCCCATTTTCTGTACTTTCTGAACCAGACTTCTATTTGTTGTAGAGACCGAGTTACCACTTGGCATTTTGAATTTCATTGTCACTAGAAATGTTACTGCTTTCAGTCTTCTTTTCTTACAACTAAAATTGTCAGTTTAAAACTAATTCCTTTTAGTGGAAGAGCAAAATTCAACTACTGAGCTTTTTATTGACTCTTATGTGTGACCAGCACTGTGACTGGCTAAGGGGAAGCCACTAAACAGAAGTATTTTGTGTGTACACGTGGCTTGCGTGTTTAAACTCTTACTTTCCCTTTGAATTGTCATTCATTGCAAAGGGATAATTTGCTGTGAAAAATACTTCCTCTTGTTTTAGAGCTGTACTAATGCTATATTTTTCCCCCAAACACAAACACAGGCATCTGTTTGTTTGTTTAAATATTAATGTTCTGCTTTATCTGATACTGAAGGAAACAGCTTTGAATCCGCTGTAGTTCACGTTTTTATTTCTAACAGCGCGACAGCAATTTTAGGGTATCTGCCACAAGAGCTTCTAGGAACTTCTTGTTATGAGTACTGCCATCAAGATGATCACAATCACCTAGCTGAAAAGCACAAAGAAGGTACAAAATAGTTGGTCCTCCCAGGCCCTGTAACTGAAGTGAAAACCCTGCAAACCCAAACTGCCCAACCTCAGCATTGCCCTTTCTGGTGTCTGTGTTAAGCCTGTGTAAGGCTTGTAATAAAATCAGGGAGAAACTTGTGTTGTCTTGGCTCCTGGTGCAGGGCCTTAATGGTGGGGGAATAATGTCAGTGCATCTGTCAGACCCTCTGCTTCCATTCTTTGTAAGGAAGGGGAAGGAATCCTGAAGAGCAGATGTGTCTGATAACATAATTAAAGACACGAGTTAAAGCTCACCAAGTCGTGAGTCTCCTGGGGATTTGCAGAAACTTAGTATTTCCTTCTTAATGTAAGATTTATGACCCTGCTGAAATGATATAATTTGATTTTAGAACAGATCCCAGTTTTTTCTGGCATGTTATTCTATGTTTGGCCAACAGAAACATTTTGATTTTATGATGCTATAAAACAGATTTATTATTTCTAACTTTACCTTTCTAAGCTTAAATATGGTGATTATAACTTTCCTTTTCTCATCTAGTGTTGCAGAATAAAGAAAAAGTATTTACAAATTCCTACAAATTTAGAGCAAAAGATGGGACTTTTGTTACTTTAAAGAGTCAGTGGTTTAGTTTCATGAATCCTTGGACCAAAGAGCTGGAGTACATTGTATCAAACAACACTGTGGTATTGTAAGTAATTTATATGACTCTCCATCTATTTTTTGTCATAATTGCAGTTAGCACTAACAGAAAATAACCTGCTTAGAAAGCAGAAAAAGGCTAGAAAACATTCACCCTGCACAAAAAGGGGCTGAACAACCTGGACAAACATCTTTTGGGCATTTACCAGCTATTTTTGTTTCAGGCCCAAGTTGTGGCTCTGACTCTGAAAACTCTGTTTCCCATTTGGAAAAAATGAGGTGAAAGAGTTTCTTGTTAAAGGAGGAAGGGAAGGATCTTTAAGAAAAGTAGATTTGAATAAATGGAACTGTCAAGTTAATTCCACTTTCCCTTCTGGCCAGTACAACCCTCTGTGTGTCAGTTGACCCAATTCCAAGTGCTGCCCTACCCCCAGGTGTCAGAAGGTGAAGAAGCACAATTGAGAGATGGTGGAAATGCAAGGCAGGACAGAAAGATCCTCTCCAAATTGATTGCAGGGGTGGAGCCTGAGGGACAGTAAATGCGTGTGTTTAATTCTCTTTCATTCTCTGCACCTTGCAATGGAGCTGTAATTGGGATTGTCCCAGTGCTACTGGGTATCTTTGCTAATTATTGGGGTTTTGAGCAGGGACAGAAGGGATTTTATTTCCATTAAACAAAGTTGTTGAGGGGGCCTTTTGCCCATTCTGTATCTGGTTCTTGCCTTAAGTCAACATCACCCACCTCTTTAGCCCATGTCCTTTTCCCCCAAGAAGACAGAGAAGAGCAGTTCAGACAGTCTGTGCTGGTCAGTTGCCCAAGGACACTTTTGGCCTGCCCTGGAGATGTGGGCATTTGCAGCTGTCTGCAGGAGGGAAGGAGGGCAACAGCTCCTGACATGAGGCAGCCACGACCTGTCCTTGTTCCTGGTTACCTGATTTCCCTCCTAACACTAAAGATGACAGCCCCATTCCCTTTTCATGGAACACAGACAATCCTACTGGCTTTTTTTTTTTTTTTCACTTGGAGTGTAAGTGAAAATTAGTATTTCACCCACTGCTCAGAAACATTACAAAGAATTGAACGTGAAAATATGTGAGGAATATAAGATATTTCCTTAGTTTGAGGATGTTAGCTTTGGTTCTGTGTAAAGTATTTTTGAAATTAAACATAAATATATGCTGGATTTTGCTCTTGAAAAAAAACTAGCTGACTTTTTGTGGTTTGTTTTGGTTTTTTTCATTTCTTTAAATCTTAGAGGTCATAAGGAATCAGCTGAAGAAGAGGTCCTCTACAGTTCCCAACCTACAGAAGGCAAGCATCACTTCTTACAGTTATCACAGCTGCATCTCCTGATCAGTCAATTTAGATTTATCCAGTCCAGGGATTTTTTTTATTCTAGGTTGTATGCAAGGAAGGATTTTTTTTAAAGCTATTTCTTTTTCAGTGTCTAGTTACTTAGAGTCCTAATTGATATAATTCACAGAACTCTAAAAAGAAGTGTATATAACCTACTTTTAATTTCCAGCAGCTTCTGTTAGAGCTGGGGATTTGGTTGGCAGGATGTTGTGCTTCTGTCACAGACCCTTCATGTTTTGCCCAGTTTTCTGAACAGATCGTGCTGAGTTTATCTATAATATACAGGGCAACACTGCTACAGAACACATTTTGTTATTGTTTTTCTGCTGTGCATAGATTCTGCTTTCTGCATGCTGTTCTATCATCTTGCTGTCAGGCTTTATATTTGCTTTTCAAAATGTTCTTTCAATAACTCATTTTAGTTGGTGAGAAATCCAAAGGGTTTTTTAAACTCATGTTCTTTGCAATGTCTGTGCGAGACACTGGAGGTGGCAATGATTAAATATATTTCACTACTGGAGAACAACAAATTTCACCAACAGATTATTCACTTTATGTTGCAACACCCTCTGCCATGAATCAGTATTTAAAGGACTATAATTTCTGAATATATACATGAAAGTATATACTTACATAGTGTCTGTGAGTATATCTAGAACAAAAGCTGCTTTAAAATAAATCCTGGCTCTGCACTGAAACTGCTCTGTGTTTAAGGTTTTGTTTGGGCTTTGTTTTTTTGTCTCCAGATGCTGTAAAACAGTCTTTAGTAAGTGTACCTGGAATGTCCTCTGGAACAGTTCTTGGTGCTGGAAGTATAGGAACCGAAATTGCAAATGAAATATTAGAATTACAAAGGTAATAAATGCATAACATCATCATTAGGCTTTAAAGTAAAGATAGGGATGAGGGATATGTGATGATGGGAAGGTTGCTCCAGTTTGACTTTTATTGTATTATATGTATAACATTTTCAGGTTGAGCAGTAGCATTGTGAGATACCATTATAATTAATGTCAGTCTCGTGCCTGACAGAGCCCATCACTCTGCTAGTGATTTAACAGAGAAAGAAAAGTGTGCTCAAGGAATTGTGAGCCATGGTCTTTTCTGATCTCTTCTCTGTTCTCTGCCACCAAAACTTGGGGCGGGATAATTTAGAATCTTCAGGAGAATTTAAGACATTATTGTTTCAAATTATCAGACTCGTGCTTTGTCACTGGGGACATCTGGTGGGTTCTGCAACACACATTCTGTTTTTCAGTGTTTGATTAATGTGACCTGGTAAATTAACTAAACATGTGCAATTTTAGGTTGCATTCTTCACCCTCTGGAGAGTTAAGTCCATCACATCTCCTCAGAAAGTCACCTTCTCCAGCTTTAACTATAAACTGCAGTGATGTGAGTACACCCCTGCCTGTAAAAATCCAAAATGAAAAGGTTAATGTCAGCTCCAAACCTGTGTTGGAGCCAGATTGCCCTGATTTGTTTTTGTCAGAGAATGTGTACTTTTAGTCTTAATGTTTTTGAAGAGACTTTTAAAAAAAAAAATCTGTGCTGTTTTGAAATGTTTAAAATTGTGATTTGAAGGTATTTCATTACTCTTCTAAAAATGGACAGTTATGCTAATCTAGCAGTGCTTGTAAATCTGCTAGTGCTTGTAGCACCACAAACTGTAACTAACACACTTACTGCCCATAGCTGTGGAATAATTAACATATCTTCTTACCTAAAGGTGTTGTATGTTTTGTATTGGACACTGCATGAACAAACTTCTCCAACAGCTCTTCTTTGAATGCAAATTTCTTTCTTGTTAAAAGCAGTTTATCTTTTCACTGCAATTTTCATTTCCTATGGGAAAAAAACCCACTATTCTGGTCTAGGAACTGCTTTGTCTTTCCCCTTTTTTATGATCTGTTCTCCCCTGTGTTACCACAGACCTTTCTTCTTAGAAGTTGTTTGACTTATATATGCTGAACTCTCTAAATCATGTAATGTCTCATCATAGGGATAATTTCATCATATTCATTGAAGATATTTCTTGATTCTGGGCTTTGGTATCCCGTTTGTTCCTAAAATACTTTTGGAAAGCATTTCACCTGTCTTAATTTCCTGGTAGAATATACACAAGTCAGACAATCCTAGGAATCTCTCCTGCTAAATTACACATTTGTGTTAAATAAAACAAGTATCAGGGAAAAAATTATCTTTTTTGGGGGGGTTAGTGTGACTTCCATCTCTGTTGCTATGATCAATATAGTTTAATGCATATAGAACCAAAGAGGTATGTGGCCTTTTAAAATCTCTTAACTGGGATGTTTTGACAGTTAAGAGACATGACAAACATGAGGTCACTAGGAATTTGTAGTTTATGGCAGTAGATGTGGAAAGTGCAAACCAGTACATCTGGTGCTGGATTTATTTACTGAACACTGGCACTGCTTGAGGGTCTAACTCATCACTGTGAAGTACCTTTGACAGCTCTGTAAGTCACAACTTTTATTTAAGCCAGGTCCAGTGCTATATGAACTTCTAAAAATTTGTTTCTAAATGCAAAATATCTGCCTGATGATGTATATTTTTCACTTGCTCTATTTAGTTCTTAATAATTTGACAGCAGTCTATGATGTTCCTGTGATGTAATATTTGTGACTAAATTTAGGGTCTAATTCTGTCCTTTCTACCAATTCTGCTCTTTCAGGTGCCAAATAAAGAGTTGATTCAGTTATGTCCTTCAGAAACAGAAGCTCTAGAGAATTCAGAACAAACCCAGGGTGCTATTCCATTTCCCAGTAATGAACCTCTCCTCAGTAAGATTTATTTCTCTCGGGGATATTCTGGGAGCTGCAGGGGCTGACATTTCTGATCAATGGTGTCATTTCTGAGTGCACCACTTCACAACCATGTATAAATTGTAAAGAGATTTGGCTGGCTGGCTGAAGATGAGAGCACTCTGAAAACAAATGTGTTATTGCTGCAGGACAAACAGCAAAATTTGATCAGTGAGGCAATCTCAGGACAAAAAACAACATCTCTAACTAAAGTTTACCATTACATTCTTAAACTTTTCATGAGGCACTTTACTGTTCTCTCTCAAGGACAGAGATGGGGAGGGAAAAGTATTTCAATGCAATGTCAGGGAACTTCTTGGAATTTGTGAATTATTGTCATTTAGCACTTTACCTCTTTCTTAGCTGCAAGCTGGGAGTAGTTGATACAAAGGACTGCTCAAAATGGTTCAGAAAGATTTTTTTTTTTTTTGTCTTTCCCTTGTTAAGTTTTTCTGGATACAGGATTCCCTGGCCCTGTAAGAGGAAAATGCCACTGCATTCTGTTTAACATAAAAGGCAGAATGCTGTAAAAGCCATGTTTATGCTGATCCTGTATTTCAGCTCTTAGAAACTTTTCCATCTCCTTTTTCTCCCTCATTTACCAGGGATTTATTTGTTTATTTATAATCTACAGCTTTCTTCGAGTTGAACTATGAGCCTTTTCAAAAAAAAGTTAAAAACCCAAACCCTGACAACCCAAACCAACCAGCCACAAAAAGAAAAAGAAACACAAGGGGAAAAAAAAAAAGCTAATCCTCTAATAAGGGTTTGGGAAAAAATAATTAAAGACGACCCCAATAACACAGAACAAGGAGTAATGGTTTTAAACCAAAAGGGAATCAATAGAAATATTGATTTTTTTAAATCAAAATATTTTTTCGATTTAAAAAATAGAAATTTTTTAAATTAGAAAAATAGAAATATTTGTCTTGACATCAGAGGCAGGTGCTGCTTCAAGCCAATTCTGCTTTGCAAGTTGCCCTGTTCTCCATGCTTCACAGTGTTCATACCTGCTTCAAACCCCCTGTTTTAATCACTGTGTAGGTGGCAATGCTCAGCTGGACTTCGATGCCATCTGTGAGAACGATGACACTGCAATGACAGCTCTGATGAATTACCTGGAGGCTGACGGAGGCCTGGGAGACCCAGCTGACCTCAGTGACATCCAGTGGGCTCTCTAGAGCTGCTGCTGGGAGCAAGGAATGTCAAAAACCCCTCATGCACAACAACCCTATATCCTCAGTACTGTATTGGAGTTTTGTAATGGTTCCTTGGAATTCGGACTCGCTGTCTCTGGATTTTTGAAGACTGAAGCCTTGTTCAGAGAGAGACATCTTCTGCTGCACCTACTGACAAATGCAATATTTTTTTTCATGATGAGGAAACCTTGAAGTTTTAATATTGAACCATCTGTAACTGGAATGCTTAGAACACATTAGTATATTTTTGCTAAGAAGCTTTAACCAAAAGGTACTGTACAATGTACAGGATTACTTTTTCTTAATTTTAATACTTCAAACTTTTATTTATTGTTTTCGTTTCAAGTTGCAGAATATTGGTTATCCATGTTACTTTCTGTAGAACCTACTGTACTTATATGGTTTGAGAATATTTGTAACTATTAAATTTAATTGAAATAACGATTTGCACACACTACAGTTGTAAAATAAGGTATTGTAATTCTCAAATGATGCAGTTTGTGATTCCTTGCACTTCTCAGCAGTGCAATTTTTGCAGTCAAAGGTGAAAATGAAGCCTACAGTTCTGGGAGCAAGAATTGGGGTTGGATCACCCTAATAAACAGAAGAGAATGTTTTGAGGAAAACGCTCCTTTTCCCAGTACACAAACTTGAGAAGGGTATAAGAAAAGAGCAACAAATTCTTAATTACTGTTTTGTATTATTTGTAATGTATTATTAGAGAGGCAGTGCAGAGAGCCAGACAAAATTCATGCTCTATTTGTAATAAAGCACTTTGGTCTTGTCCCGGGTTCTTTACTAACTAGAGAAGTTTGAATGGATAATCTTGGCTCCAGAGCGAGGCTTGCACTGTCTGTTGGTGAAAAATTGTTAAAATTCTACAGCATCTTTTATGTTTTTGGAGAGATTGGGAGAATTTTCTACTGCTTGAGTGTGTGACTTTTTAAAATCTCTCTGTACTATAGCTGTGTAAGTAAATGCTATGCAGGATGATCTTTGGGAACAGCTTTTGCAAGGATTGTATCCCAGTTACAGCAAATGACTCAAAACACGGCACTTTAGAGGTTGCATTAGAACAACATAGCACTAATATAGCAAGAGGATCTTTTTATCTCTGGTATTGAAGGTTTAAACAAATTTTTGTATAAATATATATCATAAAATTACAGGTTTTTTCATGGTTTTTTTCATGTTTGGGTTTTGTTTTTTTTTTTTAATTCAGGTAGTGAAAGAAAAGCATTTGAAGGTATCTATACATGTGCATCTTTTTAATGCAGACATTTAAACACAGGTACAACCCTAACCTCTCTCACTCCAGGTGGGGATGGCAGCCTGGGCTGGTGTTTTTAGGAAGGCTGGAGTTGGGAACAGATGGATGTGGCCGTCACTAGATGTCATCCTTGTCCATCCAGGAGCCACCCTGTCCTCACGAGGACACCATCTGGACATGAAGTGGTTTCCTCTGCTTGACAGAGCAGCTCTGTATCTTACAGATAATATGACTCCTTTTGCAAACAGTGCATTTTTGGTGATGGTGATTTGCTAGAATGGCTTCTTGGATGCATTTTGCTTTTTCTTAATTCTGTAGACTTTTTTTTTTTTTTTTGCATTTAATTTGGATGTCATTTCCTGCACTCAGATCTCTTTTTTACAGACATGGGGCCAAAATCATCAGTTCTCTTGCTTTATTAGAATAAACTTTTCTGCTTTTTCTGAATTTGGGGCTATATAATGGAGCGAAGTGGGAGAAATAAACAGGCACTTTCTAAGAAATCTATTTCTGTAAATGAAATTTGAGAATTGGAGATTCTGCCATTGTAAAATGCATTGTCTCTTTTCTATTCTAGAAATAAATTCTAAATAAACCAGCAAATACTGTAGCTCATAGATAAATGACTACATAAATAACTTAAAATTATACAGACTTTATTAGAACAGGTTTTTTTAACTGGATTAGTTTGGAAATGGGGCAGCTGTTGTTACTGCAGGAGCAGATTAATTCTTTCACAAGATTTATATAAGTGTCTAGACTCAAATCACTATTTTTGGATTCTTGGCTAACCCTAAAAAAATAACCTAAAAATGTAACTTTGATTCTTTTGCAGTCAATGACAAATATTGTGACTTTCAATTAATTTCTTAGATTCTCCCTTTACTATTTGTAAATTTTTTTCTGGCTTAAAGCAGCCTTTTCAAGAAAAAGTGTCACTTGTAAATATTTCTGGTGAAATGAATAGACATTTTTGAATACAATTGAGATAGTATGTGCTTACCTTTGTTTGTATAACAACACAATTCTAGTGAGATACTGGCAGTTTGTTCCTGGCATGGTGCAGGTAATGGTAGGATGTGGTTAAACCAGGTCAATAAATACTCTTTTGATGCCCTGCTGTTAGTCTGCTGGCAATTCTGTCTAATACTGAACTGAAACATAAAGTACTTGTTCTTTCAGATCCCAGGCTCCTTCCCTAAAAACATAAACAGGGAGGTGGAATTCCCATGGATTTTGGTAGCTCAGTGTGATGCTCTCCAGGCAGGGAGAGCCTGTGTAATCCAAGCTAATGTGCATTTTGGGGGATTCAAACAGGGCTTCAGAACATCCTCGTGCCCTCCAGGGATGAACTCTGAAGATGTCCACACATTAACCCTGAACTTTTCCATTTCCTGTTGCAAGCACAAGGCCTGTGAGGAGCAGCTGAGGGAGCTGGGAATGCTCAGCCTGGAGAAAAGGAGGCTCAGGGGTGATCTCAGCACTCTACAACTCCCTAACTGGAGGTAGGTGGGAGTCAGGCTCTGCTCCCAAGGGACAGGATGAGAGGAACTGGCCTCAAGTTGTGCCAGGGGAGGTTTAGATTGGATATTGGGGCAAAAAGGGGTTATTAAGCATTGCCAGAGGCTGCCCAGGGTAGTGGAGAAATCACCATTCCTGGGGGTGTTTAAAAGTTGTGCAGGTGGCACTGATGGACAGGGGTGTGGTGGATTTGGTGGTCCTGGGTTATAGCTGGACTTGATCTATGAGGTCTTTTTTACCCTAAACAGTTGTGTACCTGTGAACATTTGCCATTTGATGTCCTGGGGGCAGGGAGGATCCTTTCTGTGCTTTTGGGATTCCCTTGCAGGATAGGGTCAAGGACAGTGCTGTTGTGGGGGTATAAAGCAGAGATTGACTCTAAGTTTCTTTCCTGTGGTGCTTTGTAGCTCGGAGTTTGCTGTGGATCTTACACTTTTTAGAATACTGGAAAATTTGGTTTGCTCACAAGCACAAAAGGCTCAAGTCATTTCAGTAACTGCTCACAGCAGGGTTTCTGTTCATGACCCAAAGTGGGACAGAGAAGAGGATACAGTACCCCAGCCTGCCTGATGTGTTAAAGGTAAGTTCAGGTATGTGAGCACTGCCCAACATAACTTTTTATTATTCATTTCTTTTCACGTCAAAACCATCAGAAATGATCCCACAATCTTTGGAAATGGTAAAAAGTTTTGTGGGAAAGCTCTACCTTGGCTGTTGCTGCTGCAGTGCTGACCCTGTCTGGTTGGTAACGTCTCTTCCCTGGCATTTGCAGATTCCAAATGTGCATGACCCAACATCTGTAACGTGTCCTACACCACTCAGGGAACCTTGGCACAACGGAGAGAGAGTCACATAATTAATGGGCTCTTGGGTAACACTGTTAATGGGTAACAGTGAGGTTTATCAGGGTGTTCCTGGAAGGCACTGTAAGGTGAGCAGCAGGACTCTGAACTCTGCAACAGCTCAGGTAACGTGCAATGCTTTTAAACAAAACATTCTGACTTCAAACATTGCTGCTTTCATAGACTTTACAGATAGGGCTGTATTGCAGAGAAGGCAATACCACTGGGCCTTGAATATTTAGCAAAATACTTTCAGATGAGTGGACAGAAATTCTTTGAGAGGAGTGGTTCCATCCTTAGACTTCATCTTGTCACAACAGGATAAGCAAATTGATTTCTTAATTATACAATCATAGAATCTCCTGAGTTGGGAGTCCATAGAGTCCAACTCATGGCCCTGCACAGATATCCAAAATTCTCACCTGCTGCCTGTCTTGTCCAAACACTCTTGCAGCTCTGGCAGCCTGGAGGCTGTGGCCGTTCCCTGGGGAGTCTGTTCAGTGCTTGACAACCTCTGAGGGAAGAACCTTTTCCTGATCTCCAGCCTGGCCCTGCCCTGGCCCAGCTCCATTCCCCTGGGTCTTGTCACTGGTCACCAGAGAGGAAAGATCAGTGTCTGCCCCTCCTCTTCCCTTGTGCTTTATATACATTTGACTTGCCAAGGCTTCAAGAATTTTAAGATATTTTCTTTTTTGTATTTTTTGCAAATGCAGTTCTGGTATCAGATCTGTTTTCCTTATCATTGAAGAGATGATAAATCCCTTATCAAACAAAAGGCAGGTGAGCTCAGTGTTGTTTCAGCAAGCTACAATCAGCTTCTCAAGATTTGCTCTGAACAGCTCTGGGCTGCCTGTGCCTCATTCTCATGGAATTTGTGTTCCAGCCCCTCTGGTGCTCAGGATGCTCCTTCTGCTGGGGCAGCCATGGGCACAGCTGACTCCTGAGACAATTGCTGAGGAAGAGCTGCTTCTCTTTTGGGCTCCTGCGAGCTTCCTTGTCAGGTTCCTGTTTGATTTGTGGATTGCTGCCTCTGGAGCTGGAGGAGCCAGCAAGGAGTTGTTTCTTATCTTCTGTCCCTCTGTTACTGGTGACCACTTAGGTCCTTATGACAGTGCTCCTTTATGAACCCCCAGCTTTAGAACTTTTTAAATCACAACAGTTTTCAGGCCTGTCTTGCCTGTGGGTTATTACAGGAATTTACTGCCTGCTCCTAGACTGTCTTTAGAAAAAACCAAAACAGGTTTCAAAGTCTAACCTTTCTTGTCCTGCTTTTGATGACAGCAGTGATTCAGAGTAATGGGAAGACAATGGTCTGGAACACCCAATCTTTTCAAGCAGCTGTGCTATTGCCATGGTACAGATTCCTCCAGCTGAGCCTGATGTGATTCCCACCCATGTCAGGAGGCTTTCTCTTGCTCACATTTTACATAAAATATGCAGCATCTTCTGATTTGTAACACTGCTCTTTGTGATTTCCAGATTCATCCTGACACACCTCTGAGGTTCATGCTCAGTGTTCTGCTGGAGAGATTTCTGTAGCTAATTACATTTGCACCCTCATGGGTATGTGAAATTTTATGGAAAGTTTTCTTGTCCACTTGAATACGAACTAGAGTTTGCTTTTTCTTGATTTTCAGGGGCTAATTACACAACATTCCAGATCAAATACACAAGACTGATCATCTGAAACTGGGCACTTGAAAGAGTCCCAAGTGCTGGTCACTTCTTAAATGGCCTTCTGCTTTTGGAGGGGGGGTTGAAACCAGAAACTTCAGAGAAACTTTAGACCAGAAACTTTGCAGCAGAGCCAAGACAGGACAGCATCTCCTCCATCAGTTCAGCAGCAGGCTCAGTGTGCAGGGCTTTGCTTTGTGCTTTCAAACACTGTGGGAAGAGCCAGAGATGGGACAGCCAAGGTCAGAAGTTTGACTGTTTTGGGGGGATACAGTTTGGGAGCATTTTGTACTTCAGCTGCTCTGGATTGTGAATCCTTTGGGCACCAAATCTCTCTTGTCCTTTTTAGGAAGGGATTGGAGGGGAATTTAAACATGAGGAGAAAGGTTCAGGTATGGATTTGACAGCTGGAGATTGTTTCTGCAGTGCTTTGTCCCAGGACTGAACATGGTGTCGTACTGAAGCTCAAGGCCAAAAGAGTTTGCTCTGTTGAGTATTTAACAATTAGGATACCTCAGGTAGCTGAAAGCCGCTGCGCGGCCGCTTCTGGGGCGGGGCGGGCACCGAGCGGAGCGGTGCGGGCGGGACGGCGGCGGGGGCTGCCCGGAGCCGGCGGAGGCGCGGCCGCCCCGGGAGGGCTCTGCGCGGTTCGGCCGCAGGTAAGGGAAGTTCCCGGGAGCCGCTCCGAGAGCGCTCGGAGCCGAGTGCGGCAACTTCGTGTCCCGGCGGGATGAGCCCCGCCGTGCCCTGCCCCGGCGGCTCCTCCTCTGCCGCCGCCATGGCCCGGGGCCCCCCGGCAGCGGGGCCGGAGCCGCCCCGGGGCCGGGAACGGGAGCGCCGCGTGTGCCCGGAGCGGGGGCAGCGGGGGAGCTGCCCCGCCACATCCCGCCAGCCTCTGTCCCCCTGCTTCGTGTCCCTGTCCCCGGGCCGTGTCCCAGCCTCTGTCCCCCTGCTTCGTGTCCCTGTCCCCGTGTCGCCTCGCAGTGCTTTCGGCACTCCCGACCTTCTGTGCCTTGTTTCTGTGGTTTCTGTGCTGGACCTGACGTAACTTCTCGGGAAGTTTTGGGGAGAGGCTGGCGGTGTCCGGTTCAATCTTTTCAGACTCTGGTAGGACGCTTCAGGCACTGGTGCTGTGAAGCTGCAGTTCTGAGTTTTATCTAGCGCTAACAAATGTGGATTGATTTAAGGCCTGGGGTTCTTACATCCTGTAATTATTTTTTCGAGCTCTGTTTCTGCTCGAGCCGTGACTTCCAACAGCTGAAATAGCTGTGCTTGCTCACACGGCGGCTGGGGTGCAGCTGGAGCTGTAAAAAGGTGCTTTACACCTCCGTGGCTGTTCCTGGGGGAAGGGAAGCTTTGGTGCTAAAGGCTGGGCTGTGGTGTAACACGTGTGTGCTCCCTCGTGTGAGTGAGGAGAACAGGAGGAGTTTCAGGCTGGGCTTGGCTGAGCCTGCAGAGGCTCTGCTGGCTCTCCTTACTCTGGCCCGAGCAGAGGCAGCACCGGCAGCACCGTGCGAGGCTCTGTGTGGATGGCACTGGCAGCACATTGAGCAATACAAGTGTCGCTGCATTCCAAAAAGTAAACAGCAGAAATGGGTCACGGAGTGGGAATATTCTCCATGTGTGCACCGTGGAGCTTTGGGGAGGAAGATGTCCCAGAGTGTCAGCTCCAGGATTTATTGCCTCTGTTAAAGGGAGCAGCTGTATCTTGAGGGTTTACATTTATGAAGGACCACAGAGCAGGGATGAGCATCCAGAGGGTGCCAGCAGCCTGTCCCTGCTGCCCAGGTTTGGGATGAGCAGGCTGGTGACTGTCCCTGTGTTTGCTCTGCAGGATGAGGAAGTCAACCCTGCCAAGGAGGAAGATGAGGAGATGTGGGAGGATGGAGACAGCAGCCACCAAAGGCTGGGGAAGGCACAGGGCCAGGTAGGAGACGTTGCCTTCCAAGGAAAGGGACTTGTCTGTCCCATTGGAATTCGGGGTGTGAGGCCAATGGAACAAAGGGGTTGAGTCCATTTTCTTACTCGGGTTCTCATATGCCTTAGAAGAGATTTGTGGAAAGGTCATTATCCCTGATGGAACCTCTGAAAAACAGGGGTTGAAGCTTTCTGAAGTGGCCCAAACCTGCCTGCATGTAACCAAATGCAGCCCCAATCCTTGTTTTTGTGTACAGCTGGGATGAGACCTCAGCTGCTGTTACTTGCCAGCTCCCAAGCTGTGCAGCTTAGAGTCTGCAGCCCTGAAGGCTGGGGTTAAACAGCCTGAGGTACCAGAGAGCTGGAGTCATTTCCTAGCAGGGAACTTGACTTGGAAGCTGCATTCCAAACTTTTGTCCACATTTATTTTATCTCCCACATGGAGGCATCTAAAGAAGCAGAGGTGGGGTGTTCCCAACAGAAGGACATCCAAATTCATCGGTAGTAGAGGGCTTAAAATTCAAGTATAAGTGGAAGTGCCTTTAGGATACTTCCAGTTCCTTAGTATGAATGGAATTTAAATGAAGTAGCCAAATCCTGACAAGCATGTATGACCTCCAAAGCCTCTGCAAGTGTTTTAAACCAGGGAGGGAGACAAGAGTCTGAAGTCTCTCCCCTAAAACTGCCTGCTGGTTTGTTTGACCAGGCATAGGAATAATTGTGTATTCCCTGGGGCTGTCCTTATGGAGAAAGGTTTATTTTTCTGCCCTGGGTTTATTCAGTGTATCTCCAGAACTATGCAAACTGATTTCATTGAAATGCCAGGGGTGCCAAATGCTTTCCCCAGTGAGAGCTCAGAGCCAGCCCTGTGGGAAGGGGTTTAATGCCCATTTTCTCAGTCCCTTGAGGCAGCAGCACTGGAGCACCTGCACCCAAACATGCCCAAGGTGCCAAGTGCTGGCAAGAGATAAATCCAGGGATTGGACTGTGGGAGTTTGCACTGCTCCTGTAATCCCAGAGCTGGAGCTGTGCTTTGGAACTCCCAGGAGTTGCTGCCTCACTCAAAGCCCATTTAAAGCTCAGCATCCCTCCTGCTCCCTTGGAATTATTGTTGCTTCCATTGTTGCTCTTTCCCAACACCATTTTGGTTATTACTGTAAATTCCCACTCCATTTCTTCCACAGCCCTTTGCTTCCCAGAGGTGGTGCTCTAGAAAAGCCCCTCCAGCCTGGGAAGATGCTTTTGGCTCCAGACACATTCCCAGTTCCCGGGAGCAGCCAGACCTGTGCTGTACCCAGCAGGTAAGGCAGAGGTAGCTTCCCTTCCCTTCCCCTTCCCCTTCCCTTCCCACTGCACTTTGGCTTTCCAAGGGGTCTCTGGGAGGCTGAGGGAGAAGTTCTTTTGTCATTCCAGGGCAGAATAAGCCCTGGTCCCACTAAAAGCAGGAGGAATCATTTTATCCTTGTTTTTGGATACACATTTTGTGTTTTCTCTCTCTTGCTAACACTGTGTGGTGAAGCAGCAGCTCCCAGCCTTGTCAGTGCTGCTCCCTGGAATAGTTTCTATTTGTAAAACAGTGAATTCCCTGCTGGAATCCCAGTCACAGCCCCCAGATCAATGTGCAGTTTAAGGTCTCACACCCTGACCAGGACAATTTCCTGTCTCTAGACATGGAAAATAGGGGGAAACTCAGACTGGATTGGAGCCAGAATCCAGAATAGGGGAGTGAGGCAGCTCAGCCCAGGCTGGGGTTGGCACAGGGGTGTTCCCTGCTGGATGACACCCATGTGGAACAGATCCTTCTCTTCCTTTGTCCAAAGTTTGATGCCAAAGCATGGAACAACTCACAAGTGGGGCCTGGAATGAAAATGGTTCTGTTAAAATTAGGCAAAGAATGCAGCAAGAAAAAATGGGCATCCTGTTAATGTATGATAAATGTAGGGAAAAAGTGTTGAAAAGGGCACTTTTATTTGGTGCCACCTCTCATTTTTTATAGATAAAACCCTTTAGTGAGCAATCAGAATGGAAGTGGGAACGCCAAGAGCCTTTGCCTTCTACAGTGGACTTAATTTCCATTTTCTCCTCTCTTTCAGGATAGGAACAACCACTTAACTCATCCCATCTTTGCCAAGATATTTGATGTTTGAACAGCCAAACCCAACGGGCTCCATCCCTGCTGGTCTGCACTACAGGATCCCTGGTCCTGCCCACAGTGTGGGGTGAGTTCCCAGCTGTCCCCAGAGTGTCCCAAATCCAGAGGGACCTGCCTGGTTTCAGGCTGTCCTTGCCCTGGTCCCTGCAGTCCCCAAAGCCTGGGACACAGAGAGAGCCCTGTCCAAAGGGGCCTCTGGCACCTTGTCAGGGATGTGGTGCAGCCCTGGGAGCAGGTTGGAGATGAGAACTGGGGCAGTGTTTGAGGCTGATCCAGGTCAGGTCAGTGTTCATCTGGAAGGGTTTGGCCCCACACACTGAGTTTAAGCAGGATCAGGGTGACAGATGCTGCATTTTGTGCATCGTGGGAGTTTCTATCCCCTCTGGAGATTTCCTGCTGGGATGTGGCAGGGCAGGGAGCAGAATTAAACCTGCCCCTCCCGAGGCATTGCTGGCCTGTGTCTCTGTTGTGCCATCAGACCTGGGGAATTTGCTGCTGCCACTGCCACCCCACCTGGGGGCTGCATCCTCCTGCAGCCCTTGCCAGCCCCACACACGAGCTCCAGAGGAGCCTCTGTGCCTGGTGGGAGTGTTTGCTGGGAATGTGCCTCAGCCCTGGGAGGATCCTTTTGTTCCAGAGCACACAGGCAGAGCTTTTGGGCTTGTCAGCTTCAGAGTTGGATGGCAAAAGTCACTGAAAGGGAGAAGGACAAGGAGGTTTGTCAGAGTGGTGCTGTCAGACCCCAGCTGACAGTCTGTGCTGTGTGTGTGAGGTTGTTGTGTGTTTGCACTGCAGGGAATGATGTCCCCTTCCCAGTTCTGCCCAGCACATCCCAAGGACTCTTACAGGAACATTTATCCTTTACTTCCCTTTGTGATAACTTAATCTCTACCCTGCCATGAGCAATTCCTTGATTTCTCCTGGAGAAAACCTCCTGGCAGAGGCAGTTTGCAAAGGAGCCCAGAGCTGTGTTTGGAGCAGGGAGTGCTGAGAGCTGTGCCTGCCTGTGCTGCCCCAGCCTGGCAACATCCACATGGAACAGCCTGGGCAGATGGGATTAGATGGAGCAAAATCCCTTCATGGCAGAGGTTTTCTCCTGTGCAGATCAGGCGTGGGGCAGGAAGGGAACTTGGAAATCAGCTGATTTCCCCCAGAAAGCATCACTCCTGTCAGCATGAATGACATGGCCTGTGCCCAGTGCCCATGATTCACCCAGCCAAAATCAAGAGCAAAGATTGGTTTGGGTTTGAGAACTTGAAATAGCTTTGAAACAGAATAAATCACCTTTTTCTTTTTCTTCTTTCTTTCAGATGCTGGACTTGCCTCTGTGGACGAGTGCTGAGCTCTCACTGCAGGGAACTGTCAGGCCTTGGTGGCTGTGAGTTCCTGTACTTCTCACTGGGGAACTGGAAATAATTATTAATTAATTAATTGCAGAAATGTTTTCTGAAACCTTTTCCCTTTTGTGCCCATCTGTGTGGGACAAGGGCAGAGAGAGCAGAGGAGCAGCCTCGGGCTGGAGAGGGGCAGGAAAAAGGCACTGTGGGCAAAGGGACCTCCCTGGTGTCACCTGGGCACCTGTGGGGAACAGAATGGACACTGTGAGGGCAGGTGGAGGTGAGGAGGGGACAGTTTGGGGCAAAATCTGAGTTCATCTGCAGGGAAATAAGTAAGGGGATGTTTTGGAGGGAAAAGCTGAGGTGATGAGTTCACCCAGCTTGGCCCAAGTGGTGTTTGCACAAAGTGGGACCAAGAGGTGAAGGCAAATCCAAAGCAAACCCTGCTCAGTGTTTAAATCCCAGGATAAATTCTACAAGCTGCCCACTGAGGGATTAAAACTACGTAAAAATGGAAGCAAGAGCCCTAAGAAGGTTCCTGGGAATCCCAATACAGCATTGTCACAGCCTTTTGAACAGATCTTTAAGCTTTTATGACAACACTGATTTCCCTGCTGGGATTATTCACTCCATGGGCTGTGGGGTTTGTCTGGATCTGAACTCCCCCACAGGGGCCCTGACACTGCTCAGGGGCCGGGAGGAAAAGCAGAGTCAGAGCTCCTGGCAGGGGCAGGGTGTTTTCCCCCAGCTGCCCAGGAGGGATCTGCTTTGGCTCCTGCCTTCTGCAGGGAAGTAGGGTTTTCAGTGGATCCAGGTGAGATTCCAGCAGCCCCGGCGCTCCCGGAGCCGATCGCTCCCCGCCCCTGCTGCTCTCAGCTCCCGCCCCGCCGGGGCCGCTGTGCAGAGGGGAATTTGTCCCGCCAGCAGCAGGGGAAGGACAGAGCACTCCCACCTGGGACTCGGACTGTCCCTGTGGGGGTGCTGGGTGCTGGGATTTAGATCATTCCATGCATTTGGCTGCTGAAATTTCCCAGCCCGGGGGCTTTAGCTGACAGGGCAGCACAAAGATTGTTCTCTGTGTGTTCCCAGATTTGGGGTTCAGTATCTGAGCTTTGCTAGCTCAGATGAATTACACCCACAGTCCCAAATTCCCTGCTCAGTTCCTGCTGGAATAACCTGACAGTGCCTCCTGGAGCACGGACATTGCCATGCAGAGCTGCCACTTGAACACCAGCTGTGCCAGGAACCAGCAGGGGTTCCAGGGAAGCTCACTGGGACTGGGACAAGGACAGGTTTATATCCCATAGAATTTGCTGTTTATACCCCTCATCCCCACCGATGTCCCTGGGGACACTTGACAGAGCTCCCTGGCATTCAGCCCCTTTCTCCCTCCCTCACCTCAGGCCCCAGCTGATGTTTCACAGCAGGAGAAGGCGGCGGCCGGACGTGCTCCCGGCCGTGCTGAGGCAGCTCCTGTGCCCGGGGCAGGACAGCTCTCCCTGCAGAAGCTGAGTTCCTTTCAGAGCCCCAGGAGTGGCCTCTGGAAGTTCTTTTCCCTGAGGAAAGGGATGCACATCCCTGCTTCCAGCACACCTTCTGTGGGACCCACCTGTGGGGGCTTTCCATCAGTTCTGTAGTTCCAGCTGGCTCCCTGAAAAACTCCAAATTTAATCCAAACAAAACTTCATCTGACTCCAGCCTTTTATTTTAAGGCATCTATCTCTGAGGGCCATTGCTTGGGGTTTAATTTCTGTGAGAGAAGATTCCCTTGACTTCAGCACTGCTGGTGGATGATGTCCCCAGGCTGGAAGGGAAGGGATGTGGGGTGGCTGGGACATCCCTGGGGCTGTGCGGGAGCTCCGGGAGGCCGGCACCGGGAATCGCTGTCCGAGCCCCTCGGCAAACGCCCCTGCCGACATTCCCGGGAAACGCCGGCTGCTCCTTGGGGTCATTTTGGGCTGTGGGTGGGGTCTGGCCAGGCTGAAGCACCTCGGGGTGCCCGCTCAGAGCAGCCCCTGGCTGAGGAGCCGCAGGCAGCCCCTTCCCCACGTCCATCCCAGCGCTGCCCAGGAACCCCAGTGCCCCTCCCCGGGCTGTGCTGGGCACGCTGTGTGCCACGGGCAGGCACTGCAGGCACAGCTCCTGCCCTGCAAACACCGAGGACAAGAGGTGCTGTGCCCTTCCTGGGGCTCCTCCTCCCACCCCGCATTCCCAGCCAACTGGGACACACAGAGGAAACACCCAGGAACAGTCCTGGCAGCGAGCAGGAGTCACTGAGGGCTCCCTGCAGCTCTGGGCCAGGAAAGTGGCCCCAGCCTCAGCAGCTGCTGTGATTTGGGGCTGTGAGCACTCACCTGCAGGAAACGCCCCTCTGCAGGTGGGACCAGCCCTGACACTCTCCAGAAGAACTTTGGCCATGGAACAAATGAACCCTCAGGACTTGTCCTCCTCATTTCTCCCTGGAAAAGGACATGGAATGAGCATCCTTACAGCTGTTGGGTAAATCCTGGAAAGGGCAGGAAACCAGGGTTATTAGAAGTTTTGTGCTGTCATGTCAGGTGCCAGCCAGTTCTGCTCTAGAGCCTTACTGGGGGCTGGTGTGTAAAGCAGCATCAGCAGGAAAGGAGGAGCTACCTTTGCACAGGAATTCCCTCGTTGGCAGCAGCCATTCCCATCCCAGGCAGGACCTTCCCATGACCCTGAGATTGGCTCAGGTACTCGGAGCAGGATACTCAGAAGGCCAAGACTGAATTCAATCCCCACATGGGCCAGTCACTTATCAGCGTTTAACTTGATGATCCTCGTGGCTCTTTCCAACTCAGAATCTCCTGTGCTCTGGAAATAAAGAGTAAACAGTTTTCACTGGCTTTATAAACCCACAGGTTTTTCCATGGGAGAGTGGGAGCCACAGGGGAAGCGAGGGAGAGGAGGGACAGCGTCAAGTGTCACCCGGCAGGTGTCGGATGAGGCTGGAGCAGGACCCAGCCCCGGCCCCACACCGGGCGCAGTCGGAGCAGGAGCGGCAGCGCCGGACTCGGTCCCAGCGCCCGTCCCGATCCAGCCCCGCTCGTTCCGCGGGGCCGCGGCGGGCGGCAGCCCCCGAGGTGCGGCCGGGGAGGAGGGGGAGGCGGGCACCGCTCTGCCCGGGGGGTGCGGTGGCCTCGGGGCCGCGGGGCCGGGCCCGGAGCGGAGCTGTGGGGCTGCGGGGCCGGCCCTGCCCGGCAGGGGGCGCTGCGCTCGCACCGCCGCTCCGTGCCCGCCAGGCGGCGCCGAGGGAGCGGCGGTGCCGGGGGCGTCCCAGGATGGGGAGCTTCCAGCCGCAACCCAGCGCCTGCTCCGGGAACCGCCGCCCTCCTCCCGGCCCCAGCACGGCCCCGGCTCCTCGCGGCCACAGCAGGACCGTGCCCGGAGCCCCGGCGGGACCCCAACCTCCCCCCGGCCGAAACAGGAGCGGCAGCACCGGGCTCGACCCCAGCGCCCGTCCCGGAGCGGCTCCTCCCGTCCGCGGCCACCCCGGTCCCCATCCTGGTCCCCATCCCAGCCTCCATCCCGCACCCCGCCCGCCAAACAAAACGTGGCTCCGCCCGGGATCCGCAGCAGACACCGGCCGGACCCGGATCCCGGTACCGGCCCCACCTCAGCACCTCGGGCTGCGCACAGCGCTCCGAGCGACGGCCCCGCCGCACCCCGGGCTGAGCATCCCCTGAACCGAGCAGAGCGGGCGCGGCCCCGCCGGGATTTATGGGCGGGGCGGGGCGGGGCCGGCCCAGGTGTGAAGGGCGGGGCCGGCCCAGGTGCGCGGGGCCCCGGAGCGGCTGCGCGGGGCGGGCCCGAGGGGATTTAATCCCCGGGAATGGCCTTTGGAGCCATTTGCTCCTCGGCGCTCGCGGCGGGAGGCTGCGGCCGGGCCGGGCTCTATATCTCTCTCTCTTTTCTTCTGCGCTTCTTTTCTTCTGTATTTCTTTTCCTTTATATCTCTCCTTTCTCCCCTCCCTTCCTCCCCTCCTCCACCCCCCACTCCCTTCTCCCCCCAACCCCCCCCTCCCTCTCCCCCCTAGCCCTCCCCTCCCACCCCCCCTCCTTATCCCCCTACACACCCCAACCCTACCCTGCCTCTCCATCCTCTCCCTCTTCTCTCCACCCTTCCTTCCCCTCCCCACCCCGGCTCCCCCCTGCTCCCTCTCCCTGCTCCCCTTCTCCCCCCCCCCAATCTCCCCGCACCTGCCGTCAATCCTCTCCCTCCTTCCTCCACTTTTCCTTCCCCCTACTACCTACCACCGGCCCCCTTTCCAGGATACCTTCCCCCCACACCTTCCTCCTCCTTTCCCCCACCCTGCCTTCCCTCCAGCCCCCTCCCCAGCTGCCCTGCACACCCCGACCCCCCACCCGCCCTCTGTCCTTGTCACCCTCCCGCCGACCACCCCCTCTGCCCCCTATTCCCGTTCTCCATTCCCCGCTCTCCTCCTTTCCCCGCAGCCGCGGGGCTCGTGGTGCCGGATAATAAAGCCCAGAGGGCCGGAGCCCGGCGCCCCCCGCCCTCGCTGGAGCCCCCACACGGGGCCGGACCCGCTCGGCGGGTCCCCCCATGCCGGTCAAACACCGCCCGACACCGCCGGGGTTCCGGCTTTCCCCACATCACACTGGGGGTCCCGGGGGGTCGGGGCTGGGGCTCAGGGAGGGGCCCCTCCTCCGGGGGGGTCCTGAGGGGAGGGGGGTGTGGGTGGGTTGGGGAGGGATCCCCTCCTTAGGAGGGTCCCGGGGGGGGGGGGTTGGGGAGGGAGGGCCCCCTCCGGAGGAGAGGGTCCGGGGGAGGGGGCGGGGCGGAGGGGGGACTTTCCCCCTCCAGTCCCCGCCCCCTCCTCCGGACTCCCCTTCTCCGGACGGGGTCGGCCCCGGCCCCTCCAGGGGACCTCCTCCTCCGGACAGGGGCCCGGGGGAGGGAGGGGGCGGGTGGGGTGGGGGGGCAGGAGGGGAGGGCTGTTCGTTTGTTTGGCCATTTCTGTCTCTGTTCACGCTGCAGAGTGACGTGAGCCCCCCTGCTTCCCCCCCACCTCCCTCCCTCCCTCCGGGCCCCTGTCCGGAGGGGGTCCCCGGGAGGGGCCGGGGCCGACCCCGTCCGGAGAAGGGGAGTCCGGGGGAGGGGGCGGGGACTGGAGAGGGAAAGTCCCCCCTCCGCCCCGCCCCCTCCCCCGGAGGGGGCCCGCCCCGACCGCCCCCAGGGACCCCCCCCTCCGGAGGGGGCTCTCCCTCCCTAACCCCCACCCCCCCGGACCCCCCCACAAGGAGGGGATCCCCCCTAACCCACCCCCCGCCCCAACCTCCCCAACCCCTTTCCCCCCACAGGAGGGCCCCTTCCTGACCCCCAGCCCCGACCCCCCGTGTGCTGTGTGGAAGCCGCAGTGCCGGCGCTGTGTGCGAACAGCGCTGCGGAGCCGCCGAGCGGGTCCGGCCCCGTGTGGGGGCTCCAGCGAGGGCGGGGGGCGCCGGGCTCCGGCCCTCTGGGCTTTATTATCCGGCACCCCGAGCCCCGCGGCTGCGGGGAAAGGAGGAGAGGGGACGACGGGAAGAAAGGAGAGATGGAGCAGGGAGGGAAAGTAAAGAGGGGTTCGGGGTGAGGGAAGCGGGAAGGGAAAGGCCAGGTGGACAAAGTGGAAGGGTGCACAAAGGAGGGAGAGAGGGGAATAGAAGGGGGTAGCGGGGTAGGGACAGGAGAGGAAGGAGGGTGTGGGGGTCGGGTTTGGGCGGAGGAGGGAAGGGGTTGGGGGGAAGAGGGAAGGGTTTCGGGGCGAGAGGGAAGGGAGGGAAACGGGGAGAAAGAAGGAGAATACGGGGAGAAGGAAGGAGGGACAGAGGGGGGGACAGGAGGGGAGGCCGAAGCCCCCGCTCCTCACCTGCGGAGCCCGCGCACGGAGCTCCCGCCCGCACCCTGCTCGGAGTGAGCAAATGGCGAGTGAGGCGATTCCCGGGGATTAAATCACCTCGGCCCCGCCCCGCGCAGCCGCCCTGGGGCCCCGCGCACCTGAGCCGGGCCCGGGCCCCGCCCCTGAAACCGCGGCCCCGGTACCGCCCGGCCCCGCCCCGGCTCCACCCCGACCCGCCTCACGGAGCTCCGGCTCCATTCCCGGGCCCCGCCTCACGGAGCCCCGGCTCCATCCCGGGCCCCGCCTCACGGAGCCCCGGCTCCACCCGGGCCCCGCCTGACGGAGCCCCGGCTCCACCCGGGCCCCGCCTCACGGAGCCCCGGCTGCACCCCGGGCCCCGCCTGACGGAGCCCCGGCTCCACCCCGACCCGCCTCACGGAGCCCCGGCTGCACCCGGGCCCCGCCTCACGGAGCCCCGGCTCCACCCGGGCCCCGCCTCACGGAGCCCCGGCTCCACCCCGAGCCCCCCCTCACGGAGCCCCGGCTCCACCCGGGCCCCGCCTCACGGAGACCCGGCTCCACCCGAGCCCCGCCTCACGGAGCCCCGGCTCCACCCGGGCCCCGCCTCACGGAGCCCCGGCTGCACCCCGGGCCCCCCCTCACGGAGCCCCGGCTCCACCACGAGCCTCCCTCACGGAGCCCCGGCTGCACCCCGGGCCCCCCTCACGGAGCCCCGGCTCCATCCCGGACCCCGCCCGTCCCTGCAGCGCGGGGAATTTGTTCTGAATTTTTCATCCAGCATGAGCAGGTAATTGTCATGGAGAAACCCCAAAAATAAAGGATATGGGGTCGGGGGACCGGCAGTGCTCTGCTTTAAATTAAAAACCCATTATTTGGGAAAAATAAATCTGTGGAACAGCTCATTTCCAGTCCTGGACCGGCTTGTGTGTGAGTGGCTGTGATTCCAGCTGCTCCCACGGGATTTTCAGCCTGTGGGACTCCAATGAAATGCCATGTGCTGAGCAGGATAGCAAATGATGGGAAAACTCTCTGGATCAGGCAGTGTCCCAAAGAGCTGGCAGAGCCCAGCATCCCTGGCTGGAATTTGGGGATCCCAGCACAGCCCCTCCACAGTGTTCCTGTGGCTCTGGCACTGCCCAGCATCCCTGCCCAGGGGTTGGGGGTTCCAGCACAGCCCCCCCAGCACATCCCGCTGCTCCCTCAAGTCCCCTTTAACCGGGGTCATGATTTGGGCTGGGGGCACACAAACCCGGCAGAATTGGCTTTAACCAATTTTGAGGGATCTCCCCTCTCCCCTCCTCACTGAATTCCCGCAGCCACAGCCCGAGGCTCAGCTCCCCATCCCCTCAATCTCTCCGAGGAACTGCACTTGGATTTCCCAATCCGGCAGGGCAGCAGTGCCTCGGTTCTGCTCATTGTGTATCCTGATTGCAGTAACTGCTTCAGAAACAATTCAAACAAAGTCAGAGAGTGAAGAGACAATGAGGAGGAGCTGCCAGCTCCAACCAAGAGCTGCTCAAACCCCTTCTCTGATTTGCTTTAATTAACCAACGCAAATGAACCATTCAAAATTACATTGATACTTTGTTTTATTCTTTTTAATCAAGTTATAAATACTGCAGAATATAAAAGAACCCTTTTAACCCCAGAAACTCTTCTAGGAGATACACAGGGCAGGGCAGGGCTGCACTGCACCCCAAACTGAGAACTGGGAGAACTGGGAGAAAAGAAAATCCAGAGTGAGATTCCTGAGAGGTTGGTGCAGCTTCTGCCGGCCAGAACAATCCTTGGTCTGCACACACACCTGTGAATCCCAGGAACCCGGGACACCACCAAAATCCTCCTGGGCCTTTTTATTAAAAGCAGATTTCCACAGAGAATTAATGAAATACAGAAAATTAAATGGAAATGGAAAGGAGCAGCTCCCCCAGCCCGTCGGGCTGCAGCATCCAAAAGAAAAGGAACAGGAAGATCCCGGACTGGGACCATCCCCAATCCCAAATCCCAAATGCCTCTGTGAACACCACCCTGCTCTGGTTTATCAATCACAATCACACCACCCTGCTCTGGTTTATCAATCACACCACCCTGCTCTGGTTTATCAATCACCGCTTCCCTGAGCGGACAAACCCTTCAGCTTCGCCTCCAACTCACCGAGTTCCCAACTGCGGCCACCGAGGTTCTGCTGCCCCGTGCCCGGGGTGGGACCCAGGAGCACGGACAGGGTCTGGTGCGACGGGAACGCTGCCCGGGGAGCAGAGGGAGCTGATCCAGGAGCACGGGCAGGGTCTGGTGCCACGGGAACGCTGCCCTGGGAGCAGAGGGAGCTGATCCAGGAGCACAGGCGGGGTCTGGCCCCACGGGAACGCTGCCCGGGGAGCAGAGGGAGCTGATCCAGGAGCACAGGCGGGGTCTGGCCCCACGGGAACGCTGCCCAGGGAGCCCAGGGAGCTGATCCGTGCCCAGGGAGCTGATCCGTGCCCAGGGAGCTGATCCGTGCCCGCAGCCCCGGGGGGATCTCTCCCAGCAGCTCGGGCTCTGCTCCGCGTGTCCCACGTTCCCGGTGCCCGCTGCCCTGGGGAGCAGCCCTGAGGGGCCCAGGGAAGGAGCCTCTCCGGGACACAGAGCCGGGGCTGCGGGCAGGAAAAGGAGTTCTCAGGCTCCAGCCTCTCAGGGACACAGAGCCCGGGGCTGCGGGCAGGAAAAGGAGTTCTCAGGCTCCAGCCTCTCAGGGACACAGAGCCCGGGGCTGCGGGGAGGAAAAGGAGTTCTCAGGCTCCAGCCTCTCCGGGACACAGAGCCCGGGGCTGCGGGCAGGAAAAGGAGTTCTCAGGCTCCAGCCTCTCCGGGACACAGAGCCCGGGGCTGCGGGGAGGAAAAGGAGTTCTCAGGCTCCAGCCCGGCCCGGCAGCTGCGCCTGCGGTCGCTGTTAAAGCCCCGGCAGGAGCCGCCTTGGCCGGGGCTTTGCTGCCAGAGGCCATCCCTGCAAAATCAGGGGGAACAAAGGGATGAACCTTGGAGCTCCTGGAGATAGCCAGGAGCTTTGCCACAGGACTGGAAGAAAAACTCACATCCCTGGCAGGGATAAAAGCAGAGCGGAAAATGCAACCCGTGGTGATGAGAAGGGAAGGGAATGGTTGGAACGATTTGAAATGGACAGGAGGAAATGGCTCCATGTGATCCCAGGGGAGGCTGAGGCTGGATACTGGGAAGTCTCACAGTGCAAAGGCTGCCCAGCCCTGGCACAGCTGCCCAGGGCAGTGGTGGAGGCCCCATCCCTGGAGGGATTTAAAGTGTGTGGATGTGGCCCCTGGGGACATGGGGCAGTGGTGGCCTCAGCAGCACTGGGGAATGGTTGGGTACCGTGAGCTCAGAGGGCTCCTCCAACCTGAAGGATTCCATGACTCCAAGGACACCCTGTGCACCCAGCACAGACACAGCTGTGCCTGCTGCAAACATCATTTCACTTCCTCTCCTCCACTTGGCTGCCAAATATTCCCCAGTGACAGGGAACACAGGAGCAGTCCTTGCTGCAGGACAAGCCAGCAGGATTGGATCAAATTCCCTTCAGAAAGAGCTGACAGGATCCAGCCAGTCCTGTCCCCAGCTGCTTGGGAAGCTCCCAGTCCCTTCCAGTGGCAAGAGAGGGAAATCAGCTCGTGCAGAGGGACAATGACACGAGAGCTGCAGGGAGAGAGCAGCAGAGACAGGAGAGGAACAGCAACACCAGAGCTTTCCAGAGGGAACCCCTGACAAATCAACCTCCAGGACCTGGGGAAAACGGTTTCCAGCTGAGCTGTAAGACCATCTACTCCTGTCTTCCACTCCCTGGCCTTTCAGCCACGGCCAGGAGCTGCTCTGGATGGGAGGTCCCCTCTGTGCCCATGGATGTGGCTTTTCCCTCACTGCCCCCATGGTCTATGGAGAGCTGGAGAAGGAAAGGAATGAACAGGGAATAAAGTATCCATAAATACAGCAGGTATGGCCACATGCCCTCACTGAGGTCATATAACAAATAATATCCCAAGTTATTGGGATTAAAGTGCCTTTTAGCTGGGAAAAGCAAGAGCCAACATTCCTGGTCCCCATCTCTGACACCTTCCCTGTGCAGTGCCTGTCACCCTGGAGTGCCAGGACAAGGGGGAATGGCTTCCCACTGGCACAGGGCAGAGATAGATGGGATATTGGGAAGAAATTCTTCCCTGTGAGGTGCCGAGGCCCAAGCACAGGGTGCCCAGAGAAGCTGTGGCTGCCCCTTGGATCCCTGGAAATGTCCAAGGCCAGGCTGGACGGGGCTTGCAGCAAGCTGGGATAGTGGGAGGTGTCCCTGCCATGGCAGGGGTGGAGCGGGATGAGCTTTTAAGGTCCCTTCCACCCTGAGCCGTGCCGGCATCCCACGGCTCCAGCAGCGCCTCCCGGGGCCCCTCCCGGTGCCCAATTCCAGCCCTTTGTTCCCGGCCCTTCCCGAGCCCCTGCCCCAATTCCAGCCCTTTGTTCCCGGCCCTTCCCGAGCCCCTGCCCCAATTCCAGCCCTTTGTTCCCGGCCCTTCCCGAGCCCCTGCCCTGAGCTGTCACCCTTTGCTCTGCACCAGGGGCCACCCCAGCCACTGCTCCCCCTGGAATGTCCCCCCACTCTGGGTGTGTGGCTGCTGGGAGCCTGGAGGTGCCTCGGGGTTGGGTTTTTGGGAAGATGATTGGGATGTAGCACCCACTGCAAGCACTTGAGGGACTGCACACATTTGCACAAAAATGCTGATTTGTGCCCAGGCCTGCCTGAACACCCTCCATGCAGAATTCCAGGGCTTCTTCCCTCTTTCTCCACTACCACTGGGTTAAACTGGAACCTCTGGGAGATGGAGGCTCCCAGGAGAGGTTTGCAGGGAGAGCAGAGATCATCTAATCCCACCTGGCCTCTGGTTCCTCAGCTCCTCAGTGCAGATCCACCAAGGGCACAGGAGCTGGGGGCCCGGAGCAGCAGAGCCGGGGCTGGCAGGGCTCTGCCTGCTGCTCCTCCTGGTCCATCCCTGTCCTGGCTGGGAGCAGCAGGGATGGGCACGGGGCTGGCAGGGCTCTGCCTGCTGCTCCTCCTGGTCCATCCCTGTCCTGGCTGGGAGCAGCAGGGATGGGCATGGGGCTGGCAGGGCTCTGCCAGCTGCTGCTCCTGGTCCATCCCTGTCCTGGCTGGGAGCAGCAGGGATGGGCACGGGGCTGGCAGGGCTCTGCCAGCTGCTTCTGGTTCATCCCTGTCCTGGCTGAGAGCAGCAGGGATGGGCACGGGGCTGGCAGGGCTCTGCCAGCTGCTCCTCCTGGTTCATCCCTGTCCTGGCTGGGAGCAGCAGGGATGGGCACAGGGCTGGCAGGGCTCTGCCTGCTGCTCCTCCTGGTCCATCCCTGTCCTGGCTGGGAGCAGCAGGGATGGGCACGGGGCTGGCAGGGCTCTGCCAGCTGCTCCTCCTGGTTCATCCCTGTCCAGGCTGGGAGCAGCAGGGATGGGCACGGGGCTGGCAGTGGCTGCTGTGCCCCCAGGGGGTTTAATCAGCAGCTCCAATCACCTCCTGCTCCTTGGGCTGCCCCGAGGTGCCCTCACAACCCAGAGCAAACTCCCAAGCTGGGAGCACCATCCCTGGATCCCAGCCCTTCAGGAGCCCATTCCCAGCCCCTGAGAGCAATTGCAATTTTCTGTCCCTCGTCTGCAGACCCTGAACAACGAAACTCCAGCTCTGGTGAGCACGAGGAGCTGGAGCCATGTTAGCACAGGACATGGCAAAGGAAATAGTGGGAAACAAGGACACTGCATGGCCCACAGGCAGGAGCAGAGGGAGAAGGGAGGCAGGGAGCAAGGGGCTCCCCCCTGAGCAGGTATTTAATGCATCCCCTGGCCATTCTTCCAACTGATACCTGCTGTGCTCAAAGATAAGGTGGCCAAAGGCAAATCTCCATCAGTGGGTCAGTGCCAGTGTCCTCTGGCCTGAGGCAGCTCTGCTGATTCCAGCTCTGCTCCTCCCCACCCCACCTGGTGATTTTCCAGCCCTCCATGGGCAGGGGTCACTTGTGCCATTGGTAAGGACAGCACAGCCAGGCCCAGCAGCTCTGTGCTTGCACAGGGATGCATTCAGCTCCATTGCACATGGACTGCCCACTCCTGTGCATCCCCAGGGAAATGCCCTGGGATTTGGGCTCCCAGCCGTGCCCAGCCCGGTCTCACCCTCACCTCAGTCCCTTGGGTTTCTGTGCTCACAGCAAATCCTGAGCTGCACCCTGGATGACACCCGAGGGTTCCCCACCCGGCTCCAGAAGCTGCAGAGGCATTCCCACAGCTCAGCCAGAGGAAGAGAGGGAGGCAGGAGCAGAAGAAAGGGCCAGCAGGGGCAGAGCAGCAGCCAGAACAAACCCAGGGGAGCACGGGGGGCAGGGATGGATGCGGGAACACCTCAGCTCCGGATGGGAGCCGCGGCACAGCCACGGACCCGGGCACTGCAGCTCGGGAGGCGCCGCTGCTCCGGCACCTCTGGCAGAGCACACGGAGCCCCCGGCACACAGAGGGAGTTTGCCTTTCCCTGAGCCCTCATTTGCAGCAGCCCTGCTCCCAACACCCATCCCTGCTGTGCCTGCTGCAGGGCAGGCAGATGGAACCTTCCCTCAGGGGATGCTCTCACCTCTGTGCCCTCCTCTGCCCCTTCTCCGGGCACAGGGAACGCTGACCCTGCCAGCAAGGCCCCGAGCGAGGCTGAGCTCATCCACTGCTGCCAGAAAACCAAAGGGGCTTTGAACCTCTCGGTGAGAATGCAGGAGTTTCCATCCCGTGCAGGGACAGGGCTTTGGATCCTGTGAATCCCAGCAGCGAGTGTTCAGAGGGAAATTTGAACAGAAAACACTGCCCAGGGACAAAGGTGTGAATTCCAGGTTCTTCAGAGCCCAGGACAAACATTGTGTCATGTTACTGCACAAACTGCCCTGGGAATTCACAGCCTGGGGGCTGCACCTTACCTGGTCCATCAGCACAGCCTGGGGATGGCTGTGAGTCACCTGAGCGGAGGCTCCAGCTTGGCTGAGTGGATGGACACAGTCAGAGTTACATGGTTAAATACTTTTCACTGTTGTTAGTCAGAATCCAGAGCCTTGGCCAATTCCCACCACCTGAGAGCCCCGGGGCTTGAGCTAAAGCCCACAAGGGAAAGGGCCAGGGTCTGGTGCAGCCTGGGCAATATAACCCAGCTCCCAAAATACCATACCAAGCCTATGTGACATCTCTGAGGTACCAGGGCCCTTTGAGGGACACAAATCAAATCAACAACTGCCCCAGTGTGTAACTCTCATAGTCCAAACTCTCTACAGTCAAAACACTTTGATTTTCCCCTTCCCTTTCTATTGTTGAGAAAGAGTGCAAAAGAAAAAAAGTTCAGCTTTCAAGTGAGCCAGCTTTTCTGAAGAACTGGGTAGGTGAAGTCACACTAGTTATAATCTACCAATTTAATGCAAAATTAAGGTTTTCTGCAGTTGTTTTATAAACCAGTATCAATCCTGCTGCAGTGCTGATTGTTTTGTTAAACATGCAAAAAACCCCCAATCCCCCCCAGCTACACAGGTTCTCTCTGTAACACACCAGAACTGTCTCCTCCCACCAAACCCAGCCACACAGAGAATAAAGTGACAGCAGCTCTTTAAAAACAATTCTATCTAAATGAACCTTTTCAGGACTGAAAGGTCACCCTTCTCCCGATCCAGCTATGTTTGTGACTCAGCAAAAAAGTCACAGTTCTCTGTGCTTGTTTTTATCTCAGTCCCCCTTTCAGACTCCCTGCCTCTGCCATGGAATGCTGCAAACACTCACGGCACTGACGCCTCAGCCTCTTTAGACTCTTTTTTAATGGCTCTTGAAGTAACACCCTCTGATTCTCAGCTCTCACAGCTGCCCCCATCTTACAGCTCCAATAGTAAATAGTGAAAGATGAGTTTTCAAAATGATTTTTATTCTGTTAAATGTCTGAATTCATACGAAAATTGGAGGCAGATGAGTTTTGCACTGACATGGCTATTCAGACAGCTACAACCAAAGTGAGTTTACCAGTTTGGATATGGATCAGGTCCTGCTTCACTGGTCAACAGTAAAGCAAGTAATTATAATTGTATAACCAACCCCAAAGCCTCTCCTGGTCCAGTAAAAGCTGAGGGAAATAGAATCAATCAAGCCCATAAATGCCATCAGCTGCTAAGCTACTGAAAAGAAATTCCAAGTGAAATAGTCTTGCCTCCTCCAAATTTGCTCTTTGCTGTGAATGGCCAGGGGTGCCTCTGTTGCTATGAAAAGGTCCCACCCACATCAGGCCTGTTTTTTGTCCCCATTGCTCGATTTTCCCCAAATGTTCCTGAACACCTGCCCCTAGCTCTGGCCATACCTTTCCCTGACACAGCCACTCACCAAGAAAAGCTTTGCAGCTGGTCCCAGCCCTGCCTTTTGTTCACACTCCAAGGCCCTGTAAAGCCTGGCACCAATTAGGTGGCAGGTAATTAATAAGTCTCCCTCAGACCCCATTTCTAGCACTGGGAAGGGCTTTTCCTCTTAATTGAAACCAGCTCACTCCTTCAAATCAGTCATTTTAAGGCCTGGTATTGTCCTTCACACTCACTGCAGCTCTTCTGACCAGCACCAGCACATTTCCATTATTACAGACTCACCCTCCTAGGACAGAAAAAAAAAATCTGCCACACAGCAAACAAAGGCTCTGAGTCAAATCCACCAGGACCTCCCCAGAGCTCTGGCTGATAAAACTTTCAGCAGCTGCAGCCAAGACTTAATGTCTGGCGAACAAAATGTTCTGGAAAAACGTCGTGCCTTCTATAAACACATTTTTCTGGCAGGTCTGTCCTGCTGTTTTAAAACCTGGGGAGGCTGACGCAGCCTGCCTTCTGCAGGAGCTAAGGGAACACGATGGGTCGAGGGGAAGGTGGAGGGAACGGAGTGTGGGGAGGAAAGAGACAGGAGCAGAGCTGAGCCCTGCACGGCCCCAGTGCTGCACGGAGTCCCTGCTCCTGCCCAGCTGCTCACACAAAGTTTATGTAGACATTGCCCACGTCCTTCAGCCCGTTTTTGGCACCCAGGCAATTTTCCAGCATGTCTTTTGCAGGCAGGGAGCTGTCAGTGCTGGTGACAAATTGCCGCAGCGCATTCCCGCCCGACAGGCGGCATTTCTGCTCCTCCCTGGCAAGGCTGTCCAGCAGGACTCCTCGGATCTCCTTGGGCTTCCCTGGCACACCGAAGATGACGAACAAGCCCAGGCAGTCCCGTCCCACCAGGCGGCAGAACTCGGCCAGCTTCTCAAACCTGCTCATGCTCTGGAAGCGCTGGTCAGCCGGCGCGGCCTCCCGGCAGCAATCCTCGGCAGCGCCCTCGCCGCGGAGGAGCTCGGCCGGCTGCAGAGCCTGCACAGCGATCTGCAGCTTGATCTGCTTGTCAGAGCCACACAGAGTCCAGATCCAGTCCACCCCGAACAGGGAGGACTGCTGCTTGGTCATTTTGCTGGTCATGATCTGCTCCTCCACGCTCTTTCCCACGCAGAAGCTGATGAAGTTGACCAGGAAGATCTCGCTCAGCGTGTTCGTGGCTGGCTGGAATTTGCTTTGAGGATCCACAAAACCGAGATAGTCCTTCAGCCTTTGAGATGCATGGAGCACACCCTGGCTGAAGACTTCACAGATGACCAAAGTTTCAGCCTTGTTCTCCTTGTTGTCCTCCTGGGAGACCTTCTGGCCCATCTTCTCTGCCGGAAGAGGTCGTTTCCACATGCAGATTTGCCTCAGGGACAAATCTTGATTCTCCAGCAAAGCTCTGCAGGTGCCGGGCTCAGCCAGACCTATTCAGAGCTGTGCTTGGATACCTGCAGCCTTCCTGGTGAAGGTGATGGCAGAGCTGAGCTCTGTGAGCCCACGGGGCAGCCAGGCTTTCTCCTGGGTGTGTTTCTCCACAGCTGACTGAGCAGGGACCAGCCCAACAGGCCCCACAGCTTTCACGTTTATTGAATTCATCTCTGCTTGTTTTCCTTATTGTTAATTCCGGCACCATTTCTTTGGCTGATGTTATCTCACTCCAGTCTGATCTTACCTCCTTGGATCTCCTTTCTAGGACTATTGCACAGAAACCATTTTTTTGGCACAGGGTGTTGCCTGGAGATGAAACCACCTTTTTCTTTTAATCTCCCAGAGAAGAGAGATAAACCCTTGGGACCAGAGAGAGTCTTTTTCACAGCAAGATGGGACACAGCACCCTGGGAGGGCTTCCTGTGGAGCACACATTGACCAATGATGATGCCACTTCTCACCACATCAAACAACCCAAGATGGTTCAAATCTAGATTTGAGAAATAACTAGAAAGTCTTGATATAGTTGATTTCTTAGCTGTTAGTAGAGCCCTGCTGCAGGCACTACTGACAAATTAATGAGTCAACAAAAAAAGTGTGATTTTGCCCCCTTTCCCTCCTTTGTTTTTTGAATAGAACAGAACAAGCTTCCTCAGAAGATTAAAAGAAAAAAAGAGGACATGTGAAAAAGGGAACCAGCTCCCAGAAACACTTGGCATTTTCCACAGACTTTATTGGATTTCACATGGCAATACACAGCAGTTACGTTTGCCCTCTCCAAACCAATTAAACACCCCGATGGTATCGACAGTGTGCACACAGGCACATAAAAACCTCCTGACCTCACCACCTCTCTCATGTCCCCACCCCACAGGAGAACCAGGGCTCAGATCTGAGGGGATGACCTGGCTGCCAGGGAAGGGTTGTCTGGAGCAGAATGCTGCTTACACTGCACTTAAATAAACCAACGCTGCCCTCACTGATAACACTCCAGAGAAACTGGAGGGTGTTTGTGGCTATTTCAGCACAATCTATTGTGTTACTAGCTCCCTTTTGCCCCCCTGTGAATACCCAGTCCCGCCCAGTAGCCAGTGACTAGTGAGAGCCATCCAGAAGAACACTTTTGTTTGGAAGCCTGCACCACATTTCCCAGTGCTTCCACAGGGTTTTACGTTCAACTTCCATGTAAATAATAACAATATTGCAGAGTATTCACAGAAAGGGAAGCCTGAATCCACACCCCAAGCATCTGCACCCCAAACCTGCCCACATTAAATTTTGCATCTTGGTACATCAACAATCACCTACACTGCACAACTTTCAAAGGTCCAGGTTAGCTTACATCATTCTAATGCTGGAATATGCCTCTGATCTGAGGGGAGTTCCCTGAAAATCCTGGGAAGAACCTGTCTTCCCTTCCTAGCTCTGTTAACAGTGTTTTAGAAACACCCCCAAAGTCAGCACAAACCCCAAATCCCCTGCAGGACACCGGGAATGGTCTCATTTCCAGCAAGGAGAGCGACAAAACGAGTGACAAACGCTTGGCAAAGCAACACCACCGCAAGGAACAACTCCAGCTGGACTTCTGTTTGCCTTTACAGAGCAAAGCAGCTTCATGCCATTGTGCTAAAATACATGCAACGTTCAACACCATACAAATGACCACTGGAATAAAAAGTTACTTTTGTTTTGTTTGTTTGCTTTTGGCTAGGACACCTCACAATACTGGAAGTCTGACACGAGATTCCCACTGGCCAGTCAGGAATTTTAAAACCTGATGATCCTCAAGAGCAGAGGAGCTGTGCTTTAAGAAGGTAAAATGATGAGCAACGCATTTGATATCTGAATTTTGGAGGAAAAGTCCCACCTTAGGCTTAATAATATGAAATAATATATTTCCTATACATTTCTCTATATAACTTTATTTTTTTTGCAACTACACCATCTTCACGTTAGTCACAGCACAGAAATATCCCTTCCATATGCAGGGAGTGCTCTCAACTTTAAGGAAATTTTTTAAGTCATGGAAGTGTTAATAACCTTGTTGAATGCACTAACTACTGCTGTTGGGGACAAGAAAGAAGACATTTTAAAATGTGAAGTTTCTGGATGAGTCACTGCCAGAAGAAACATGCTTTAGAATTGTTTCATCTCAAATGGAAGATCATTAAACTGTGCACTCAGTAAAAAGCAACGAAAGCAAACAGTTCCAAAGGTCAGCCTGCCTTTCCCAGTAACCAGCTGGTTTGCAAACTGGCATAATTTTTTTACAACCTTCTCGCTTTCCCTCACACACCTTCAACTTTCCATCACTCTATCTCACAAAATTTAAATTTTTGCTTTTATATGTACTTCATATACTTATTTTTTCTTTTTCTTTTTTTTTTTTTTATAAAACAGTATAAAAATAGGAGCAACAGTCAAGAGCTACCAGGGAGCTTACACAGGGCACGGATCTCTAAAATCCTACATTGGATAGGGCTGAACTGGTGTTTGTGCCAAAGAAAAGCACTTAGAAAAGAGCAGTCACTTCTATTTTTCAGCTGAGAGCGCAGGGAGAGCTGATGCGCGGTATCTACAGACGCAACACTTTAACCTAACATCTTCTGTTCTTTTCAAACAGCATAAAGGACTATCTGAGGCCATGAAGAAGCAAAAGGGGCACTATCATACCACATCAATTTCAATGCAACACTCTGAAACATATCACCAGTTTGTACATTAAATAGAGTTAAAACGATTACCATTCACCAGTGTCTGGGTGGTTTTTATGGCAACTTAAGTAGGCACCTTGTTTTTTTTCTCCTTTTCTCTTTAAAATTCTCCACCCCCTCAGTGTTACTTCTAACAAACAGAAGCAAGAGCAATGTAAAGTACATGATCTGCTGCCTGTCACGTGGAACAGGGATCTCCCTGCAGGCAGGAGAAGGAGCCTTTGTCAGTGCCTGGTGGTGACTGTCACACGTTGGAGTCCTCATCTGTTATACTGGTGCTGGGAGAGCGAGTGGCAAAGTCTTTGAACATTTCATCTTCCTTCAGCATGTGCTGGAAAGGAAAGGAGGGAAGAGTCAAGGTTTCTCACAACTGGAGTCAGTCACCTGTCCTGTGCTGGGCAACAGACACTGCCTGCCAGCCACTGCTTTGTTCTGCTGAGGGAGGTTTTCACCCACCCTGCTGCAAAACCAGCTCACTGCTGTCTGCTGGCCCCAGTGGCTCGGGGCTTTCTCCCAGAAAATGCAGCCTCACTCCCAGCTGGAAACCCACAAACCATGGGCAATGGGGGCTGTGTCCCCTGCCCTCCCTGGTGTGTGGGGAGCAGCACAGGCCACCAAACCTCCCCACCAGGATGGGCAGGTACCTTCCTGAACCACTTGGTTTTCTTGTGCCCTCTGCCCCTGCAGAACACCCAAAGGACCTCACTGACACTGTTTAACACGAGTGACTGCCCAAGGGTTCACAGCCATCCCACAGAAACAGAGACCTTACTGCACAGACCCCATTCACAGACTTACTGTCAGGTTGTTGATGCCTTCAGAAAAAGCTCCTATTTGCCTCACCGTCCCTTCTGAATCTTCCATCTATAAAAAACAGAATGAATCATGAATTAATAATAACTTATTTGTATCATAGAGTGGAATCACAGAATGGATTGGGTTGGAAGAGACCTTAAAAATCATCTCAGTCCAATCCCCTGCCATGGGCAGGGACACCTTCCACTATCCCAGGTTGCTCAGAGCCCCATCCAGCCTGGCCTTGGACACTGCCAGGGATGGTGCAGCCACAGCTGCTCTGGGCAACCTGTGCCAGGGCCTCACCACCCTCACAGGGAAGAACATTTTCCTAATATCCTAAACCTCCTAAGATCTAAACCCACTCTGTCAGTGTGAAGCCATTCCCCCTTGTCCTGCTATGACAGAGTGACAATTAAGTGTAGCACACTTAATTTACTGATTACACCTGAGATGTTCAGACCAAGGGAGAAGCAGGGCCTGCCAAGAGAGGAGAGTTACTCCAGAGCAGCCCTAAAGGTGCTGCATTCACAGCTTCAACCTCCTTAGGAGCAGACCCTTTTGTCACTAATGCTGTGTGACAGCAAGAAGCAGGGTCTTCAGGGGCCAAAGCAAAAGGAAGACTTCCCTGGGAAATGGAAGGTTTTCCCACCAAACCTGGTAGCTCAAAGACTCAGAATTGTTAGAACTGACTTACCTGCTCCAGCCTGTCCAAATCATCATCATCATAGACTCGGATATCCAGGCCAGGCTTAAAGCCCTTCTTGGATCCACTGCCAGACGCCCGTCCCAGCTCCATAGGACACACATACTCCTCCACATCGTCCTGCTTCTTCTTCCTCAGGCTCCCAAAATTACTGAAGGTAAGTTTCTTTGGCTTAAAAGTGAAGTGAAATTTGCCAAGGAGTTAGACAATCAGCAAAGAATTAACAGGCTTACTTGTGCCCTCTTGTGTTTCCATGATGAAGGGTCAAAACCCCAGTACTCTCCTACACAGATCTTCTGAATTTCATGACAGTGGCATCTGAAAGGGCAATGTGTCCTCTCATTCTATCACTGTTAAGACACCATTTAGCAGATCCCAAATGAGGTCAAAATTCCACATTAAACCATGAGTCTGTGAAGAGTAAGGGACAATCTCCCTCCCAAACATCTCTCAGCACAGACAGGACAACATGAGTGCTACTTCTTGCCTGTGCATGTCAGAGAGGCTGAGAAGTTGCCTGTTCATGGTAGACATAAGTGTCCCAGATCTGCCAGGTCCTGCTCTCATGCTTTCTTTAGGAACCAACCTCTTTTCTCAGACCTTACTGAAGCACCCTCCTAGCACGGGTGAAACCAGAGATCCAAATCCTCCCTGGAGCCTCCCACCCCTCTCAAAATAAGTGGCCCACCTTGACTTTGGCAGTTGCTGTCAGGAGGACGTAGTCTGGGGACTCCATGGCTTCACGTTTCTGCTGCTGGGCCTCCTGCCCCACCAGGAGGTTGAAGTGAGTGGCCAAGTGCCGCCTCAGCAGCGTCTTGTTGGGTGGGATGTTCAGCAGCTGGGCCATGGTTTCTACATTGAAACGGGGCTCCAAAACCTGAGGATCCAATCACAGAGAATCCAGCTGAGGCCAGTACTGTCTGATGAGATCTCAGGGACATCCAGGCCTATCTTGGTCACTCCCTAAGGCTGCTTTGGGATTTTTGTTTGTATTTTAGAGGAAATACACAACAAAGAAGGAGGAAAGGGAGTTAACTAGTTAAAGGATTCCTAAAATGCTACCTCCAGGCTTTCCTTCTGGAGTTATAAATAGGAACAAATTGGCAGCTTAGAAGAAATGCACAGATAAATCCACCCTTAACTAAAGTACTGTGTGAAGCTATCACAAAATGTTTACCCAGCATCATCTTCCAATTCTGGAAAAGGTAGCCAGAGGAATCATGGAAAATAAACAGACATAAAACGTCTGGATCAGGGATATAACTCCTAATCACCACAAGAAACCTCTGGAGGTGTAAGTTTCTTGTCTGGAGTATGTGATGCTAGAACAATTAAGAGTAATCCTGGTTTGACAGTGTAATCCCAGATTTTAGAAAAGTAACAAACTTCCCCCACAAAAGAAAACCATATCCAGGTTAGGAAGGCAGAAAGTGGCTGTTCAACAGCATGGCAGCACTGCAGGACAGGAGGTGGAGAATGCCACACCAAAATAGAATTCTGAGGGGAATACAGAGTATTAAACCACACTACTTCCCCTCAAGACATTCATATCCTTTAAACCATAGGGTGAGAAACTTCTTATTAAGCAGACAAACAGAAAAGGCGTGTGCAGCAAAGATAATGTCAGAACATTGACCTAGTGATTCCCAGACATCTTTTTCTTTTCATAAAATGTTAGAAGCCCCCCGGCAGCTCACCATCAGCCCCCCGTGGACGCCGCTGCCCCGCAGGTTGGGCGCGTACTCCGCCAGATCCACGGAGCGCAGCCACTCCATCACGCGGTGGTTGGTCCACTGGGTGACCTCCGAGGGTGTCACGTTGTTCTGCCAACAGGAGGGACAGGCATGTGGTAATTCATTTTTCCTAAATGGTTCTGTTCTCCCCCAACATGTATGGTTCATTACCAAGTTGTTGTAAACCACCCCCTAAGTTGGCATTCATTGTAACCCCATTGTTACCCAACCCCTCCTACCCTTAGTATCCCATTGGTCCAAGCCTTGGGTCTGCCCCCTGGCTGGAAAAGCCTTTTTAAGCTGAAGACATGAGGGGGAAGGCCTCTTGCTTGCTCTTGCTTGCTCTCTTGCTTTTGGGCCTCTTGTTCTTGCCCCCTCTCTCCCTTCTTCCCCCTTCTCTCCCTCCCCCTCTCCCCTGTGGGAGCCATGCTGCTCCCCCCAGTGTGGGACCCCCAAATAAACCCTGTCTGATCAACACCCTGGAAAGCCGTGTGGTGTCTTTCCTGCCTGTGTGCTGCCATTAGCTGCTACATGCTGCCAAGAGAACTTTCCCTGAAAGCTCTGGTAAGGCTCCTGTACCTCACCTCCCTTCCAAGACCCAGAAAAACTTGTTGCCAGTTCTCCTGCAGATGCTAGCCGGGCAGGAGAGGAAAAGCAGGAGAAAGCAACACAGGCAGGTAAGGCCCCAATCTTTACTCAAACATACCTCTCCTGCCCTTAAGGAATACAATCCTGCTTTGCACTCGAGAAAAAAAAAAAGAAAATCTCTTTCTGGGTTTCTGCCTTGGGCAGGGGTGTGTCAGGTCATTTGATTATTGTGCCCTGCACTAGGGTTATTTGCCATTTCTACCAGTAGAGCTGAAAATTCAGCTGGTTCCAGAGCTGCTGTGCTGTTCTTGCAGATACACATTGTGAATCTAAATCCAAGAGTCTGGGTTGCTTTGTTATCCATTGCCCTATCCAGCATTCACTGCTTCCCAAACACAATGATGGCAGTCTCCTGCCTGGTAACGGGGCCAAGCTCCTTTTACACAGAAAAATTTGACACAGCCATCAGTTTTCCAGAAAGTTGCACAAGACTCATAGCAACAGTGCTCTGAGTTCAAGATGATTTGCATTCCAGACAGCACATCAGAGACTGGGCCAAAACAGCCAACTGTTGGCTTGGAGGAGAAGTGGGAGACTTGGAAAGGGGGACATGAGTTTGGGGTCATGGCAGGTAGAGGAAAGAAAGTGATGTCAGAGCTTGAGGTTAAAAGCTCAAGCTCTGAGAAACAGGAAAATAAAAATGAAGCAGAATGAGGAGACAGGAGGAGAGAGCAGAGCAGGAAGAATGAAACACCAGGGATAAAACCCTAGAGGATTCCTCTGCACAGCCTCCTTGTAAAGCAGTACCTCATCAGATGGCCTCCTGCGCAGGCAGTTGGGCTCAAAGCTGTTTATTCTCAAAACCTGAATGGCTCTTTTGATGCTGAGGTGGTGAAGGACACTGATGACCTTCAAGGACAGCAGGTCATCCTGTCAAAGAGCAAGAGGGAGTTAAAGAACACAGACATGCTTATTCATGTGACCAGCATCCTCCTGGAAGGGACTGCTTTAGCCCCTGGCTTAAAATGGCACATTTTAACATCTGAGGGAAGATTTTAATATGTTAGACAGGTGATTCATATCAAACCATCTGTCCCAAAATAAAAACTTCCTGTGTTGCACTGTACTGGCTCTTGGGGGATGTTTTTCACACAGGGTACAGAGCTTAGTACAAGAAATGTGGGGTAACAAGGAGGGCAAAAGGGTGAGATGAAACATCCTCAGTGACAGGATAAGAGCCAACAGGACAGGGCAGCACCAACACTCTACACTAGACTCACCTGGCATTTAATCCTGCCAGAAGTTTTAATACCTCAAATGCCCAGCTAGAACTTTAACTGAAAACAATAAATTATCCTGAAAATTGGGACGTTCTCTATGGTTACAATAAGAAAAAAAAGGAGGGAAGAAGAAAAGTGTCTCAAAGTCCAAGTGCAATTTGGCTAACATAAATAAATTTATTCACCCTTGTTCCAGGGTTAGCCTGGCTTAATCTTTCAGTTTTACTTATATGTTAAGAGCACTGGAATCTATTTTGTCAGATATTTAAGACAAGATTCTTTGCTTACTCAAACATTCCACTGTGTTCAGCTAACTTTGTGATGAATCTGACAGCAGGTTACTATGTCATAGTTTGCGATTTCATTTATTATAAAATAATAAATGATAGCTATTCTTTATTTTGAGTTAGAGTAGCTTCAAAAGATCATAACAAATATTAATTTAATACTTTGCATATTTTGTTGGTTATTTATGGCAAATCTGTTGGCATAATTTGATGGTTAAAATTGCTCTAAAAATATCCCCAGTGATCTACAATTAAAGGGCAGTGACAATGGTAGTAAAGTCTCCCAACACAACATCAAACTCAATGGAGGCTGCTGGCATCACACCTCCCGGGGTTAAGAAGGAGAAGAAACAATCTTATAATAAATAAAACTGAAAACCATGACATAAAACCTATGCAAAACACATGCAAGTGTGGCATTAAAAGGTAACTCATGGTTCATGAGAGAGCAGGGCTCTGATTGATTTCTTCTTTGTTGTACAGAAAGAATTAATATTAGAGATGTTCAATTTGCATTTGTGTCCGCAGAGAAGGAAAGTCTTATCTCATCTTACCTGAGCTCTTACACAAAGGAAACCTGACTGGCAGTGAAGTGGGGAGGTGATGCCTGTGCCAGGCACTTTGAAATGCAAAAGCTGTTAAGTGTAGCCTGCCTTCAAACAAGCTGGCTCTTAGAACTGCAATTTTCCTCAAAGGAAATTGCTTGGGTTTTCTTCACCTAAGCATCCACGTAAGCATCCACAGCTTGCTCACTGAAGAAAAGGATTCCATCTGCTTCTATTAATTAATAACAACATGAACAGCAAAAGCATGAACGGCAACCACAGCATTTGCACATCTTTACAAGGTGTACAAGCCCTGCCTGTACACTGGTGTGTACAGGTGTGACACACAACTGGTAAGCTCAGCATTGCCCATTTCTCATGCATGAGTCCAAATTCTTGCTTACTGTGTTTGCTCTCCACCTGAATCCAGTAGCTCTAAAGATGGAAAGAGCTTAGGAACAGCCTGCAGGTGAGCAGTAGTACCTGATTTCTATAGGCTACAGCTACTGGCATTAACACAGGACACTCACCAGAGTTTAAAGGGGTCCTTTGAACACTGAGAAGCCAGGAACATGGAAAGGATGTCAGGAAAGGAGGAAAGCCTTTACTCACCACACTCATGTAATGGAGCATGCGGCCATCCACCTTCCCCTCATCAAACTGGGTCTTGTACTGGGGCAGGCCAATGTCATCCAGCCACCCTGGGGCAGGACAGACACTCCTGTTAGAGTGGCACCACGTCACCCAGCACCACTCACTGTTCCCACCCTCAGCACCCAAATTAGCCACCATTAGGAACCCCCATCCAGAGCCACGGCTTCAGCATGCAGTAAAATCTTACTGGTAACCCAGTGGTAATCCAGTTTTCCATGGTTGTTTTCCTCTTCAGATCCCAGTGCCTGCAGAGCGAGCTGGAGCTTCTTCCGATGCAAAGGGTGCTTTATCCCAAGCTCCTGTGAAAGGAAGAAAAGCAGGAGATCTAGAGACAATTTTATTTTATTTATTTATTTTATTCCTCCCCCTGCTGAATGACAAAGGGTTTCTGAGAGTCACACTTCCACAGCCCTGCTGGTGACCTGGCAGGTGCATTTTCTATTTGCTGAATTTCAGTGTTCTTTTAGCACATGTTCAGCACTAGGGAAAGGCCCACTTACTGGGGTGGGTTAGTTTCACAGCATGGTAGATTAACTTCAAGGAGTGATGGATTCCAAATTGAATTAAAATGTTGGCCACAATATTCTCGTACCAGGTTAAAAATAAATCCCACAATATAATAAAAATGCTAGCATTCAAAAAAATACTTGCTGGGGTTAATTTCTCCCTTCCCACTTAGGCAGGTAAAGTCAAAATAATTACCTAGTTAAGAGCACAGGAATACTGAAATTCATTATTGATTCCAAATGCATAACATTATTCCCCAGTTTAGTTTCAAGTGTAGCCATTCCAGGATTTTTTCAATCCCATTTTCACTTTCAGGAGTGCCTGCTGGTTAATGTTACCTCTGATAACACCATTACAAGCCATTATGTTCATAATACACTTCTCTTATTGCAGTTGTAGTGTAACTACCCAACTGAGAAAACAGGCTTGCTATTTGGTGAGAAGAGTGATTTTTTAAAAGCTGAAAATTCAAACTTAGGCAAATACTATGGATTAAAAGTGTAAATTGAATTAATTTTTTCTGTGTTTCTCATTTTTAAAAAGAGACAAGCAATTCTACAACAATTAAAGACAGAGACTGATCAACCTGTGTGTAACGAATCCTCATTTCTCTTTGTGTAAAATGGACAGAAAATACCATCAGACCCAAACAGCACCTTTTTACACCCTTCTCACATAGGCATAAAATAATTGTAACACATGTGAGTGCTAATGAAGCAGGGCTACCAACCCATATGATAATGAGGCAGTCTCACATGCATATTTTTAGAAGGTGCTAGAGTTAATTATGTGTCCATGCTTAATTAAGTTAAATCATGTATTTGTAATTATTAGCTTTATTACAGAGCATTAAATTTCTACAAAACTTCAGCTAAAAAAGAAATGGATTTGGCATCACTGCAGGTGACAGTATTTTGAAAACTCATCTAGTTTACATTTTTTTACCAAGTGCACTTTACAGACCTGATTTACATGCACAGAAAGGGTGATTTTTTTTTTGTACCTTTATTTGAAAGGAGTGTTTCTGGTATTCCTCACCTTTTCCAGATCCTGCTGAGAAGCCTGCAGAAGTGTTTGCCCAGACAAAATCCAGTGCCTGCCATTATTGATGTAAGAGCCAAGCCCTTGGTCCTGTAGCCAGTTGCAAACCTGCTCCTTGGTCCACTTTGCAAATGGCATGTCCAGCTCACTGTGGGAGATTTTACCCAAAAAAGACTGAGAAATCCCGTGCTTCCAATCTCCTGTTCTCATAAAAAATGAGAAACCCAAAAATCAAGCCTAATTCACATCTTGTGGGAGCTGGGACAATCTCTGAGGGGAACCACCAGCACGATGAGGTGCTGGGTGCTGCTGATCTGTTGCTGCTGTCATTATAAACACAGGCTCCTACAATCCTACTGAAAAGAGCCACCTCTGCTGCCCAGCGTGGCTACAGCTCTGGGGTGAGACTGGAATGTTTCACTTCCTCCTTTAATCCCTGGAAGTGCAGCAGGAAAGGGACAGGAGGAGTGTCTGTCACTGCCACATGAGGGCTCACGCGCTGCCTCACGGCCCCATCCTGCCAAGGCAGAGCTCAGCAGCAGGATCCCTGCCCCCAGCCCACCTCAGCCCTGCAGACACCCTCTCTCGGAGGAGGATGCGGCCTGGATCTGCCTGGTTTTGCTCAGACAGGAGAGGGGATGTTTCATTTTGGCACTGCCCTCCTCCTTTGGGCCCCATGCTTGGCTGGAGCTGCCAGGATCCAAGCACCAGCACGTTGGCCCCACTCATGTCTTACTTGTGGGACTGCCCCAGGTCCCGAGACCAGCCCAGCCGGGGCCCTGCCGTTGCTCTTGTCCCTCCTCTTTTGAACTCCGTCTCGGACATGTCCTCTGGGTTGAAGGTGGTGGACTGACTTCTTTTGAGTCTATAGGAAGAAAGCACATTCACATTTGGCTAAGGAAAAGGCATGTCACTGCTGCCACTGCAACAGGCAAGATTTCCCTTAGGGCTTGTAGCTCCTCTTCTACCTGCCCCCAGCCTACTGTTCTCTCTCCCAAATACCACACAGGCTCCTGCTCTTGGGATATCACACCATAGAGCCACACACTAGCAAGGGAGAAAGAGAAGGTGTGTTCACAGCAAACCCCTGCCCAAGCCCCAGCTCTGGAGATTGGTCATCTCTCATCTTTTACTTACCTTCCAAACAGCTTCTTGATTCCCCTGGCCTTTTTCCTGGAATCTGGAGAAGGTGGTGTCATCTGCAGACTATCTGCTTCTTTTGGGCGAGGGGGCAAGCCAGCCAGATCCAAGTGGTCTGCAGATCCCTTCTCCGTTTCAGCTGTTAGAAAACAAAAGCTCTGTCAAGACCCTCTTGTGCAGGACTGCACAGACATGCTCCTGACCTTGGGAATGACTCCTGCTAAACAACTGACAGCCACCATGTCAAGAAAATGGGGCAAAGAGGGACGGGAAAATCCATGAGAAACGCCACATGTTCCTCCTTCATGGGCCTGGCTGGTAACACTCCAAGGCAATGCTCTGCTTCAGTTAAGTGCCTTGCATCCAAGGTGGGAAAATCCACTTCGTGAATCAAGCAGTGAATTAAATTAAATTAAATTTACTCTTCCTCAGGGAGTGCTCCTACAGTGCTTTCACAGACAGAGCCAAGGCACGTGGGTGCTCAGAAACAATTTTCCAACAACAAAACTCCTGCCTCAGAAGGAGGGCCCTCTTCCCCTCACTTCTGCAAATTGTGGAATATTTTGTTCCTCCTCAGAGGAGCACCATGGAGTTTGGGCTCTGTCTGAACCGCATCTTCTGAGTGACTGAAACCACACACTCTAACAGCACTAAATCCTTGATATGTAGCTGTTTTCCATGACAAACCTGAGGGCTCTTGTCCCCAAAGAGGAAGTTGCCACAAATGCTAACTACTAAAGGAAAAACTATTTTAAGATCATTTAAAAAGAAAACTAAAAGAATTGCAGTATCTACTAGACTACATAAGCAGAGATGTGCCAGCAAGTGCCAGATAGCTGAATTAAACTACCAGCTAGAGTTTATGCCAGTTGCTTGCTGGGGAAGAGTGAGAGCATGAGCTTGTTCAGCTGAAGCAGCTGTGCCAAGGGAGTCAAGCCTGGAATCACTTGCAGCATCTTTTAACATAGCTCTGTAATTAAATGACCATCACTTGTGTTTGAAATAGACTTTCAGACTTCCAGGAGAAAAGTAACCAATGCATCAAGAGCTTATATTGCTGGGACATGTGGTCTCAAGCCACAGAGTTAATGCTGAGATGGCCACATAGGGGCCACGATCAGCAACAAACTCCTGGCTTTGCCAATATATTCTTCTGCTGAGCAAACTTTAGATGGTTCAGCCAGAATATCCATGAACATGTCCCATTTTCCACCTTGCCAAACCTTGCAGTGAAGCAACAAGGTCACACAAAAGACCATTTCCAGGCACTTTGGTTTGGCCACTATCGAACACAGGGATCCTGCCAGTGAGAGAGACAGCAATAATAACATCGAACCAGGCTGTGGCATTCGTGGCTTTTGCTTTACTTGTAGAAGGTAAAGTAACAAAAACCAAAAAACATGTAAATGGCATTCTAGAGAGAGAACACCAGGACAAGGTTGGATGCATTAGTAGCAGAGATTTGCGGGAATTGTGCTGTTTGCTCCTCATACCTGGCTCCTTTTCATGCACTGACACAACCCTGTAGAACAGATAACATTTAGGGGGCCATGTGAGAAAGAGAGGTCCCAGAGCCCTCAGTCTCTTTGCCACCCTGCTGGCTGTACCACCACCCCACTGAGACAGCTCTGCTTCCTAAGGCAGGTCTCACCTGCCCTCACCAGCACCACCCAGGGAATGCTCACATCACAAGACTGGTTTTTATTTACGATGTGAACGGCTCCTTCCCCATCTGCCCCAATTATTTCTCATTTGTTTCATTGTATCTTAAATACAACTACATCTAGAAGACAAATTACACATGCTTTCCCTCAGCACTCCCTTAAACCAATGCCTGGGAAATACAGCTCATTCCTTACTTCACCACCCTTTGAACTCTTCCAGTGGATGCAGGACAGGTGGCAGCACAAAGATAACTAAGCATCCCCCATTCTCACCTGGTACCTCAGCCTGTGGTAACTTTGTGCTCAAAGTTACAGCAAAAGTCTCTGCAAATTGACCCGCAATCTCTCATTAATAGCAGCTACTCAGGAACAGCACAGCTGACTTTTAGCAGAGGGCAGATGTTACATGAGAACTCCTTTTAGTGATGGGCAGAAATTCCGACGCAGAGCTCTGGTGCCTGGCTGTGTTCTGGGAAGTGTGTGCCACAGCCAGCTGTTAGCAGCAGCCAGGGCACAGGGCTGGCACGGGCAGACATGCAGCATTACTGTACCTAGGGTGGGTGCACTGGCACTTCGGCTGCGATCTTCAGAGATCCACACAAGGCACAAACAACGGGAGAGAACACGCAGAGGCACAAGGTCAAACACAATTCAAAACTCACGGTGACAAAGTACGGGACAAAAGGAGGGAGGGACACGAGACACAAGTGCCACACGAATGCTGAACTCGCACAGGATCAGGATCACCAATTCTCTGGGGAACTCCCTTTCACAACAGAGGGGTAGAGCTCTGTGGTGGGGAGGGAAAAACGGCACTTCGGTGCAAGGAGGTCACCTGCTCCAGGACCCACTGCTCCTGTGAGATGGCAAATATCTGGACAGCAGCTTTACAGAAGGAAGCACTGAAATCTGGATAACATAAATAATTTACTCAAAGTCACAGCACCCTGATTTAGACGGCCCATCTTCCACTCCTTTATGACAGCCACAAGTACTGCGCTTTGTTAGACAAATTAATTTCAGGACAAAACGGGTTACACAAAAGCAAACATGAAATAAACCAAAGCCAAGAATCTAAACCTCAGAACAGACTGTACATCTATTCCAAGTAAGCTAGCTGTATGTCACAGGCAAGTATGGGCAAACTATCATCAATGTGTAGGTATGTTACTTGTTTTAAACAAAAATCTAAAATTCTCTTGGAGTAAATAACAAAGCAGAAGCAATCCCCCTTCAGGCTTCTGAAATAGAGAGCTAAATTCCTAAATTTCGTGCAAGAGAAAAACAAAAACCTCAGATGTCTGGCAGTAGATCTGATGCAGGGATTCACTGGATGCTTGAACTGCATCAGTGGAAAGACTGCTAGAGCAGAGCAGTAAATGTATGTAGAATTCCAGTTAGTGACAACAGCGAGCTCTGCATTAAGCAGAACATTTTATTTCTTCGTCATATGCAAATGTCACCAAATGACAATACCAAAATACACCTCCACCAACACTACAGGTAAAAAAACAACCTGAGTTTGAATGACTTGCCAATCCTGTTCCTGTTGTCACCACCTCTTTTGCAAGGCTGCTTAAGTACAAAAAAAAAAAAAGGGGACTGAGTGCTGCTGTCCTATTTCTGTATATCTGAAAATCTTATGAAAGATAAACTGAGGATGGAGCCAGGGGAAAAAAAGCCCACAAATCCCATGTGTGTACTACTGCCAGACAGCCAGCATTTCATACAGCAGCAAGCCCCTATGAGGTCCCAGGGGAGATACCACAGCAGAGGCTGAACCACATCAAACACTTCCTTACATCAGTGATTGTTTTCTCTTGCTGTTTGATATTTTCTAAACATTCTACTGTCAGAAGTGCCACCAAGTGATGGTGAGACTAAGGCTGGCTTTTCTGCTTCTTAAGGCTGTTACAGCTGTTGTTAAAATGCTTCAAAATGCACAGAATCTAAATGCACAGGCACGGTACCTACCCAGATTGGGGGCACTTGCAGTCCTCTTGTTATTTTTTATCTTGAAAAAGCCTCTGCCAAAGGAAGATCTGGCTTTGCGGGTGCCAAAACTGTCCTCGTCGCCTGTGCCACCGTGAGAAGGAGACTTGGGAGGGAGGGTCGCAAAATTATTGCCTTCCACAGGAGGTTTAGCCTGCTTGAATTAGTGAAATAAAGAGTCAATATAAGGGAATTGCAGAAGGCTTTTTAAGAGCCTGCAAAGTGAGTACCAGTAGATAGTCTGGGAAGTCCTTCTCATCTGTCACTACAAGAATACAGAAGGTAAAAACCATAAAGAAAAACATAAGATCTTCATTTGAATATGTTGACCTGGTTTGGTCTGGGATGGAATTAACTTTTTCTTAGTTCAACACTGTGTTTTGGTTCATTGCTTTGTTTTGGATTTAGTAGGGAATAATGTGGATAACAATGTTTGCATTATTGCTGAGCAGTGCTTGCCCCGAGTCAAGAACTTTCCATTTTCCCATGCTCTGCCAGCAAGGAAGTGCACAAGAAGCTGGGATGGGGAATGTCCAGGACAGCTGACCTGAGCTACCAGGGAATATTCCACACCACAGAATTCCATGCCCAGTATATAAACTGGGGGGGTTACTGGGAAGGGGAGCCAATTGTACCCTGGAGATGGGCTGGGCACTGGTCAGTGGGGCATGAGCAATAGCACTGTGGTGCATCACTTGTCTTTTTTGGGTTTTCTCTCTCTCTTCCTCTCCCTTTTATTACTATTTTTTTTATCATTATTATATTAACATGATGATTTTACTTGGTTTCAGTTATTAAACTGTTCATACCTCAACCCCCAAGTTCTAACTCTTTTTTTGTTGATTCTCCTCTCCATTCCACTGGGGCAGGGAGGCAGACCAGCTGTGGGGCCCCTTGTCAGCTGGGATTAAACCCTGACATATGTTCAGGATCCAGGATTACTATCACTACCTGCTAAGAGTAAATTGTGTTCTTTAAGAGTTCCTCAGTTTCTGTAAGGCTGACTTAAAAGTATGGAAAAGGTAAAAATAGAGTCCTGCAAGGCTTTGAACTTCTCCAGATTTCCAGGGTTTCTGTCTCCCCCACTGGCAGCTGTAGGAGCAGTAAGTGGGAAGCAGAGAGACAACACCCCACAGTACATTGGTGCTCTGCCAAGTGTCAGAGAGCTCTTTCTGTCTGTCACTGCTCTGCAATTTCTTAATTAATGGATTAATTGACTGTGTCCACTGCCAAAGTAAAGAGGAAATTACGTATCAAGCAAGGAGTATAAATGCCAAGAGAGATATCAGACACTCCAGTTAGCCAATTTAAAGCAGTACTTTAACCTTGCCAGTTGTTTCGCTGTCTCTTTGAAAGAAGGAAGCAAAACCATTCACAGCCCAAATATAATCCTTTGGCTTTTGCTGAATCAATACAGCATTCATCCTACGAGTGGTATCTGAGGTCTGTCACCTCTGCTCAGGTGTTTCTAGAGGTAAGAACTGCAAGATGTGGCCTTAAGGTACCAGAGAGGTGACTGTTCTGCAATGACAGGCTTTTCAGAAACACACTTGCTACTCACAGAAGACAATTGAGAAACCCAAAGGTTTTTAAAGATACACTAATCAAAGATAATTACAGAGTCAGTAAAATGCTTAATGGTTGGCTGTGCTAATTATCTAGTGGGGGAAAAAAACATTAGCTTAGCTGGCAACCTTATGCTCAGTCAGACTGGAGATAATCCACGTGCTGAGCACTGAGCAGTGCCACTGATGGTGACAGCCACCAGAGACTCTCACTGTCCTGTCTGCAGGACTTCCTCTCCCCCTCTGAACTGTGTGTGGCAATTCCACACCTCCCAGCCTCCCAACACCTCCTCACTGCCCGTGTTTCTCCAAGGACACACATCACCACACACATGTTACCTCTGATGGCTTCTGTGCACAGTCTCTGTCCTGTTGGGGAAAGATTAAGACATTTAAAAAGTCATGGTTTACAGCCAGCATTCAATTCCTTGTGATTACCCGAGTTAAGTTCTGACCGAAATATCCTTCCCTGACTGCTCCTTTTCCCCAAAATAAATCTCTTCAGAGCTTTATTTCACACAGATTAAGCCTTGCTTGCTTTAGGTCAGTGAGCTGACATGGAAACAGGGTTGCTTTGGTTCACTTTGTGAAGGATTAGCTGTGCACACGATTAGTGACACACAGAATGTTAAGGCACTCACGGGCAGAGCTGCCTGAGGGGACCCAGAGCAGGAACCAGGCAGGGTAGAAGCCAAGTAGATAAAACATCCACAGCCTCAACTCCTTGTCTGTCCAAACAAACAAAAAACCAAAGACTCCCCAACCCATGAACTCCAGCTCTTATCAGATTCAGGTGACATTTTCAGTCCTGTCAGCCTCACTGCAAGGCAGAGGAGGTATCAGGGAATTCAGGAGCTTCTAGGAGTTCAGGCTGTCACAAAAGAGCACATGAACTGCACGGATTTGATGGCATTGCTAGAGATTAGCTGCTTTTTGGCCACTTCCACAGAAACCTAAAGCTATCCCCTGACATCCAACAGCTCAGTATTTTGTTTCTGACTAGCTAAAACATTCAGTCAGCCCAGAGTGTATTTTATAGTGCATTAATTACATGGCCTTCCAAAATTATTCACCTTAAACACAGGTAGGAGGTGGTGGTGGGAGCTATTTTTTTCTTGTCTTAAATCAGAAAAGCAGTATCGAGTAAAAAAGTCCCAGCTCATTATCTGAGCAAAACCACAGCAGGAGTCCCAGATAAAAGCCTCATACAAAGAGGGGAAAAAAAAGCACCTGTGTTTTCAAGGACAGATTTCTTCTTTAATAGAATGTGGAAGATGTCACATGTGTGTGACCACTGCCAACACATGCCACAAGGAGCCCTGCTTTGACGAATTTCTCACAAGGCAACACAACACCCACAGGGTCACAACAGTGATGTCACACCAAATGCAAGGAGATGGAAGTAAGAGACCAAACCTACCATTTCAGATGCCTCTTTCCTCAAACTGCTCAGACTGCTGGACTTCTGTAGTGTGGAAGTTCTGAAACAACACCACAAAAACCAAGCTAAATTATTAGAATTAAACTTGCTAAGATAAAAACACTCAAAAGGAATCAGCTTTAAAGACAGCATTTTAATACATGATGAGATACACTAAACCAAATGATATTTTGAATTAAGATGCAGTAATCAGTGCAGCAAATGCAGTAATCAGAGCCCATGCAATTTAATGAGATACTGTAAGAACTTCCACACTGGAATAACTGCTGCTTTAGGGAATATGGATATGTGGCAGAAACTAAAATTATTTTCTCATTGTAGTCAACTGATTACCTTCCCTCCACTATCAAAAGAAAAAAAGCAAATCATGCGTGTATGCAGTGTGGAAAACTATAAATTTCAAAGTATATTGACAGTCTACCACCAAATTAGAGATGCTCCACAATGTAACAGGAAGTACCATGTGCCCAGATAAAGCATTGGAAAATAATGATCATGAAAGCTTGGGACATGAGCAGAAACCTACCATCACCAAATACCATCCCGGCTAGAATTAACTGACCTATTTACAGATGTATGCAAAATATGGGGGGTGCTCTGTGGGGGTTCAAGTTGACCATCACATTTAAATATGTCCCCTGAACAGTTTGGATTATGGCACTTACACTGGACTGTCACATAGATGAGTTTCAGGGGAGGAACCTGTTGATCTTCCTTCACTGTAAAAACAAAAAAGATATGAAAAAAAGGCTGAGACAGAAATCCTATGATCTCAGCCTGCTTTAATTCTGTTTCCACTTCAGCTCTCATGGCAATTTTCCCTGCTATGGTGGGAAGTCTTGTAAAAGATAAAGGACAAAGGTGAGCTCAAGAGCCCCAGGAAAGACAACTCTCACTGTAAGATGATGACAATACTGAACTATTCAGCTTCAATAAATGCAGAGGTTCCAGCAGGGCCTGCAGCAGCACAAGAAGTGGCAGTCACCATCTCCTGCTCACCACCCACAGCACAGAGCACTTTGCTGCAGTTTAGTGCTTGCTTTGTTTTTTTCCAAAGAGGAGACACAGGTGAAATCCCTGCTGGTGATGGCTCAAGCTGCATGAAGAACAGCACAAACTGAGCAAAACTGGGCTTCTGGACAGGATCCCTTCCTTGACTGGATCTGGAAAAATCACACATCAAATTGAGCTTGCACTGGTATTTCACATTGAGATTGATGACTGTTTCAAGTCAACATCTCCTTGCCTCTAGATCCTTAGTGTTTGATACTCCTTAAGATAAAGCCAGGGATTTGGACCCAGAAGAAAAATCCCCCAGCACAGCCTTTGCTGAGCTGTAAGTCTGGGGTGCTTTTCTGTACTCCCTGCAGTGCCAGTGCAGGTCTGCAAGGACTGGGTTTCCTCCCAGGACAAGAAGGGTGCAGGATTAGAAATGCTGGTGAAAGGTGACAGCCACTCTTGACCCAGCAGCTGTCACTGGTTCCAAGCATGGGGACCCCTGGGTGCCACAGCTCAGCCACAGCCCCAGGTTGCACATCCCTTGGGTTTCCTCCCCTCCTCAAATTAGAGCTGGAAGGCCTTTTGCTCTGACAGTGCCTTACAAACATCTTTAGCAGCTGTGAGAAATGTCTGAGCACAAATCACTAGGCTGGCAGAGCCAATGCCATGCCAGCCAGACTTCCATGATGCAAAAACAATGATTCTGTGGCCTTGATTACACTAGATCAGCTTCCCTCCTGTTCATTCCTTGTGAAGCAGCTGGTACAGACCATGAGTGCTGCTACAACAGCAACCAAACCAGCCTTTGCTCACTCAGGATTTAATCAATGCACTTCAGGAACATTAGCCTGGTTTGCTGCAGCTAGGCAAGGGAATCCTAGCCTTGTTTACCTGGCTAATGGCCTGATAATTCAGTGACTGACAGATTATTGCTCTTCTTAAACGTCACAGAATATTGGATTTAGAATTGAAAAATACATGGAAACCATAATACCTCATTTCACTTGCAGGATCTGGCCTAGGGTGTGTTTTCAGTCTCTCTGCAACAGTTTCTGAGCTCTTGGATGTTGATGAAAAGGAAGGCATTGAAATTTGTAAAATGCTGGTGTGGATCTGTAAGGAGTTCTGAAAAGAAGGAAAAATATGTGTTACAATCTTATGAGCTGAAATTAAGCAATCATAAATGAAAAAAAGAGTAACAGGTAAACCATGATGAGAAGGATCTGAAATAAGGCTTCAAATGTGATTTTTTCCTTGTTGTAATAGAATGATTTATTGCTTGAAAGATAGCACTGCAGATAAAACATGAATCATTGCACAGCTAAGCTACAGCATACACAAAAATCTCACAAGTCTCCCAAGGCTGTCTGCTAAATCTGTCTCTACCACAGACACCATGAAGGGTATCCACATTTCAGTTTAATCCTGTCCTCAGACACCCAGAGAGTACAAAAAGGCTGCTAAACATTTAATTTAATTTAATTTTCTTCATAGCATGTTCTTGCTGTTTAAGTAGAGTCAAGACCCTGCCCTGACTCAGAGTTTAGAGAAGAGATCTATAGTTTTTTTTACTGGAAAATCTGATTGTAAAAATCAGAGACTGAACCACAACCTACATATCATTTAACTGAATGAATGCAATTATGATTGCATACCTTTAAATACAAAAAGATATGTTTAATAAGCCCCAAAATATTTACTTCAGGTTCATGCCAAAGTAAATGTAGCTCCTAAAACAGCTACGTTTGCTAAGAAAAATAATTTCTATGTCTAACAGAAAAAGTCATTTAGATCTGTTCTCATGATAAATACAGCTATTTGCCATCTCCCTCTGAGGAATAAGAAAAATAAGTTTAATTGAAATTCCTCAGCAGCCTTCACAAAGAAACTACTTTCTCCAAAAGCATATGAGACATTACAAAAAACTGTGAAACCCAGAAAAAAAATCTTTTCAGAAACTTGAGTTTTGTCATCTGCAATAGGAATCCAGCACAAGCAGTGTTTTCAAGGAACAATGGCATTAAATAAAGCACAAACACCACAACCCACCTCTTCGTGAATATTTACGTTGAACTCATCATGGACTGGAGATGCTGTTACTGGGGTTGGGGATGGGCTTTTCTCTGGGTCAGTCACACTTGGTGTGTCCAATAAACCCATGGAAACAGGCCCTGCATTCAAGTCTTCATTTTCACTTTCCTTGCCTGAAGGGAGAGAACATGGAAACTTGTTGGGTTTACAACCCTTGCTCCCACACAAGCTGCAGCCAGCGTGCTCAGTTATGGGCCAAAAATGGAAGGATTGGATTGCTATGGTTTTTTAGGACAGACTACAATAGGAGAAAAAGAGTCGTGGCCAAGTGCCACTTCTCAATTCAACCATCACAACACAGCAGGGTTGGAACAGAGGGAGGTCAAAAAGCCCAGCCAACACCCTCAGGGCATTTAGTGGCATCAGTTTCAACAAGCTGAATAAACTGGAGTACTTCTTTCCTGTCTGTTCTGGAATTTCATTCTAAATACTTTGTTTCCCTTATTTACTAAGGAAAAGACCAGAAGGTTGAGTCTGCCTGAAACTTAAGATATCTCTGTGGTACCTTCAAGATACCCTGAGGAAAAATGCAGCCCACTGCTCAGGAGTCTATCACCAGCCTAGAAGTGACCACATCAGGTCTGCAGCCTGCCACAAACTGAGTGTGTCACATGTAGGTAGTGCTGAAGCCCACACCAGTGTTGGCATACTCTGCTTCCACCCTGGATGCTCCTGAACTGCCTCAGTGCTACCAAAAGGCTTGGACTGGTTGTGAAAGACAACCAGTATTTTCTAAAAGGTGAGCAGAAATCCAATACTCGTTGCCAAAGACCTGAGGCAAACACAAACCAAAGCCTGTTCACAGCAAAAACCTCTCTTGCCCGTTTTTCACTGCCTGAAATCTCTGTCCATGCTCCAGGAAGTGACCATGGAGCACAGTTGCCAGAGAATCAAGGTCTGTTCTAACACCCTCCTGTGCCTGAAGGCACAGCACTGCAAGAAAGGCCAATATTTATTTAAAAATTGCTTCCCCTCCAACACTCAGCATGGTGTGAATCCAACACCACAAAAATATCTATTTTGATTCCTCAGTCTTGTTGGGCTATTGACAATCTTCACCCTCTGAAGGGGTCTGGAAACCTCCACCAGTCTTAGAGTATATGGAATGGGCCATTACATGTTGTGGTATAGATTCAGCTTCTGCTTTAGTCACACAGTTAAGCTCACCACCACAACACACCTGGAGTTTAAATGAAACAGCAGATTTCCTTTTTTTTTTGGTTGTACAATACCTTTTTTACCTTGAGCCAGTATCACCATGTCTTGGACTTTCTTGTACCTGTTCAGAGATTGCCGAAGCTCTTCTATCTTCCGATCCTAAAATAAAAGGAAGTTGTGACTGTGCTTCCTCCCCCAGAAATAAGAAGTACAAATACTAGATAGCCTTTGGTTTAACTGGCTGTGAGACTGAAAGAAATGGGAAGGGTGGATGGGACAGGACTCAGAATGCTGGGAGGCTTTGAAATATCGAAAGTTGTATTTAGTAAAAACTATCATCTGATTAATCACCAGAACTGTCCCAGCCTTGAAAGTGGATTTACACTCCCTTGTTTAGTCAAAGGTAGAGCATAATAAATTTGCCAAGTACAAAGGATTTAGGGCTTTGGTGATCAAAAGAGAACATCCTACAAAATGCACATGCATATGAAAGCATAAAAACATGTATGAAAATATTTCATACTTCACAGAAAAGCCCTTTTGGAAACACAGCCTGTGATCTGGCACTTGTATGGAGAGCTTTACATTTGCAGAACACAAATTAATCACACTGAATTCAACAAAACAACAGTGTAAGGACTCTCTACAGATCCTGTGCAGATGCAGAGAGCTCATAAATCCTCGTAGCCCCTTAAAGGCAATGCAGTGCTTCTGACTGCAGAAAATCATCAATTTGTACAAAACTGACTTTTCTGACTGCAGAAAATCATTGATTCTTACAAATCTGATTTTTAATTGAATTGTGAAAAGCTCATATTTGAAGGTTTTCTTAGAGATTTAAATCAGTCTCATGAATGATTACTGAAAAAATAATGACTTTGCTACCTTCTCTTCATTTGCTGCCATTAGAGATTCTACCGCCTTCTTCATTTTCTGTACCTCTATATCTAAAAACACAATACAGTTCTCCAAGTCAATTTAAATAAGATCATGTAAGGAAATTAGAAAAACAAAACATCTAGAAGTAACTCAGTAATATCTGAAAGTAGACAGACTAATTTACAGACAAAACATAAACCACTTAAACACTTTTTTAAATGCAAACACAAAGAAAGAAGCTATTTTTATTCAAAACCTCTCCTCTGACATTTTTATCAAGGGAATTATGAAATCCAGGAAATTTCCTTCCTCCCCCCACCCCTGTCCAAGCCTTACAAGAATGGAAAACTCAAGAGTAAAACCACTGCTTGACTTTCACTATCTCTATCTTTAAAATAACCAAATACCTGCAAAACAAGAAGTCCAAAATAAAACAAAACACAACATTTGGAATGCAATAAAACACATCCTCACTACAACAGTCAATGACCATCCCAAATGGCATCTCACAAACCCACTTGACAGAGCCATGGGATTAATGGGTGTGATGAAGGAAGCACCGTGCAGTGATGCTCAGCCCTAATCCAGTATGGATGGAGCAATGAGGAAGGCACAATGGAATGATACAGGTATTTGCTGTGATGAGCAGTCATGCTGGAATATTACATTGCAGTTCAGGCCTGGGAAAGGTTCCTAACACAGAGAACAGTGCTTCATCTATAATCCTTATTTACCAAGATGTAGAAATACATGGGAACGTATATGTTCTGGAGGTGTTGTGGATTAGGAATTCAAAAAGAATGGAAATAATCTCCATTTTTCCTAAAGATCTACCTTGCATAAATGAAGTAAAATTCAAATTTCACTACAAATGTAGTCAGGTGGCCAAACTCACAGGCAAAAAAGCCTTGTTTCAACTCCCTAAAAATTCATGGAAAGCAAACAGAGCAAGGAAGAACATTCTCCTCCTTAATGAAATGCACTATGAAAAGAAGCTGCCTGGCTTTCTAGATGAAAGACACTTAAACACATCGGGCTAAACCAGCAACTGATCCAGTTCCAGTGATTTTCCCTCAGTTATGCTGGCTGAAAATCTGGTCTACTGGATTGCAATCGCATTTCACTGAGAGGCAACTGCTTTGTGAGCCTTCCCAAGACCCAATCTTCCTTCATCTATAAAGTTTTCTTCAGAAAACTTTGTGTTTCAAGTGTGATGTACTCACCCTTGCTCTCCAGTTTTACTGTAAGTGTAAGTAAGGGTTATAGATGATGCAACCTAATGATGTTTGTTAAAGCAGTTTTGCAAACACATGCAGAAAGCTATTCTGGAAAGCACTTCTGGAATGCAAATGCTCATGGAAAGGCACCAGGAACCTTACTTTTATCTTTGAGCTTCTTTTTACAATTTTCATCTGTGCGGGGAAAATCCATTGGGTTGGAAATTAGCATGAAGGTTATGACATGAAGTAACTTTTAAGACATTATTGATATTTAATGAGTCAACTCTTCCTCACTTCATTCAGCTAATGAGGCAGATAATTTGTTATCTGCAAACAGCATTTTTTAGTATCAGTCCAAGGCAGATAAAACATGTTTCATCACAGCAAAAGATCTTCTGCTGAGCTACACTGAAAACCATAAAGCTGAGGACCAGAGGGTAATGAGAGTTCAAGTGGTTCCCCAGGGAAAAAAGCCCTATATAAGTAGTCACGAATGCAATGAAGTCAGACCCTGTTCACATTTAAATGTTCTTTAAATAAAAATGGAATCACAGTTCATTGTGGTCACTTTTAGTGATCTTAGGCAGTGGTTTTGAAAACACCATTTCATGAAATAAAATGTGACAATCTACACGCAGCATATTCTTCCTCAGGTCAGGGGAGGAGACTAATCTCTTGTGCATTTCTTCTTCTAAAAATATATATTTTAAAAGCACAATCTTAAAATCAGCAATAACTATCAGTAAGGTATATTTAGAATTGAAATTGCATCAGGTCAAAAAAGTCTGTGGAGAATTTCTGTGATGGTTTAACAAAAAAATTCTGTTTTTAAATAAGTCCTTAATCTAAGATTCCCTCAAAGAAATACTAATCAATACTAATAGTTTCTTCTTTACAAGCAAATAAAAGCATTACCCAGCATGTAAAATTTTTGTGCTAATTCAAGCTTAATTAAGGTTTAGACTTAATGAGCACACAAATCCAGAATCAATCCTTGATACTTTGGTCTGCAGTATGGTTTTTCCCCTTCCTTACCAGGAAGTTTCCTTTTCAACACAATGTTCTTTGAGCATTTGTTGAAATTAGTTTAAAAATTTCTCAGCCAGTATAAACTGTATCTTTTGAGGCCCCATGCAAGTCACATAAGGAGCTAATTAGGGATTTTTTTGTCTTGTTTAAATTTGACCAAGACCTTGCTGTGACAGTAGGCTCAGCACTTACATCGTCAACACCCTCTAAATATATTTCAAGAGGTAAACATCAAGACAAAGTTCAGGAAAATTGAGGCTTTTATCAGTTATTTCCTCTACAAAAAAACATGACCTCAGATGAGGTGACTGAGGAGGACATGGTGACAGAGTCTCCCATTTTCTTACCTCTGTCCAGTATTTCAATCCCCTCTCCTTTCAGCTTGCAAACCAATTTTTCGTGCAACCTTTTCACCTCGGCTTCCTTCTGCTCTAGTTTGTCTTTCAGAGCTGACAGTTCATCCTGTAAAGACACAGAGCCACTCAGTGACAGCTTCCACAGGCAGCTGAGATGTTTCCACAATTCCCTCCTAGGAAGCACAGTGGACAGGTCCTCAGCTGGTGGAAGTGACTGAGGGCCCCTGACATTCAACACTGCCTGAGGGTGCACTCACCAAAGTGACTCTGAACATCCCAACAGACCTCTGAGCCCACAGCAGAGCAAAATCAGGGGGTCTGTGGTCTGAAATTGTTGGTCTCGTGTATAATTGGAAAGAAACTTCCCATCAAAATTTAAAAATGAAAGAGTAAAAGGGAAAAAAACCCAGTTTTCTTATTTGTTTAACCTTGCAGAGATAGAAAAAAATGCAGGTGAAAAGGGTGAATGCTAACATTTCCATACATGTTTTTTGGTATTTATAGGGCATTTTGCATGTTTGAAGCCAAACAATTCCAAAACTGTGCTTATACCAGGCTGAGGACAGTTTCAGAAATAACCACTGCTTCTATGGAAGAAAAATCAATCACAACACCAGCAAGCACATGGACACATACTGGAAAGCAGTTCAGACAAAAACGTGGTACCTCTGCCACAGTTTGGGTTTGCTGATCAAGTATTAAGGAAGAAAGCTTGGAGCTGAGATTCTTGGGAATAAGACAGATGGTGTTTGGGGGAGTTGGGGTGTATTAGAAAAATGCTGTCAAGTTTTAACTTAGCTCTAACCATCTGCACTAGCAAGTGACTGGCACAGATCCATGCATTTAACTTTTTAAAATTTGAGTCAAATCCTACCCAGTTTAGTAAAATGTTTCTTTGATGTCCGAGGATATCTTGTGCAACAGCATCATCAAGACAGGACTCTCATTGCAACTGTACCCAACACTGAAAATTTAATTTGTTCAGTTTGTAAACAAAGCAAAACAAGGCAAGACTCATCATTTTGGCATTTACAGCTTCTAAATGATGTTTTAAATCCTTAATGGAATAAACCAAACTAGAATACTGTGGCTTAGGTATTTTCCTGAGCTACCCTCAGATGATCTGTTGCAAACACATAGTGATGTTTGCAACCCAAACTATGGCCCAGCTACGGAATCTCTCAAAACTGGTTCCTGTTTCCTCTAAAGCATCATTAAAAAAAACAGATCAACCTTAAAATTGTCAAGAAATCAAAGCTTTTTCCACAAGAGTGGCTGGGCAATAATTACAATTCTCCAGTGCTGCAAGTTGGCACTGATTATGATGGGATTTCTGCCAGTGTAGAATCCATGCTACTCCAAAACAAGACCATTTCTTGGTTGCTTGAGAAGCTGCTGTTATACCCACAGGCATCTAGAGCTGCATGTGGTTGTCAATGTGTATTTCTTCCCCTGAATTAGAAGCACAATATGCAAATCTACATGTGGGAGAGGGGACAGTATAAAAGAATCACTATTTCCCAGCTAGTTTTCATGAATACATTTTCTATAAAAGCGTGATAAAAAGTTCTGTTTGAATAATGGCTGTAAGCTACAGACGAAGCAATCTTCCCTTGGATGGGGAGTGATTTTTACCCAAGTCTAATGCCATTATGTGTAACCTATGCAAGGTTCAGAGCAGGAAAATCCTCTCCCCTGCAATGTAAAAGCTGTTTACAAGGAATATCTACATAAAGAGCTTTCCACATGTAATGAGGAAGGGCACACTGCAATTGACACACGGCAATTAATGAAGAACAGAGCATGACAGCACAGTGCAGGACAGACCAGTAAAGGGTGGAACATGAAGGATTCAAAACAGGCCCAGCATTACCCAGAAACTACCACACCTTTAGCATCTGGCTTTTTTGCTCCATCCGCTGCTTTTCATACTGCATCTGACCCACTTTGATTTTCATGCTAGAAAGTTTGGCCATTAAAGACTGGTAACAGAGACAGAGGAGTGAGAGAAAACTAAAGGTAGAAAAGAGACAAGGCTGAATGGCAAAGAGAAGTTAGACACTTAGAGAAACAGGCTGCTAGAAATACTTGTGAATGCTTTCTCTTCAGAAGGGGTTTATTTTTAGCACATTTAGGAGAAAATAAATGCTGGTTTTAACTTGTGGCATACACCTTACATACTGCAACTGGTATTTCTTGATACATATGTGAAGCAAAGGTCTAAACAGGTCATAAATTTACTGTTAACAGCATGGTAAGTTACCCTTCATAAAAAAAAAACAGTGCTCAAGCCAAAAACCACAGCATGAAATTTGGGAACAGCCACTGCTGCTAAGTGAGAACCATGAAACCCCAGGACCTGAGAATGGCTCAGGATTTTTCAGGGTGGAGGTAAGGATTAGGGAAAAGTGTGAATTCCTAAAGCCTGATTTACACCCATCTCTGCCTCTTCCCCTCAGCCTCACTTACTTTGGTTGTTTTCAGTTTTTTCTCATACTGGAGTCTTTCATTGTCCATTTCTCCCACCCTCAACCGCAATTCGTTTATTTCCTGGATCAAATCCTGAGTGTAGGGAGAAAGACAACCAGAAACAACAAAGAACTTCAGTAAACAAAACAGAAGAATAGCTAAGACTGTAACAAGAAAAGCAGGCATAAAAGGAACTCAGTACAAAAAGTCACACCACCCAAACCCATCACTAAGTCAAGCAACTCAGAGCTTCCTAAATATCCAGGGACCGAGCTTCTCAGTTTCTGTGTTACTGCACCGAATGTAAGAGGGCAGAGGACAAAGGAAGATATAAATTGAACTTGTGTTCCCTGTGCTGTGGGCCGGGAAAGGCCTCCTGCATCTCTGTTCAGTTGTCTGGAGCCCAATACTAAGGATGGGCAATGGAAAACAATGGCAGACACCCCTCAACATGTAGCAGCTACATCCTCTCCTCTGCAGTCCCTCCCATCCCAGGCTCATCAGACATCACCTGCTTTTTCAAAATATGAAGTGATTACACTGTAAAAATCCGTGTTTCCACCACTTAAAAGAGCCCTCTCACTGAGGGCTGAACAAGGAGCCATCACAGGTTTCTGCAAGCAAAGGCACCTTTGTTTAAGCATCAATGGCACCACTACATCTGGGCTTGGCAAATTCATCCTGGCTTGGAAGAAACTCAGAGCCATCACAAACTCACATCTGAGCTCTTCAGGAGACCAGCTCGACCTCCTGGCCATCCTGGTGGATCCTGCCAGGTTTGGGGGTCAGACCTGAGTGCCCTCACCCCCCTCACCCTGAGTTTGACTGCTCCACCAAGCCTCCTCATCCTCCAGGTCACAGAATGATTTGGGTTGGGTGGGACCTTAAAGCCCCTCCAGTTCCAACCCCTGCCATGGGCAGAGACACCTTCCACTATCCCAGGTTGCTCAGAGCCCTGTCCAATCTGGCCTTGGAGACTTCCAGGGATCCAGGGGAAGCCACAGCTTCCCTGAAAAACCAGTGCCAAGGCTTCAGTACCCCCAAATAAGGAATTTTTATGGTCCTTATGTTTGCTTTCCTTCCTACATCTGAGGCAAACCCTATCCACGTCAAGCAATGCTGCACGTTGAGCTAACAGCTCTAAGCACAATTTTTCAGAGCTAACAGTATAATTAATAGAGATTTATATTTATAAATTAACAAGCCAGCAGCTGACATTTAGAGGGTATTCATGGGTCCCTGGTAACACCTGCCTTCCAGCCCCACACCGCACTTCCTAAGCTTACAAGCCTCTGGTCATTATTTTGTGCTTAATGAACCTGATGCTAAGAGAACAGCATCTGTATTTCTTCAGAAAGCTCCAAGTTCAATTCTCAGAACTACGAAAGTGAAAAAACAGAATGTTTTCATGCTTCGAGTAATTACTATTACTTAGAAATTACTTAGAAAAATCTATGATTTTCTAATTCAGGTACACCTGAAATTCCTTGACAATTGACTTGTTTGGGGCTTTTCTCTCCTGCAGCATGATGCAATGTCAAACTACGTTGTGTGAAACTCACTGCTGAGGCTATTGGCCACGTATTTGTCACTTGAACTACGTGAGTTTTAAAATACTCAGTGTGATCCAGAAAACAGAACAATCTTGCAACCAGATTGGAGGTGGTGATGGATGAATCCCAAAGAATTCCCTGTGAGTGAGCCAGTTTTACCCTCTGGCTGCTGCTTCAAAGGCCCAGTCTGGCTATGGACTCCTTCCTAAATAAACTCCCTTGCAGGGTATTTTCTTACATGAACTCAGCCCAACTCAGACCACCCGTGTTCCTCAAGGAAAATAATGCTGGTGTCTGCTGAGAAAGTGGAAATACTGGAATAATTCAAAGAACAGAACAATTACAACTCTATTAAGTACACAATTAGCTTTGAAAAAGCTGGGTGTTTGTGAACATCTAGACAGCAAATCCTAGAGCACAAGTGAGGCATCTGTTTAGACAAAGAATGGGGAATATGAGTAACCAACCAAGCTGGAATGGGAAGTTGCAAAGACAGACATAAGTAACAAATGGATAATATGAAGGATTTAATCAGAATGGTAATTCTGCAGGAGACAGTAGCTCCACAAGTTGTCAGACATCAATTTTTTTCTTTTCCCTAAATAAAACCAGAAGCAATATCCACAGTTTTGCTTTCCTAGTTTGGGTGTGAATCTTTTTCCATTTCAATCACTCCACATAAATGCCATAATGTGTTTTAGGGTAAAATATTTTATATATTCATTTAAATACTCAGCTCTTGTAAAATAACTGATAAACAGCAATATAATTAGATCAACGCTGAATAAAATACTGTGTACTTCTGAATAAGTATTGCCTCCAAAATATCTCTTAGAGATTTTGTAAGGGCTGAGACCCTTACAACTAATTAGGCATTCCTATTTTCACTGAACCAAATGGAAATTAAGACATAATATCCCTTCCAGTGTTTAAGCCTCAGCGTTTTTACAGCTATAAAGTGTTGAAATAAAGAAGAAACAATATAATAATATATATCACACTAAACTACATAATTCTGGTTTTCAAATGGAGGGAGAAACATTTTAGCAATAGTTCATTAGTTCTGGCATAAATACCCTTGATATTAATCCACATTGTCCCTAATTACAGTAACTACTATTTAAATAACATTTAGGTTATTTTTATCAAAGGCATTTAGTGAATTTCAAAGTATTCAGAGAGGGAGATCTTCATAGAAGATAAGCCTCTTGCACAGAGATTACAGATTTGCAGTTTGTGGTGTACTCTCCACACTGGAACTGTTTTTCTGGGAATCTGTAGCTCCATGTCCACCTTCTTGGTAAGCTGAGCTGTGCAATGAAGTTATGGAGAGACTGCAGTTCAGGGGGGAAACAAAGAAAGGGGGAGTCCAAGAGAACTCCACAATATTCAGTAAAAATAAGGATAGATACAGAGAAAGCAAATCACTCATGTAATTTTGTTTGTTTGTTTGTTACCAGTTCTGGAAAGCACAGGAAACCACAGGGTGTTTGCAAATGAAGATACAATAGAAGCCAGGCTGGAAAGCACCTGCTCCCTGTGGTCATCTGGACCAAACCTTGCCTCCCTACAGCCATTCACTGCTGGTGCCAGCTTGTTTATCCTTCATTTGGGCTGCTTAGAGTAAGTGTCAGCCCACAGAGAGTTATTTGCTCTGTGCTGTAATTCATGAAAGAGTTGAGCTCCGTGTGGGCAGAGTCCCAGGAGAGCTGTGAGAGCAGCCAGCTCTTACACACACCTCCCACGGATGCAGGAGACCTTCAGTGATTCCCTCCACCCTTCCCCCCTGCCAATTTCTCCAGCAATGCCATGCACAGAGCTCATCTGCACTGCAAAATCAGCTGCTTTGAAGGCAGTGCTGTGATCCTTCACATAACACCTGTTACCAAACTAGAGGGAAAGGTAACAGCAGGCAACAGGAATCCATCCCACAGCTTGGCAGCACCCAAGGAATTCCTGCTGCACTGCAGGAATGAATCTGCTGTCACTACCTAAAGAACCAAATCTGAAAGTGATACAAGGCATTAGTTTTCAACCTGTGGACTTCTTTGGCTCTGCAGATTACTTCAGACAGGCCCAAAAGAGCAATTCCAAAGCAAGTCTGACTTTTCTTCTTGTTTGTGCTTGCAATACAGGTGAAGAATAGTGCTTTACTGGAAACTGAGGAGTTGGGAAATCACTGGCAGAAGTGGAAAGAGCAATTTTGTGTCCTGTCATGGTAATATGGTTTCTTTCCCTCTGAAATGAATGACATCAGGAACATCCACAATCATAACAAACACCTGACATTTCAGCTCATTTATGAATCCAGAACTGGAAATTTTGTTCTGCTTCATAGGCAGACTCTAAGGTATTTCTGATATGAGTTCTATCATCCTGTCAGGACAGCTTAGCTGATAATTGGGGTTTCCTGGGTTTCCCCACCTGCTTTGAGGATTTCTGGTTTCCAACATGACCAAGGTTCAGTTACACAGACCTGCAGCACACAGGGAAATGCCTCGGGAGAGCACTGCCAGGGATGGCAGCTCCACCTGGCTCTGCTCCCCCCAGCCTCTGCTCCTGGGCTCCTGTAAGGCTGGGGTCTGAAGTCAGGCTTCCCAATAGCCCCACACTGAGTCAGCTCAGTCTCTGTTACCAACCCCAAAAGTTCTTTTACTGTGCTGTGTCTCTGCACATGGGTGCTTTTTGTACTCACAGCAGGCTGAAGCATTTGCCTCAGACATGCCTTACTCAGAAGGCGACAGTTTCATGTGGGGTCAGGAGAGTGCAGTATGCTCATGATTTTATTTAAATCCAACTTAAATCCATCCCTCCTGAGACCTGACAGCCAGAATCAAAAACTGTCTTTGGAAATCTTCCTTTATAAAACCAGAGTTTAACAAAGATGACACTTTTTATTTTAAAAGGAACATGTTCTAACCTTAAAGATGAGTCCCCTCCTTGCCTGACCAAAAAAAAAAAAAATCCCAGAAAATGTTCAGGTAATGTGAAGACACACACAGCTTTCACAATTTATCCTGTTGGGGTTTACTCACCTCTGTGTCTCTGAATCTGTCCTCATAGTCCAATCTATCCTTCTCTACAGATGTAAGCTTTAATTTCAGAGTGGAAATCTCTGCCATAAGATCCAGCTTCTGAGTTTCAAGGGTTGTTCTGCTTAAAAGCTCCTGATTCAAGATAAAAAGAATGGAATTATTTACCCAAGGGGAAGAAACCAGTAATTTATTTTGACAGCTAAAGGTCTCCTTCATGGGGAATAGCATCACCCTCATCCTTGCACTATGTGAAGCCCTGAGACACAGCTATTATCCATCTGACAGATTCCAGGCACCTAGGATGCATCTGAGATCACGAGGGCACTATCACGGGCTGGCTGCCAGGACAAGAAAAAAGCTTGTCTGTCATCGCAGTCGCTCTGGGCAGCAAGGAGCTGTAAGGGGAATCCACCCATCCTGCCAGAGGCTTTAATCTAAGGCTCTTTGAAGTTCAGTGGGGAAGGACTCAAAGGAGAGCAGAACTGGATTCCTGCAGTGTAAAGCAGCACTGACATTACTAAGTACAAAGACTTTAAAGCCAATATGGTAGAAAATTATCCCTTAGTTAAGAGACATCAAGGGCTGCAACACCTTGAAGGGCACTGGTCTCACCAAAGTTTGTTAAGACAGAAGGAAGACAAGACAGCAAGACAGACATGGAGCTGTGAAATACCTGCTGCAGCATCTCCTCCGTGGCATTCAGCTTCTCCCTGTGCTCCTCCAGGCAAAACTCCAGATCCCGGATCTTTTCCCCTTGGGCCTCCACCTGGTCTGTAAGCACACTTACCTGGACAGCAAGGAAAAAGTGATGCATGTTTAACTCCTTGAACCTGTGCCATATGTGTCAGATGAAGAACTGCAGGTGAGCAAAAGTGCTGGCTGGGCCAAAGATTAACTGGGACCATGCAGGGAGGAAGAGGAGCAGCAGAGCTCTGCAGTGAACACAACACTTGGCAAAGGGAACAGGAGAAGAGGGAAGGCTCTCCCCTCACACTTATTAGAATTTCAGCCAAAATTCTGGCAGACACATTGCAGTTCTGCAGCTCCCCTCCTCAATGGAAGTTTTCACAAGGGGTGGCTGCTGCACTTCACTACCAACAATTATGCCTTTGCTGAGACAATACATTAACCTATTAGCTCCTACCTTAACCACCACATAAACCTTGCTGCTTAGAATTTATTCTCTTTCCCAAGTGATTGCACACAGTGTTCCATAACAAGCACTTTCCCCTTTTCAGACCAGTAAAAGCAAAGGAGGTTAAAACACACAGCCAGAGGCTGGGTAAGACCCAGACAACATTTTTAAGACTGCAGACAGATTCCCATTTTGCCTTTTCTGAATGAATTTTATTGTTTTCAACAGGCTCTTCCTGCAGTACTGCTGGGAAGGAGGGTGAGCTGCCTAAAGCAGAGCTCAGTGCTGTCACAGTCCCTAGGCTGGGTCCACATCAGGGAACATCACCTGTGCAGTCCAAGGGGTGCCAGGTATTCCCTGCTCCAACAGCAAGAGGAAGCCAGCAGCCAGAGCAGCCAGGGCTGACCCCATCCAGCCCAGCAGCACGTGAGCAGGACACCAAGGAGCTGCTTGCCTCCTTCTGCCCACTGGTCAGTCCTGCAGCTTTTGTCACTTTCCTAAGGACAGGACAACTGTCTCCTGATGCAGACATTGTGTGAATGGCCCTGAGAAATGGTGATCTTAAGGATACATATGAATATAAGTAGGTGGCTGCTCTACAGACCTGCTCTGCTGATAAAATTCAAAGAGAACAGATACACAGACAGAAAGACCTTTAGATTTTTCCTGCAATCTAAATTCACACCTTTCCCTAATCTGGGTTTAATTCTCACACACCAGCAAGTCTTCTGAACACTGTCCAAGACATCACAACTGCAAATAAATCCTCAGAGGTTTTATCACATACTATCAGACAGTCTTGTAAATGCAAGAGCAGAAAAAAATAATTTGGGTGACAACTCACTTGCAGAACAAGAGATTCCTTATCATTTTCCAGACGAGCCAGCCTTTCTTGATAAACATCTCCATTCCCAGATATGTGTCCATTAGTCTGGAAAAGACAACAAATATTGCATAGTCAGCTGTTGTGCCACAGTGTCATCCAACATTATCAAAACACTTAATGAGCATTTTTAGTCTGCACAGTTTAAGAACAGGTTTGAAGTATTCTTCAGCCTTCTAAGGGTTACAAATCAAATACACTGTCAACAAAGGACACACGACCACCATTCAGGAGAGAATTGTTCAGGGGCTTGCAGATGAGAAAGGAAGAACCTTCTGGTGACCCAGTTCTGCAAAATTCACTTACTGTGCATTCAGCGTTTTGCTAACAAAACTTGGAGTCATTGCTATACAACACTAAGCCATACTTGCAAAGAGATAAATACCCTGAGACATTCAGCAAGTGAAAAAAGCCTAACACACAATCTACAAAATGTGTATTATGCTTCTTGCAAGTCATACACACAGTCAGAGACATCCCTTTACATCAGGCACATTCGGCTGGGTATGGGTGAACGTCTGCACTCTAAACACATCTCTTTGTAAAGCTGCCTGAGGCTAGAGAGAAACAAGAATACATGTTAATGCTATCAGAGAGTTCAGAGGAATCAGCAACTTTCTTCATAATAACTTCAATGCTCTTGAGCAGTGGGAAGGATTTTATCCTATCCATATTCAAAGCTGTCTCAAAGCACTTCATGATCCACACCACAATCAGATCTCGGCTCAGAAAAGGAAGTCTTGTTCCCATCATGGCACAAATTGCTTAGAGGAGTCTGAGAAGCTGCTCTGAAACCCAGGGTGCTCAGCAGAGACACCCAACAACGTTTAAGGGCCCTGATATCCTCCTGAACATGTGATCAAAAGAAACTGGGTGACTGATCCTTGTGCCCCCGTGAGCCTGCAGCACAACCTTGCCTTGAGAGGCCACCACCACTCAGGAGCTCCAAGCCTCCAGCTCCTGCTTTGAATCTCCCCTGATTACAGAGGATACCTCAGGAAACCTCCTGGTTAAAACTCCTTTTCTAAGTTACTCCTTTTCTAAGTCCGACCTTGGGTGGTGGGAGAAACTGCCTTGTTTGAGCCTGAAACAAAACTCCCTCCAGCATCACCTAAAGATCTGACATAAAGCAAACAGCAGGAGGTAGAAGTGTTTGACCTCACCTCAGTGCTCTCAAGGAATCAGGCTGTGTCCTGGCAAGTCTTAAATCACTGAGCAGTACCAGAAGTGTCGCCCAAGCATGAAATTTCACTTGGTGATCATAATATCTCCCCTAAAATTTGCTCCAGTAGACTAAGAAAGGATGCTTTCTAGCAATTTTTATCAGTACCTCATCACAATGATCTGAGTTATGACCTTGTATCTGAATTATTTAGCAGCACAATACTAAGCTACCTGATCACCCAGACACTAAACCCCAGGGCAAAATTCCCCTGAACTTCTTGCCATATTTTCCCCCAAACCTCTACCAGAATTTAGCTTAAGCCATTCAAGATCAGTAAGATCTTCCATTTTGTAACAGTTCAATTTAGGTGAAAAATTTCAAAATTAAATAAACCTTTTATCTGTTCAACTAGTAGATTATGCTTCAGATTTTGTGACCTGAGTTGTTTGTGAAAACAGGACTGAGAGTTTTGTCTACTTTTGCTGCTCTGCAACTCCCTTGTCATTTAAGTCCTCTGGTAAATCTCAAGCACTTACTCAGCCTGCATAAGAACACCATCTGTATTTTGTAATACACAGCACATTTATCAGTCTGGTGCATGTGTCTGATGTAGGAAAGTGGTATCCATCCCTCACTACAGGCAGCAGAGCTGCAAAGACACCTCTCCATGCTGTTAGCTCCATTCCATGGGGCTAACATGCAATTCCTTGCCAAAGCACAGACTTGACTCCTTGCCTTCCCAACCACCACATCAACACCTGAACCACTGACCCCCCTGATAGCTCCAGTCAGCGTAACCAGACACAAATTAACTAAAACCAAAGACCGCAGGAAGAAAATGTGGGGAGGGAAGTCTTGGTTTCACAGCACGATTAAAATGTCTGTGAAAACCAACGAGGTGTGAAAGCAGAACGTTAGTCATTGTGCACAGCATCTTGCCAAGACACCTTTGTTGTTAAACTGTTCACATTTCTCAGGAAAAATCCGCTCAGCTCAGCATGTCAGCCTTGGCTTTAAAGAAGGAGCATTTGGAGACAGAGAGTTCAGGCTACAGCTGCACCCTTAGAAAGAGGTGATGGCAACCCCAAACAGGGGAAGTGCAAAGGCTGTCTCCCACAGAACAAAAATTAGTGCTAATAGAATCACAACCTCGTTAAGGCTGGAAATCACCTCTAAAACCATCAAGCCCAACCATCAACCCAGCACCACCACCATGTTCACCATTAAACCACGTTGTCAAGTGACATATCCACACATTTTTTAAATCCCTCCAGGGAGGGCAGTGAGTTCCAATGTTTAATAACCTCTTCAGGAAAGAAATTGTTCGTAATATCTGACCTAATCCCACCCCTGGCACAAGTTGAGGCCATTTCCTCTCATCCTGTCAAACATTTAGGGCAGTACATCTATTCTTTGTGAGAAACCTGGCAGAGATGTCTTAGTTTTGCAAGCTGTGTGTACTGGGTGCAAAGATCTCTTTTCTGGGTATTGCCAGAAATATTTTCTAAAATCTCCATATAACCAGACCTCCTGTAGCACACCAAACCCCAAAAATGCTGGGTACAACACAAGAATTGTTTGCCTTTTGCCTGAAGTGTTGTAACTTCTGTAAAATACCTGTGACTGACTCTTAATTTGAGGTATGAAAAGGCAAGAAAGACCCTGACTTTGGTTTCAGTGGGGAAAATGATGATAGTTGGAGATGATAGAGAAGGACCATGGCAGCTATTTCCAAGAGCAGCAGCCTGAGCACTGCTTACAGTGGTGCACACACCCAGGGCCTGCAGGCACTGCACACACATCTTCCCAAATCTTTGCTCTGGACTGTCTTTAAAGGTAAAAAGTTGATTCCTGGCATGATATTCTTCCCAGAGAGATGAGGAATGAAGAGGGGAGATGACCATATGAAAAGAATAGAGTAATAATGCTAGTGAGCAGGACAGAAGAGAAAAGGAGTGGGAATATGCTCAAACACTGGATTTAGGAAAGTAGTGCATCAGGAGATGGGGTGGAGGGAGCCCCAATGGGAAGAAATGGGCTGCAGGGAGGTCTGAAAAATGCCAGGTGAACTGGTGTGTGCAAAACCTGGGTGAGCAACAATCAGTGTGTTCCTCAGGAGCATCTCTTCACCAGGGAATCTGCATCCTTCCCTGGGACTGAGCCTGGCAACTACTCATCTGCAGAGCAACAGCTCTGCTTTGGGGGGAGAAGAAAAGAAATAAAACGATAAGAGAAGCAAAAAAGAAAAGCAAATATCTGATTGAACAGCAACTGCAAGCATATTTAAGGCATTTGGTAGTTCTGGATCAAATTTGTATCATTTAAGTCAAAAAAGGATTAACATACTTTACTAGCTGTGTAAGAAAGGTTTTCCATTTCCCAAAGAAGGCTCTTTTCACCAGCAACTTAAAATGCATCTTCAATTAAGCAGCTAGATTTTGCTTGTGTTTTCAATGTTAGTGACTAACTGCAAAACACTATATGGGAAGAGAATGCAACTTTACCAATACTGATTTTAATCCTAAAAACAAAAGAACAGTTGTCACAATGCCACTGAGGCTTTGCAGAAGTTTGAGGTCAAGCATTTACTTAAAATGCTTTGTAAGATCAGACCCAGGGCACTTATAAACTCTGCAAGATCAATCCACAGCTAATCTGATAAACACGTGTGTAAAGCTTTGTCTGTAATCATCTAAGTGTAAAAATCCATGCTGCTCGGGAGGGAATTATTCCTGTAGTAAGTAGATGCATCACCAAACTTTCACAGCTTGCCTGCCTCCAGTCTTTAATCTCTCTTCCCTGGAAGTGAGCTAGCATTCCAAACTGTAGGAACGTTTCTAGTGGCTGCTGGTTTAAACCTCCTAATAATAATTAAAAAAAATCTGTTTCCTCTCAGTTGCTGAATTCTCCTTTCAAAAATAAATCTCATTTTAAAATAAACCTACCACAGCTGATACCCTCATTTTCCTTCATTTTCTCTTCTGCTTTGGAGATGAAATAAGCAGCACAAATCCCACTGCTCTTGCTGTATGTGCAGTTTGGTTTGTATAGAAGGAGCAGCCACGCCATAGCATCAGTACAGCAGATTGCACTGACTGTTTTGACCACCAAAGTCAAGTCAACAGTTGGGCAAGTGAGCCTTTCCCAACACCTCTTTCCTGACCATCTGGAGTTAAATTAGAGCTCATCAACATGCTTACTGGTTCAGATCATTACAATACACATTACCTATGCTCAGTTAAACAAAACTGCTGCTGTTCTGCTTGTTCCCTCAGCTTTAGAGTCCCTTGCAAGAGGGTCCCTCCAGCCTCAGCTACCTCAGCATCACTTGGTGTGCCTTGGGCAGAGCCTCTGCGTTTCCCAAGCCAAGTATCCACCACCTGTGATACAGACCCGTGACAGCTTTACCCTCTGTCAGCATCAATCCCATCCCAAATTCATACTGGTCATACTGTCTGAGCTGGTCTGTAACCAGTTTATGTGGGAGCCCACCTCTGCCCTCCCAAACCAGCCTCTCCTGCATTTCCCGCTTCCCTGCTCGGAACATTTGCAGCCTGTTCCACATACTCTAGCAGCAGACCTGCTGCTAAGCTTTTCCTAAAGTTTACAGGTTACTCCCTCCACAGAGAATGACAAGGGGAAAAATAAAAACAACCACAAACCCACTCAAAGCCCCCCACATTATATTTTAAAGACTTCACTACAATAAAAGTGAATTCAGAAAGAAAAGCAGTTGAACACAGCCCTTCAGTCAGGCATTTACCTGAAACATTTTGTAAGCATAAATAACATTTGCTGCTGAACAGGGAAGATGCAACCTTTTCCACAATACTCCGTTTCCTCAGCAGCAGCCCAGCTGGTGCCTGGTACAGGAGGAGGATGAGAGGCTCATTCCCAGCGTTGCCCAGCTATGGCTTGTCACTGGGAGAAACGCAGGAGCCAGCAGCACAAGCAGGGATCTCCTTACCTTATTTAGCCAGACGCAGTGCCCGTGAATGTCCCAGCTATACTCCATGCTGGTCATGACTGTTTTCATGCACTCACGGACGCCAGAAGCCGAGGCTGAGGGCTCCGGGCTCCTCTGAGCCGAGGTTAAGTGACAGCAGGTCCCCTCGCCCAGCCGGGGATGGAGGCGAGCGGAGTGGGAGACGTGGGAAGCAGCGGCAGCAGCGCTCCTCAGGCGGAGCAAGCAGCTCTGGGGAATTAACACATCAAAGCCCGGCACGGAACTCCTCCAACCCGGCACACACAGGAGGAGGATGCAGGCAGGGAGGGGCAGAGCAGCATTAACCTGACCGGGAGCAGGGACAGCCTCACGCAGGTGTCACCCGGCCATCTCCACCCTCGCTCTTGTCACCAGCGCAGCCCCCTCCTCCGGACCCTCCCGGAAAGCACCCGACCCAACAACACAGGAGAAAAGAGCAATTCCCGCCCCTTCACCTGACCACAGAGTAAACAGGAGGGGCTTTCCTAGCAATTGTAAAAGCCGCAGGAGCAATGTAATTAATTCAGTTGGAGACGCCAAGAAAAAATGGAAGAAAAAGTTGACTCAACTGTCCCAGGTCTCACAAGTGGCTTGTCCCAAGTTTATGTCATACTTTAGAGTGATGTAATGAAGCAACAGTAACAACCAACCTCTGTCCTCGGGTTCGAGTTTCAATTGACCCACTACCAGCAGCAGCATGACAAATTCTTAGTATTTCTGACCACAGAGCCCAGCTCCAAGAGTCCTGTGATTTTCTCAAAAATCAGTTTTATTATTATAATGAAACATCTACAACTACCATTGAAAGATAAAAATCTCAAAACCATGAATGCTGAATAACTCAGGAGAGCAAAGGACGAGCAGAAGTTGTGCTTTTTAAGCCAAACTGATTCATTTTGGATTGGGAATGGTGATTTTTGATGGGTTGTTCTTACTGCCAAAGAACTCATTCCCAATGCAGGAAGATGCCACGCCGAGGTGTACCATAAACGAGCCCCTCTCATCTTCCAGTGTTAAAAACACACCAGTCTGGATGTTCACCTTTAGCAAGGAGCAGGGTCCTGTGTTTCCAGAACTTTGGGAGGTGGATCTCTCTTGGACAAAAGGCATTGCCAGCAGGGAGGGGATGATGACAGGCTGACACAGTATCACAAGACTCCTTTCATATTGCAACTTGAGGAGAGATCTCAAGCTGTTTGGTGTTAACACCCTGGTGCCACACATTAGCATAGGACCTTTTGATACCTAAACACAACATAAGCAGAAGCTGAATCAAATGACTGCACTGTACACCCACACCAGGATAATCAAACAACAAACTTGGGACTGAAGACAAGATTTCATTTTTTTCCCATGAGTAAGAGATGATTTCTGGTTAACCAAACAGCTTCCTCCACTTGGGAATCACCCTCTTGTCCAAATAGGTCAGCACATCTCTGTGACTATCCAGCAAGGAAGATTTCTCTCTGAAAGCTAATATCCCCTCATATTAACTCTCATTACTCCCAGCTACTCTCTGGAAGAATCAGCTTAAAGAAAAAATGTCAAAATTTGAAGCCAGTCTGTGAGGCAGCAGCAAAACACACTGGATTGCATGAGCCACGATGGATACCTCAGCTCAACCATCATCCTGAGGTGAGCTGAAAATGTTCTGTGGTTGGACTTAATGATGATCTTAAAGGCCTTTTCCAATCCTAATGATTCTATCATTCTATATGATTCAAGAAACCTTTGGAGGCCATGAAGTTTTGCTTGATCCTGAAGCCAATTTCAGAAATTCACTTATGGAGTGAAAATAAATTATTAAAATATGCCTTATAATATATATATTTTTTTAAATTCAGAAAGTCACTTCCAAAGCTAAAGCCACAGCTGTATTTGCTGTGGGTTTTAAAGAAAAAATATTATGTTATCCTGGTTCTTTCACTTCAGGGGCACATCCTTTAAAGAGGAGAAGGCACACACCAGGACCCACAAACACAAGTTCAGATAAGGAGCATGGGGAAAATGGCTCTGAGGTGTGGGAAGGCACTGTCCACCCACTCCTACCCTTCACTCTTGTTTTTAACAAGACACAGTTGGTTTCTTCTTTCTGGGAAGGTTGTTGCATAAGATGTATTTTTAAAAAAATGCGAAAAAAAACCAACCCAACCACTTTCAAGAAAAGTAGTAACCAGAAGGAAAACTGTCTCTTGTTTGTTTCAACTGAAGAAAAACTGGAGCAATGCTCATGGCTGGGAGCAAGGTTTGCAAGAATTACTCTTCAAGAGATGGATCTATCAGCTTCCAGCTGGACACAACAGGGCTGCCTTGGTCTTGCAAAATGTGGAATTTTGTTTAAAATGGTTTTGCTACTGGTGCTGATGTTAGAGATTACTCACACACTGCCTGTACTGAAGCCAGAAGCTCCATTTTCACAGAGTACAGCACATGCCTGATGAAGGCGCACACTGAAATACACTAAACATCTCTGCTGACCAAGAGTATTCTGAAAAAACTCCAGAACTTTGGAATAGTTATGACCTGGCTATGGATTTCAGGCCTGGTTCCCAGTGAAAGCATGGAGTCCAAACATGTTTGAGCTCAGAAAGGCCTCAGCCCCTTTCCAGACTTGGAACAAATGGCCTTGTCTGTAGCTTCACCCATGACATTCACCATTTGCACATGGAGATGTGGGCAGAGTTTCAGCAGCAGCTTTGAGCTGCACTGACATGTTACAGTTAAACTGACTTCTTTGTGCAGCAGAGAGCTGCATGTACAACTTTTCCCAGCTCCCCTTGGGGACCACATGATGGATTCTGTTGGAAGAGCTGTGCCAGATGTCCGGGCGCTGTACGTGTGCTCTGGTGTCACGTGGCCATCTGGCACCCACCCGTTAAAAAAACAAAAAGCAGCATGAGGTGTTTTAATCCACTGGCCCTTTTTGAGTGCTTGCACACACACACACAGAGGAGCAGAAAGGAAGAGGATCAAGGACACACGGCAGCCCATCCTGGCATGGCAGGACTGAATGCTCTGCCCTATTTTACAGAAACTTCGGGTGACTGCTGTCATCCCCTTTTCCCAATGTGGGCACCAGTGGCTTGGCTGCAGGAGCCAGTGGAGGATTTTTCTCCTGTGACACACTATCTGGCAGCAGCAAACACTATTTTTGTTTTCTTCTGAGACACAGGAGGCTTGCTTACAGCCCCACATGGGATGTCGCACACCAATTCCAGCATCCTAGGGGATGCAACTTCATGCATAGAGGATTAAACCAGTTTCAAATAAAGAAAGTGCCTGCCCTTCCTCTGTAAGAAGGGGTATAGTTACAAAAAACCTTCCTGCAAATCACCCAGGCACTTCATGTGACACTTCCCTGCTCAGACAGGGATAGTGACACCGGTGACACCTGCAAATCCTGTAGCTGTAGCACAATGTAAGTGGAATGTTAAATTTTTCCTGGAAGGGGCTTTAAAGATGACAGAGAATAGAAGGTAATAATTTGAGGCAGAATAAAGAGTAATTTAGGCATAGATGGAATAGCAATTTTCTGCAATCTTTGGTACTCACAACCCCTGCACATCTTTTCCAGTGGTTGGGAGGTACTAAACTGAACGGCACAACAGAGCCCTTCCTCTCCTACTGAGCCCATGGGTGCAAAAAAAAACCCACTGCTGTCTCACTGCCATTAGGTGATCCACATCATGAAGGGCCTCATTCCAGACCCCACCAGCCAGGTTCCCCAAAGTCACATATCTGCCATCGCAAGGGGCAGTGACTTGTCTCTACCTCATTCATCTCAGCAGGCACTGCAGCCTCAGCCATGCTGCTGGGCCCCTTTACTCCAGAATAACCTGCAGGGGATCAGCACCACTAAATATGGCCTACAGATGACTGTGAACGCCATGGGAAAGTGCAGTTTCCAAGACTGTTTATCTGGCATATTTTTTTGTTTATCAAGGCCATAGTTGCATGAAACCTGCTATGGCCACAGAGAGCAGCGAACAGTTACAGCGATGTTCACAGCTGTATGTTACACAGGCAGGGAATGCTGATGTTAGCAGGAACTCTGCCTGTTTTAAAGATCCAACTTCAATGTCACTCCTGTCTCCTCCTCCTGATCTCAGCGTTGGCTGCCACACTTTGACAGTGGGGGTGAGATCCAAATCCCACTGGAGGCAGTGGGAGGGCTCCCACGTGCTTCATTAAGTTTCAAGCATTTCCAAATGAGTAGTTCAAAGCAAAGATTCAAAAAAAGGAAAAAGAAGGCTCTCCCTTCAGATCTTTCTGCAAGGGCTACAGCAGCAAGTGCAAGGTGCCCATCTGTCCCTGCATTGCTGTGCTCAGCCCCCATGACAGCAGATGGCACAAAGGGTTGCCCAGCGCCAGCCGCAGCAAACACAGCCCTGCACCCAGCAGTCCTCTGGGCAGCAACTGAGCACTGAGATCAATCCATTTGTTGAGATAAAAATGCTTTCTGCAAGATCAGCCATGGCTCCAGGGAGGTGAATCCTTCTCAGGAGCTGCAGTGCCCATCCTGGGAAGGGAGCAGGCGATGGTGGCTGTCTGTCCAAACAGCAGCGGCACACGGGGCACACAGAAACGCAGCCACCACAGTCCTGCAGCAGCCCCAGCCTCCACCAGGGCTGGCACCTCAGTTTCAGCAGCACAGTGTCACCTTGGCCAACACCCAGTGTGTGACACAGCAGGACCTGGCCATGGCTGCAGGATGGATTTGACAGAACATGCTGAAGTGCCCACCCACCATCGTCACTGTGATAGCTGAGGTGAGGCTGGCTTCAAAACGAAGTGTGGCCTCTGGGAGCAACTCCTGACTTCCACTGCTGGAGCTCCCCCAAAACCTGCACACAGCTGAGCCTCCACAACACAAACCCTGCCACTCACCATGAGCACAAGGACTCTTCCTTGGCCCTGCTTGGAAATCACCAGTCACAGGGCATCTGGAGGCAAACCCAGCAGCTTCTTCAAAAACGATGCTGTTTTTACTCACCTTTTGGTAAGTACAACATTTTATTTCCCAGAGCAGTCTTCGGGTAACCTACACTCAGATAATATCTGATTTTTTTAGGAAAACCAAGTGTTGGGGAAAGAACTGCCTTATCAGTTATATTTCTGTGTATTTTTAAAGTAAGGTGACAAAAACTGGCCAATTCACAAACACAGAAAATTAAAGTTTGGTTAGGTATCCAGATTAAAGGGATGCAGAGCTTACACCACTCCCTTATGTTATAAATCAAGTAAGGAAGCTCAGTAATAACACTGATCCCCATAGAAAAAAAACGCTGCCAAAAATGCTTTTTACTGAAAAGTACTCAAAACAACTTCTTTCCCCCCATTTAAGCATCTGATTCTTAAAAAAAAGTCTTTCCCCAGCCCTCTGAGATGAAACTGCAGTTACCAAGTATTGTTTGCTCCCTAGATTGAGGCACAGTGGTACATCAAAGGCCAACCCACTGCACAAGGCATTAGAGCAACAGCTTTTCCAAGACTCCACAGCAGTATCTCCAAACCAAAATCTCTTCCCTGATACCCAGTCCAAGTTTTATAAATAGTTGTGTGAAACAGAGCCAGTCTAGGCAACACCCAAAATGAGCCTGGTAGAGGTAAAACGAGGTGAGACTGTACCATTTGACTTTGGAGCCATTCGATGAGAGCCTCCGCCGTGGAGTCCGGGACCTGGCAGCGCAGCCCCTCCCTCTCGTCTGCTTCCATCATCTCCAGCAAGCCCCGCAAGTCCTCCACGAGGTGCAGCGCCCGCAGGCCCCCCATGAATGGAGAGGTGGGGGACTGGCAGTCGAAGATGCCATTGGAGTATTCCAGCGCCTTGGAACCTGCAGGGAGCAAAATCCCACGGGGTCAGGCACGGGAGGAGGGTTGGGCGCACCCCGAGGCTGGGAAAGGGTGGGGGTTGCTCCTGGCAGGGTTTATCCCACCCAAACTCGGCACTGGTGCTTGGGGAGGGAAGCTCCAGCAGGAACGAGGTGGGCTGGTCCTCGGGGAATGGGAATGCCACAACCTGCCCGTGGGGTTGAGGCATGGGCTGGGCTCCTGCTCCCTGGGATGAATTCCCAAGACAGAAGGTGCTGCCAAGGATTGAACATCCTCTGCCAATGCCCTGAGTCACCCTGCAGGAACTAAATGATCCAAGTCACATTCCAGTGTCCAGTGGAAACCATGCCCTGCGTTTTCCATGCAGGAATATGTTATGCTGCTCCAAGGCACTGGAAATTTTTAAAAATAATAATAAAGATAAAGATAAATTAAAAGACCAAATCGCTTCTGCATGGGAATAAATTTTAAACCCAGCAATTTGACACAGTAGCACTGACATTTGCATGTTAATAAAGAGAAAAATCTCTCATTTGCATAAACTCACAGGATGCATATTTGACCTACATTAGAAGTTGCTATATATTAAGTAAGAAAGGAAACTATGAATTTAGGATTAAGGCTGATTTAAGCCAACCTAGCTAATTCCAACTGTAATTCCAGTACACTGATTTGTGACCTTAATTCTGTAATACCTCGGCACAATGAGACGTGTTCATGACAGATCTTCATTTGTGCTGTCAACTTTTAGAAACTACAAGGATACAAGGATATGCCATATATGCACTTCCATGAACTTTCATTCACCCCATCTGGCAAGCCACAAAAATCCAAGTATTCTGCTAAATTCCCACTGAAAACAATAAAGAGAAAAATAACCTCAACAGCACAGGAGCTGATATCCCTTTGTTATATTCCTTTACAGATCTATTCACAGACATGGGTAAATGAAGTCTGTGGTGACTTAAATCTTCCAACATCACATTTTGTTTTTATTTAAACCTCATCCTGTCATAACCAACTGAGGCTCTTGGAAACACAAACACATGATCGGATCCAAATACCAGTGTCTACTTATGGAAATTACTGAAGTCACAGCTTACATGTATTTTTGGAGATCATCATGATCACACTGAATCCCCTTTACATGTGTTCCTGCTATGTGGCCTTAATATCTTTAGGCAGAGAAGAGTCATTGTTCAAACAAAGCACATACTGTATGATTATTTTTTCCCTAAGGAAAACTACTTAAGTGGGATTACTAAAAATTTTATAACTGTGTTGCTATACTTGTGAGGGTATTTTTGACTATTGACTTCTTAATCTTTTTCTCCTATGTGTTGGGTATTCACATTATTTTTGAACTCACTATACTCAGTTTAAAAGCAGAGGTTGTATTCTTTGTGATGCCTCTCACTGGGCAACTTAAAATTTACAGGTACTTATAAAAAATTCAAACGTTCAAGGCAGTTCCAAACCAAACATTTGGACCCAAAGCATTCCAATTTTGAAAAGAAAAGAAAAAAAAAAAAAAAAAAGGAAAACTCAATTAATGTTTTAACTCCTCCAAGCTGAGGGAAGTTCAGAGTAGCCACTTTTGTCCTTGACTCTCCTGGTGCTCCATGCAGGAGCTGAACTGCATCACTCAGCCACTTCCAGCAGCCCTTTGAGAGAGGGCAGGAGAAAATCCAATACACAGAGCCTGTGAGAGTCTGTGCAATCCCTCCAACCTGGTTATTTGTTAACTCTAAGCTATAATGGAAAGCACTAAAAGCAATTCCCAGCATATTCCCTTCTCCGCCTGGAACTCTCCTCCCAGTGGGAGAAAGGGGGACCCAAAAAGCAAAATAAACACCTGTCCCAGGTGTTTACCTGCTATAATGCCATCCATCTGCTCCAGGGCTGCAGCGAGCATGTCACTTGCATCACTCATCATTTTCTCTCTTCTCAGGAACAAATCACCAGCTACACCCTAAGGAGAAGTAAAACGCCGATGGAGTGAGTTGGTCCAGAGTCTCAAGTCTGCAATTTAATCTGCAAAAGAGAATTTAATTTCACTGTGTGTTCTCTGAATTCAGGCATCACTGCTGTTAGATCAGAAAGAAGATTTGTGGAGCACAATAAAACCCAGAGGTATTCACCACAAGGCATGGACTGAGATCAAGGAATCAAAGCACCAACCTGATGACCCAGTTTTTAGTGGCCCATGGCCTGCTCTGCCCACAGGTCCATGCCACTGACAGGGCATCCCACAGAACACCTCCAAAATCCCACATGGCACTTCCAGGAAGCTCACAGAGAAGACACAGGCCTTCTATCACTAAAAGGGAGCTGCAACTCAGTAGCAAACCATATGTGTGTCTGCTGTCATTTTCTCCCCAGGAAACAGAAAAAGAGAAGCCTGACCACTTGTCTGAGATTTTTGGATGTCTGACAATCGAGAAGTTCCTGGCATGGAACTGTCTGCCTACAGGGATCTCTCAGATGCCCACGGCTCACTGGATGTAGTGTGCAGTGTATGGACTATCCCTGCTCTGAGTTTAGCAGATTCACATCATTACAATGCAGTGTGATCTCAACCCCAAACTTCTGCAAGCCAGAAGTGGTCCCCAAAGGAGTATTTCCAGCAGGCTGGAAAAGCAAACCTGCCCAACATGCTGCCTGTAGGTGAGCTAGTAAACCAGAAATCCTGATGGGCTACAAGTTAATTTAAGCAGGTGCTTAGGAACTCGGCTGAAGCGGAGCTGCAGGGGTCAGAGGCATCTCCAATCCATCCAGCACACCACGATGGACACACAAACCACCAACACCACCCAGATTGCCTTGGCTTTAATCTAATACACATGAGACTGCTTCTGCTATAAATACAGCTAGGGAACAAAGCTAAACAAACACCAGGAAGGAAAACTCGCTTTAACCTCTGCATGCCCTGCCATTTGGTTTCTGTATTAGGCCGCACCACTGCTGACATTTGCCCCAACATGAGTAATTAAGAAAGTAGTTCACCATATCTCTGGCATAAGTCCTGGAACAGAATCTACTGAAAAACAAACCTAAACAAAAATCCCTGTTACAGACTGATTTTTCCCTCCTACGAGTCACCTTATTGGTCTGACCCAGCTGGGAAGTAGCTCTTATTGGAGACTGCCAGTCGGCTTGTTGAAATGTTATCCTTAAAATGCCAACAAACATTTCATCTTCCACAATAACATTTTTATTACATGAAGTAGGTCCAAACCCTAAGGTAACCTCTGAACAACAGCACAAAGACTGCTGTGCTTTTGGCAAATGCCTGGTTTTATTACACGGTTGTCAGAGTCAGAAAAACCAAGAGAAATTTAAACAGTCAAAATACCTGTAAGTGAAGATGTTGCAAATCTCAAAAAATGCAGTAGCATTGTAACTAAAGACTTTCAGCTTTCAAGGAGGAAGCCCTCAGTTTTAAATACAATGTAAACATTCAGCTTCAATCAGTATAAGACCTGCTAGAATATGCAGATCCTACAAGACAACTGGTTCGATGCCTCCACATCTGATAAAAATGAGCAGAAAATGCAGCTTTTGCACACACATTCACTTGGAAAACACTGAATACAGTCTCTTTTTTTTTTTTTTTTTAACTGCTTAAGATTTCCTGGCTCTGATACCAGGTCCTGCTCAAATATGGGTGTCTGTGAAGGCAGAGTGTGAACAATCTGCTGTGGATTTCCCTCAAAGGGCAAAGAACACACAGCCCGGGGCTTCTACAGCCCCCAGGCAAAACACTGATTCCTCACAGCTCTAAGTGGAAAAAGACCAAGAGCAACCACAAGCCCACAGAAACCAATCAATGCTGCGGAATCAGAAGTGCATAGGAGCTTTTCAAAGTGCAGAAACACCTCATGGGCAGAGCAAAGAAAACAGAGTCAGGCTCTTCTCAGTGGTGCCCAGTGTTGTGGCAAGAGGCAATGGGCACACCTAAAAACACAGGGATGTTCACCTTAGAATTAAAAAGGGGGGAGAAAAAAAGTCCAAATAAAAAGAAATAATTTGTAAAGATTTTTTACTACGAGGATGGCAAGTAATAGAAAGGGTTGCCTTTCTGGGGTCTCTAACCTCAGAGCTACTCACAGCCCAGCTGAACCCTGCATGGCACAGCCTGTCCTTGGCACATCCCTGCTTTGGGCAGGGGCTGGGCTGGAGACCTCCACTGGTGCCTTCCCACCTCAGCATCAGCAAGATCAGTGCAGCTCATGATCAAGCATTAAACACAGTCTTGGAGGCTGGTAGGAAAAGCCTGTGTAGGCTAAAAACACACAAAGGAACAGAGTGCTCCCTAACCACGTTTGTTCACAGTGCACCCTTTGATTCTCACCTTCTGGCTAGGAAATGCATGAACTGGGGACAAGGAACTGCTGATTTGTACTTGCACAATATAGCCATGGCTCTTAGGCACAGAAAAATCACCATCCTGGCACTTTATCCAGGTACAACCAACCCTCATGTTTACAAAAAGCACTCCTTTCTTTCCTAAACAAGGGGTTTGTCCATGGTTGTCAGAAATCCCTAAGACAGCTGTACTGATGGGAGCAGACAGTGGTACCAACAACATCCAAGAGACTTCCAGGTTACCTGGCTCTGCCTCCAAGGAAAGGCACGTTGCTTTGCACAGAGCTTCCTCCACTGTTACTCCCAAAGAAGCTGCACTGCTGAGAGCAGCAGGGAGAAATTTTAAGATAAAACTTACTGAAGCAAGACCCTGCAGGCACACAGACCTCCAAAAACTCTTCCACCACTCATGGAGCATCTGTTAGCAGCCTGACCAAGCCCACGGCTGAGAAACTTGCAGAGGTGGAATCAAAAAGAACAAAAAGCCCCCAAGCTGAACAGCTGGGGATGATGCAACAAAATCCCATTTCCCTGGTTATTTGGTCCTAAAAGTGGTCATTGAAAACTAGTCTGGAACAGCACATCCTGCCCTGGCCACCTTCCCAGCACAGTGCAGCACATCCAGGACTCAGGAAGTAAAATTGCTGTGATAGAAAAATAATATTGGAAGTATCCTTCCCTAGCAAAAACGTAGAATTGTTTATGGTCTTTGCACAACTATCACTGGCATGCGGGGAGGGGGTGGGCAGAGGGCAAAGAGGACCTCATACACCAGGGGAGCAAAGGACCAAACTGCATGGAGCCAGAAAAGACAACAAACCCCAGGAGGAAAGGGTGGGAAGAGTAGGTGCAGAGGGAGCCACAGAAATACGAATCAGCAATCAACAGCCCTCTGTGGAGTACAGGAAAGGGGACAACAATAAACCACCAGCAGATTAATCCCTGTGCCTCCTGAAGGGCACCCTCGGACTTCCCAAACTTTGAGAGAAGCCTCATCTGGCCACTGACGCAGCAGAGCTTTTCCAATATGTGTGTTCCACTCCTTCCTCTTTATGGCTTTGGTCTAATACAAATAAAACCCAAGAGAAAACTCAAGGCTTTGGGGTTTTTTCTTGGCAGTAATTAAGGAAAACCACAGAGGTAACATGAACAAAAATCCATCCTGGAGGAGTGCAATGCGTAGCTAATGATGACAAGCAGTTTAAATTCCCTTTATCCACAAAAGCAGGAAGGGGAAAATCATCATTTTAACAGAGATGGATCTATGGCATGGCAGATGAATGAGACATCAAGATGCACACAGGAGACAGAGAGGCAGATGCATGAAATCCACCCCTGGCATAACGTCAGAGACGACACACCTGAGAGGAAAGTACTGACAGCGCCCTGCCTGACAGACAATTTAAAATAAGTTTTCTCTTGCTTTCCAAGAAAATGACAACACTTACCTTCCTGTGTGCACAACCAGTGCCAGGTGGGGTGTGGGGGGCTGTTTGTACAGAGGCAGATCCCCCTTTTAGAGCTCCCAGCTGAATACCTTGTTCATGCCGACAAGAACAAGCATCGCTTCGTCAAGCCTGTATTTACAACCCACCATTAAAAAACCCAAAAATAAAATACAAATGCAGCTCTCTCCACTATCATTTATGATTAATCTTATCACTAGCTGGCATTTCTACCACATCCCTGGCTGTAACAGAGGAGATATAACGTGGTCTTACTTGTTTAATGTCCCTTCCTCTGGTTCAAACGCACCAGCCGGTTGCTAGGGCTGTGCTGTTCACTTTTCAGTAGGTGGAGATTTTTTATTTTTATTTTTGAATGACATACAAACCCTCTGGCTACAGCACTGGTGAAGACGTATTCCAAACGGCTTACAGAGAAAACAAAACGCTGCCCTGCAAATAAACACAAGGAAAGCTGGAAAAAAAAACCAACAAGGGGCTCTGTGAATGGAAGTGCAGTCTGCTGGATGCAAACAGGAAAACTGCCTGGATATGGATTTCAAAATCTCATATTTAATTAAGATGGCAGACTTCAAAAAAGAAGGAAAAAAAAGTGCTTAAGCATTTTACATATGTAGGAAATGATAATTTTCCCACCCAGAGGCTGCCTCTTTCCTAGATCAAACAGCACACACAGAAGCATTGAGGGGCAACATCTTTGAGTCCATTTTTTTTGTTATTTTGGGGGTGGTCTCATTCTGAATCTCCACCTGCAAAACACACCACACTTTAAAGCCCAGAGGTTCGCTGAGTAAAAGGGAATCAGCTGCCTGCTGGCAGCTCTGAAGGCCCAGAGGACACACTGTGCCCTGGATGTCACCACTCTGAGGAAGGGAGGGCTGGCCTTTTGTCCCACTCACCTTCCTCCTTTGTGCACATGGGCTGCAAATGCTCAGTGTTGGGAAATAAAGCATCAGCTACAGATTATTTTTATGACATGATGCAATAAGATGGATGACTTAAGTTTCCCAGCTCTTCTGTTCACACATAAAACTCCTTAAGCCAGGAAATTTTGATACACAGAAATTAAAAACCTTGATTAGGGTTTGTTTCTGAGAGCTCTTGAGAATAAAAGAGGACCCCCAAGAGCTGGCTGTCACCTCAGAGCAGCCTACCACAAAAGTAAAATGAAAAAGCTAAGAAGTTGCAGTCATCTTTTCTGGGGAGGGTAGGGGGAAGAACCTTGTTCCACTGCAGAAGAAAGATCCTAAATGCTGTCAAAATCCACATCCTGCATTCTCAGTCCTACACGTACCAGATGACTGCACAAGAGGTCTAAAGCAACTTCTGAATTCATCTCTCTTTGCCACACTGCATTAAAAGAACACATCCTTAGCAATTAACTTTTACAAAATAAAGCTCTATTTCATGAAGAAAAATGGCATTTCAGACACATCTATTTCTGCTTTTTCTGGCAGGCCAGAAGAGAAACACAAACACACAGAGACTTATTTACAAAATACATTTCAATCACAATTGCAAACAGTTTCAAATGAATTCAATCCAAATCCTTGGCACAGTTACTCATGGGATGTTTTGAAGATGCTCAACGACAGTGCCACCAGTCAGTAGCAGCTTAACACTTACTAATGAATATATTCGGGTAATTTACACTTGGAGTCATTAACATTTCTTCTAATGTAAATGACGACTCCATTTCATTCCTTCCAGGCCTGGGAGAAGAAACTAAAAAAGAAAATGGATTCTAGTTGAACACATTGCTCTGGTATTTTGAAATAAAACAACAAATTAAATTTAAAGAGTCAAATTAGGAAATGCTGGAAATACCTCAATGGGAGTAATATAGAGAAATATCTTAGCTTGAGGCAGGGATGGGAATCTAGTAAGGTCCCAGATATGCTTTTGGCCAAGTAATTCAGACACTGTCCCCCTTACCCAAGGTCACCATGTGGAGCCAGGTGTATCCGTAACATTATTTTGGATAAAAACAACCCAAATGTTGGCAAAGGCTTACTTTAAACTGATAATGTCTATTTATTTTTATAAATAAAATTCTGTTTGAATTTGCTGAGCTGCAGTCAATGACATCAAAGCAATACTGCTCTCCTATTACACAGGACTACAAAAAAAGCAACAAATGTCCCTTTGTTCCCTAAGTCTAGATCCTTTCTTTGTTCCCTGAATTTCATTATTTCTTTATTATACAACAAACGGTATTTATTTCCTTTAACTGATAAAAATGAATGGAAGCACACTGAGGATAAAAGCCCATCCCAACAGCACGTAAGAAACGTCTGGAGATAAAAGGTTTCAAGCTGTAGAAATTACTTTAAAGTACTTTAAGAGCACAAAACACAGAAGTCCTTCTAAAATGTAAATGTTTATACCTGGGAAAAACTTACCTCAAATCACACAACTTTTACCACAAACCAGCTGAGTCGCATTCTGCACTTTGCCTTAAAATTTGTTAAACACTCTGGTCGTAAATCAAAAGCTCAGCCTCGACAAGATAAGCATCCTTGAGATCCTTTGACAGAGATGCATACACAGCAAACAGCTTATGTAAACATCCAAAGTCTCTGAGTCAAGGTTTATGGCTTAGATTCATACCCAATTACAAAACAAACCCTTTATTTGGGTCTCCAGCACTGAAATCATTCTGGCTGCTTATCTCTGCTACCCTGCTCCAGCAGCTCTTTTGTTGTTGTTACAACTGAAAGGAAATTTAAAAACCCGTGTTTTACACCGACAGGTGATGTTGTTTTGTGGGCTCTGAGTGCTGGCTGACAGGGAGGCAGCTCCTCACCTGCACAGCAGCTGTGTGATGCTAATACCTGTCTGCACACCTTCTCCAGACTCACTTTCACTCTTGTCTCACAAGCAATCCAAGGTCAAATGAAGTCTTGAAAAAAAAAACCAAACAAACAAAAACCAACCAACCAACCAACCAATAAAACCCCAAAACCACCCCCCACAGACCACTTCAGGCTGTTCCTGTTTTACTGGTTAACTATTTAATAGTCTTCAACTTCTCACCTCAGAGAGCCTGAGAACCAATACATTATTTTCTCACTTGTTTTGCTTGGGTCCACTGATTAGAAAAACAAATGAGATATTCATCCCTGACTCCAAGACTGCTAATGCAAGCAAGGAAATGCCTCACATTCCCCAGCAACATGTTACTGACAGACTGTGGCCACACAGGCTACAAAACAAAAGGGGCACTGTTGGGTGACAGGCCAAAAGGTAGTTCCTAAAATACCTTAAAACCCACCTAGTCCTGAGCACTGACCCACATTTAGATCCCATTTCGTAGCCTGTGCCACTTTCTTTCAATGACCTGCATCCAAAGGTCGGAGTCACAAGTCTGCAGATTTGAAAGGATCTGGCTCTCGGTTTTGGACCTTCAGGTCTAAGGGTTTCCAGATGCAGATGTTCAGAGTTGCCACTGCACAAAGCAGAATTAGAGGGCACCAGAAAGTCCATATGGACAAAAAGTTTTTATTTATTTTTGTATTATTTATATTATTACTTATACAAAAAAGTCCATAAATAAATATTTAGCCTGAATGGTGTTTTAATATGTGTCTGTAGAAAACAACAAAATATTCAGTGCCTTGTAATTTTGCAGCATCAACTGTTACACATGGAAAATCTATGTATATATTGCATGCTTCCCCTTTTATCTGCCTCTGATTTTGCTGTGTTAAGATTTACCTTTGAGGAGTAATACATGAAATAACAGTGTGATATCTGAGGGACATGTTTGTGTGTGAGGATACTTTTATTTTTCAAATACTCATAATGTCTGAGAACCTGAGGCTGCCAGTACCACCACTGCCACGACATAATTTGCCACCTCAACTCACCTGGTATTTTAAAAGTTAAGCAGGGCAAAATTCAGCTTGGTTAAAGAATCTTTGTTTGCCATGTAATAGAATGGGACTGAATATTAATGAGTAAAAAATACGGGAAAAGTGAAAACCAATAAATTGTAACTTTCCCTCTGATTTTCTCTTTTTCTCCTCAAAAACTTGTGGATCTCTTCATCTTCTCCTAACCTGAAGCCCTTTGCCAATAACTCACACTGGAACTTTGCCAACAGCCTTTGTTTAGGTAGCACAATTGGGAATCTAAGAGAGTCCACATCAAGACTTTAGCCAGCACATGGACTTTAACCACTATTACAAATGGACGTTCAACCTTTGACATTCCTGAAATACTTGATGGGGGTTCAAAACACAGACTTCAAATTTTGCATTAGTTCTCAGCTTTGGAAAGGGACAAGTGGCTTGTGGGCAAAACACTCTGAAAAGTGTGTTTGTTCTCGTCAAACAGTGACCTCTGATGTTTGGTAACTGCAGAGTGTGCTATCCCACAGCCAGCCAGAGCTGTCACAGACCCTGCAGAGCAAGGCACTGCCCAGCTGCACAGCAATGGGATGCCTCTTTGCCCAGGCAGCATGGCTCTGCTGGGATGCACTCCTTCATCCCCTCAGGACCATCCTTACCCTGGGACACAGCCTGTGCTGACTGTGCAGCTCCAGAGCCACTCGATGTTAGGGTGAAGAAGAGGCACATGCACACAGGGCATTTCCCCAGTGCTGCCCTTCTCACACTTCCTCTCAACCACTTACTTCTCTTCCCCACATCCCTTCTCCAGTCCCTAGGGAAAGCACAGCCCAGGGATTTCAGTAATGCTGGAGTAAGCAAAGTTTTTTTATTCTTTTTTATTTTCAGCCAGGGAGCAAAGTGCTGTTGTTTTTGTCTTGCTTTTTCAACACCAAAGTCCCAGTGCCAAGAGACGAAGGACAAAAGCTGTGTGCTCTCAGCTCCAAGAGAGGGCCTTTCTCTTCTGAATGCTGCACTGGTGAGTAGCAAGCAAACAAATGCCAAAAACCCCAATACTACTACAGTGCAGCTTTAAGGAACCATATGCTGTCCACACCATCGCTTGGCTGGGGAGCCGTGTGCCCTGCCCACCCTTGTGCCAGCTTTGCTCCTCAGCACAGAAGTAATTTAGCAGCCAGGACACAAGAATCAGCTCTTTTGCTGCTCATTCCTTTCCCCTGAAAGCCTACAGATGGTTCTTCAGGGTACAGGTGTTGTCCTCTCCATGCCATCTCAGCCTCTCCTCCTCTTGCATGACTGACACCTCTGCGCTATCCCTTGCAGGAAGATGGTTTCAGTCCTGGTGCTCTGCAGTTTCCAGCATCACCCAAGGCTAAAAAACTTGGTGAAGCAGAGGCTGAGTTGTGCCTGGGGCTCAGAGGAGCTCACAAGACAAAGACATCAGTGCTAGGGGAATAGAAACAGTGCTGGGGTGGGCTGGAAGGTTACACAGGTAAGGATAATACATTCATGGTTGATACTGAAGGGCAGGAGGGCTTCACCAGCAAGGCAGAGGGAGGCAGCAGATCAGCAGCAAGCTAGAGCTGTGGCCTCTGCAGGAACAGAGCTTTAAACACAACTGGACCCAGCCCTACACTCTCCTATTACTCCTGAAGCAGGAAGAGGAGAGAAACTGGGGAGAAAAAAGGCTGGAAGAGAAGAAAGTGTCTTCTTTCTGCTGCTTTCCCAGTAGGAGAGAAAGGTCTAGGGATGGAAGGGAGCAGCCACTCTCTATCCCATGGCCAAGCCTCTGGGCATATGTAGGAAGGGGAAATGTCCCTCCCCTCGCCCCATCAGCAAGATGAGCAGAAAGTGCTGGCTTTGCAATTGAGGAAGATGCAGTCCATGAGAGAAAGACAAATCTTAGCACTCAGAAAATTAAGACATGCTTGCATCAAGAGATGTCTGATACCCAACTGGGGCAGAACTGCAGCTGCTGCAAACCTACACGGATTTCTCTGGGCTAACAAGGTACTGAGACTGGAGTTATTTACTACAGGTATTCTAAGCGTGAAACATTTTTTTTTATTATTATTATATAGAAGAACGAAAAATGCCTGTTCCTTTAGATACAGCAGTAAACTGTGATTTATTACTGACCTTACCAAGAGTGGGCTGTCTTTAGCAGATAGGGCTATAACACATTAAAATGGAGAAGATAGCTTTTAAGAGCAGTTTATAGTGCAATTGCAGCAGTTCAGTGTGAATATACCTATAAATCATCTGGTTTGGGTATCCAGAACAGTCTAATTGAAGCAAGGGGCTACAAAACTTTCTTTGTAGGCACAGGGTCAGCCGTGGATGGGTTAGCACAGAACACCAGTGGGGCCACGATCCAAGTCAACAAGTCTGAAGCAAACTTAGGTGTGGCTAAATCCCACGACAACAACCATAATGTAGAAATACCATCACATGCAAGAGCTGAACTGCCCCTCTCCATTATTAAGTATCTGCCACATGTTTAAGCCAGTCAGGTTTACAGACTTTTCTGGAGAGCCAGTTTTACCCCACAAACTCTCTCAAAACTTGAGGTCTTCCAGAGGAGCCATTCCACTGGGATATTAGTTTTCATTAAGAAAGAACAGCGCTATTGAGGCACATGGTTGCTGAAGGAAGTTCTGTGATCTATGAATATCCTGCAAGTTTGAACACAGAAAGGCCCTTATTCGATATGAAATACAGTAAGGCATAGAAGGGAAGGAAGGCATGGGGAAGCAAGATCACCTGACTTTTAAAAGTCTGTAATAGAGAAAAAAAAATCCTAGACTGCTTAACTTTCTGTTCCCCCGACCTACAGATCTAATTAAAATAAACCTTAAAATAATATTAAAAAATTAATAATATTTTAAGATGTTTTTATTAAAACGCTGAATAAATTCAAAGATTTTTTATGACATAGAAAGACCAAAAGTAACCTCACAGATGTTTCAAAGTTGTATTGGTAAAAAGTGGCTCTTGTGTAACTTCATAGTTTTCTAACTTTCTACAATGCCACTGTAAGAGATGATAGCAAGGATGGAACAATACATCTAGGATTAAAAGCTCCCAAGCCCATTATTTATACACATCTAATTAGCTCCTCCTGCACACATACACACACACCCCCCCTTGAGCACTGGGAACTGCTAATATAATTCCTGCAATTAAAAACTTCAGTGCCAGAATCCTTGTCTGCCAAAAGGAAAAACAACAACCACTCTCCTCCAGCACAGCTGGGCATGTTTGTACAGGAGGGGATGCCCAACCCTAAAACAAAGCTCAGCTCCAAGATCTGAACTCTCCCAAAGTTCAAAGTATTTATTAGAAACCTGTAATCCAGCACCAGGGACCACCTTGGACTTCAGCAGAGCGACCAGCGCAAATCAGAAGTTTGGGGAGTTTACACACTGTGGTTTTGTTCAGCCATACCAGAGATCTCTGCTGATCATGGTGTAACAGCACTGAACAAGTCTCACTCTGTATCAGCTTTTGCTTTGGTTTCCCCCTCAGAGACCACATTAACTTTTGTTGTGGCAGGGACACTGGCACTGCAGACAGATGGGTGAAGGACCACTCACCTGCCACCATGTGAAAGCAAAACCAGCACAGAATAGTTCAAGGCTAACACTCATAAAGGCTTGGATGCATTAATGACCCTCAGTATTTCCATATAAATCTTCCCCTGAATACATAATCTCAAGATAAAGCTTCAAAAACCTTGAGGGATCAGATACACTTATAATGTTACATTTCTTTGAAGTACTTTTCGCTTTGTATTTCGACCACACTTCAAAGTTTTCCTACTTACATACAAATCAAATTAGACATCTGATACTAAAAGAAGCAGACACTGAAAGTGTTTCACACTTTCCCAACCTTTGGGGGTGGTGGGGCAAGACTCAGTCTTGTAGAAAGAAAGGTATATATTAACCATAGGCTGTTTTTCACCATACCACCTGGCCAAGGAGGAGTTATTCATATATCAAAGGTCAAATAGAACCAGGGTTATATTAGAATCAGGTCACATAGAACCTTACCTGTGGCTGAAGATCCTGGTCCTAAAGAACAACACAGGTTTAAATCTGTAGGATGCCACCTGACTTGCTGCCATCAAGTGGGAATTTGTGATTAATAGAAGTGCCCAGTACATGAAGGCAACAGGAAGGAGGAGGCCGGGACAAAACCATGGTACACCAGCAAAGCCCTTATGGGGTTTAATTGGGGTGAGCTGATCATCTTCAATGGTTTTCTTAAGAGGCAAAGGGAAAAACTCGACCTGACTCCTAAACACTGTGAAAGTTGCCACGGACAGCAATAGGGGCTGGCTAGCAAGATGTACCAGCTTTTGTGCTTCAATTGAAGACCTTTTTGGAACCATTGAAATAAAAGGATGATCCTACAGCTGTCCTCTACTACCATGCCAAAAAAACCCCACAGGAAACAAACCAACTAGAAAAATGTAAAACTCCACCCCAAATAACAGAAGTAAACAAATTATTGCATTTTCTCATCATGAACTAGCAGCTTCCTCAGCAAGCATGCAAACATGTGGGGCCAAATCCTTCGTGGTACACATGGAGACACTGGAGTTACCTGGAGATAATCTTGCATGCTCTCACGCACTAAATAAGTTTTAAAATGTTGGTTCTTGCTTCATATATAACAGATCTATACAAATAACTATTTAAAACTATTGCCTCCTGTGCTTCCCTTTTTAGGGCTGAGTATTTTTCCATGTGTTTACTGAGCCATCACTGGAGGGATGGTTTCTGGGAGGTTATATTTAGCTCTAAAGGACTAAAGATGTTTTTCCCTGGCTAAAGTTAGGAAGGGATCCTCCCTTAGAGGAGGATCTTACACTAGCTCTGCTGAACATGAAAAAGCACGGAGACAAGTCTAGTTTGGGCTTGCAGAAGACACTTGTGGTGCCAAGGCCTCAGCCATGATGATCCTACTGCTTAACACGAGAAAAATAAATCCCCAAACTGGCACAAATGTTTGTTTCACATATACAACAGAACTACAGTTTCAGCCCTGTTTAGGAAAAGAAACATTGCTTATTTCAGGATGGAAATTGTCGCCCATCTTCACGCAGGGCTTGTGTCACAGTACAGCTCCTCTCAGGGATAGCTCAATGTTTATTCACCACTCCATGGAAACAGGCTGCAGCAGGGGCATTTTGGCAGCTCTGCACGGCTGCCACTTCAGACACTGGACAGAAATGGGGACAGTTCTACAACAAGCACATTGAACTGCTCACAGAAAAATCCATTGCTGCACCCACCACCCCTCCAGCAGTGCTACAAAACCCCTTCAGTCACCACCCTCCTTGCAGTACCAAACTGCCACTTACCTACATGGATTCATCCACTTCAAGGTTTTGCTGGTAAGACACCGCTACCATGGTGATTTACCTCACAGAGGTTCAGGTCTTGTTGATAAACTGTTATTTTTGCAAATTAATTCCTATTGTAGAACCAGAGAATAGTTTGAGTTGGAAGGGACATCAAAGCCCATCTCGTTCCAACCCCACTGCTATGGGCAGGGACACTTTCCACTATCCCAAGTTGCTCCAAGCCCCATCCAACCCCGTCTTGGACACTTCCAGGGATCCAGGGGAAGCCACAGCTTCTCTGGGCAACCTGTGCCAGGTCCTCACCACCCTCACAGAGAATTTTTTTTTTCCCCAATATCCAATCTAAACCTCCTCTCTGTCAGTCTGAAGCCATTCCCCCTTGTCCTGACACTCCAGGCCCTTGTCAAGAGTCCCTCTCCATCTTTCCTGTGGGCTCCCTTCAGGCACTGCAAGGCCACAATGAGGTCACCCCAAAGCCTTCTCCTCTCCAGGCTGAACAATCCCAGTTCCCTCAGCCTCTCCTCCCAGCAGAGCTGCTCCATCCCTCTGATGCCCTTGGTGTCCCTGCTCTGGCCTGGCTGCAGCAGCTCCCTGTCCTTCCTGTGCTGGGCCCAGGGCTGGATGCAGCCCTGCAGGGAGGTCTCAGCAGAGCGGGGCAGAGGGGCAGAATCCCCCCTCTCCTGCTGCCCTGGGGCTCTGGGTGCAGCCCAGGATCCCTTTACAGGAGTGTGCTCCCTCCTGGTACACTACAGCTTTGGAAGTACTGAAATACCTTGGAAATCCTGCACTACTGAAATGTTATTTAATTTGTTTCAGACACTGATATCTTCTCTCTGGTGACCAGGGACAGGACCTGAAGGAGCAGCACAGACCTGTGTCGGGAAGTTTAGGCTGGGGCTTTTACAAGCACACACAGAAAAAGAAGGGAAAAAAAATGCCAGAACAGGTATCTCTACATGATAACAAGCAGAGATCTCTGGCAGAGGAAGTATCTGAGCCATGCTGTTGGATTTTGGGATTTATTTTTTGCCCTTTATTAAAATTTTTGGCAGCTCTGTTTCTGTTTCCTGCAAATGTCTCAATGATCATAAATGCATTTAGGCCTCTCCTAGTATTTTAATGAAATATCAGTTCCTGCTCCTCTACTTGACTTGCAGGCAAAATCTGCCATTTTAAGGAGATAATCTTAAGCAGCTTTCTGAGAAATGTCAAGAATCCTAAATTGCCATTTCTGTGCTCTGGTTTGGGGTGGATTTTTTTTTTCCTCTCCTCTAATATTCTATTTAGATTGTCTTTAAAAAGAAAATTGAGCATTTCCCAAGATGTAGTAGTGTGATGTGAAATACTTTACAGATTGCAAGATCTTAATCAATACTGTCAGCTAATTAAAAACCTTCCAAAATGTAGGGGTTTAATTCCCTGTTGCACTATTGTGTCTAAAAAATCAAGATTTAGGAAAGTAACATGAACAACACAATTACTTTCATGGCATCCTGTTTTTCTAAACTAAGTCTCAGTATCAATGAAACAAGAGCTGATATCTTGTCACACTCATGGACCATTGATGAGGAGTGGAAGGAAGTGATTCAACACAAGTGTGCACTTGGCAGGGAAGAAAGAGGTGTGAGTAGGGTACCTGGGATGTCTCCAAAGGCAGCCTGCTGAGTAAACAGGTAATGAGGCCAACCTGATCCGACCATGCACCCAAGGGCTTGAGGAGGAGACATTTACCACCAGCCTTACAATGAGTGACAGTGACTTGTGCCCTGAGGGCAGAGCTCTGGCTACCTGGGCTGCCCAGGGAGCTTGCAGGGGGAAGGAGGAAAACCAACAGATATGGAACAGAGGAACTCTTCAGGCCTGGAACCAGTACTGAGAAGCCAAATTATGGCCAGACAGCTGCAATCCTCCTTCCAGCCAGAGGAAACAATTCCCTGTGGTTGCTGGCGAGTTCCCATGCCACAGGCACTCCTCAGGATGTACTCAGCAGTGGTTCTGACAGCTGAGACCATTTGCTCTGGACTCACACACCTCAACCTGTGGCAACCCTGCCCAAGAGGTTCTCCTGGTACTGCAGCACTGTGGGCCAAGGTAGGAAACTTCCATCCTAGGTGGGGTCAACAATTTTGAACTTGTACACAGTAGCGTGCCAATAATATGCTACAAAGCAGCCATTACTTTCCTAATTCCAGCTGCCAAACTCAAGAGAGCTAACCTGAGTGAAGACAGACATGAAGGTGAAGTAAACTGGGCATAAAATCAAAAGAAACAGCTTAGCTAAACCGGTCACCCTGAAGGGCCTAGGTTAAAACTTGCTCACCTGAGTTGGGGCTCCTGTTACTCTGGTCCTCATGGCTATTTTAAGGGGTGAGCCTACCCAGGCAGAGCACATATTCCACTTAGTGCAAAATTCTCACCACTAGGAACTTCTCACTTGTGGGAACTTTACGCCAGTGAGGAAAAAAGACAGCACTCCCTGTGGCAATAGCATCCAGGAATCTGAAGCACGGCTCCCCACTGCTGCTAAAGCCAAGCTCAGTGCAAGTGCACATTCAGCTTGTGCCTGAGCAATTTTTATCTCATAAACAATCAACGCTGTACCCCTCTGCAGATTTCAAAACACTCATTTCAAATCCTTTACAACTGGCCACGGTATGGGGAAGAGGAGAGTCAATTTACTTCTCGCTGACACTAGAATTGTAGTATTCTTTGGAGGTCAGAAAATACCAACTAACAACAGAAAAAGAGAAACACACCCAGCATGCATGTCAGAACGCACAGGGCACCACAAGGGTGTCTGTAGTATCTCTACATCAGCAGCCTGTTCCCTGGAAGCTTCTTGTCCAAGAACTGTGACCTAGCCTGGGGCTCCTTTGCTTGCAAGATCTGACAAGATCCCAAGACGCCGGTGTGGCTGTGGGCCAGCAACCTGGTGCTCCAAGGAGCCACATGCAAATGTCTGCTGAGGGTAACATGACCACACACGTTCCCTCCCCTGCTGTAACGCCAGCAAGGCTCCAAACCCCTCCTGGATAACACAGAAGATAACACAGCTGTATCCCACTGCTCCCTGGCGTGGATCACAGCATTGGCTACGGCTGTCACAACACTCTGTGAATTATACACAGCACACACCCTTACCAACACAAAGCTCAGAGCTGTCTCCGTGTTCTGTGGCAGCAGAGATTAACAGATGCTGACAACTGATCAGATAGGGGAAGCATTAGAGGAGACAGACGCAGCCCATTACTACTGTTTGTTGTGTACCTACACGGTTTCTCGCTGTCAGAACTGACTGCACTCATAGTTTCTCCTGATGTAGCAATGTTGTTGAGCTTCCCTTCCCATCCTCCCAACAGGCAGCTATTTCTGCCCCTGCATTGAGTGACAGGGGGATAATCACTGGCTGACAACACCCTGATAACAGGAAAACACACCTTAACATTGCATCCAGGCACCAGCAAACCCCTTGGCACCAGTCATCTGATCCAGGTGAGCGCTTGCAGGAACTATCCAGAGGACACAATACCATGTTTGTGCTGGACTGTGCACATCACTCCTCCCAATTCCCTGCCCAGAGCACTGCGGCACAGCTGGCAGAGATTCTGTGAATGGCTGCACAGCTGCAAAGAAGGTGCCTAATGGAAATTATGAGATAGGCTACAGAGGAGTGAGAACATGCAAGCATAGCTACTCTAGATACTCACGGGATGAAAAGGTGTTACGTTTATATATGGCACACCCCTTGAAAACAAAAATATGAGAAGGTTTCATACAGATCTCATAGCAGCCTTCTAGTATCTGATGAGGGCCTATAAGGAAGCTGGAGAGGGAGTCTTCACTAGGAACTGGAGTGACAGGGGGAATGGCTTCACACTGACAGAGAAGAGGTTTAGATTGGATACTGGGAAAAAGTATTTCCCTGTGAGGGTGGTGAGGCCCTGGCACAGGTTGCCCAGAGATGCTGTGGCTTCCCCTGGATCCCTGGAAGTGTCCAAGACGGGGTTGGACGGGGCTTGGAGCAACTTGGGATAGTGGAAAGTGTCCCTGCCCATGGCTGGGGGTTGGAACGAAATGGTTTTTGAGGTCCTTCCATTCTATGGACCCGAACCATTCTATGATTCTATAAATTCCACTAGTGCCTAAAATCTGCAAGGGAAGCAATAAAACACTAGCACATTGTTGCACTGAGAAGGACAGGGTGGGAAAGGGCAAGGGCCAGGACAAGGGCAAGGGAGGAACCATGGAAATCTCTGCTGAGGTCTTGGAGCAAAAAGCAACCAAATCCACAAAGAGGTTCCTGCAAGCACTTGCAAGCTGCCAGTTTGCTCTGTTGCCAGACTATTCTGGAGCTGAAACACTGACAGTCAACAAAGCTCTTCCTCATACAGGGATGCAGCATTCCCACCTATCAGAGTTTCATCTCCTGTTGGGAACTGGGAACAGATACAGGGAGACCAGAGCTGCCATAAGGTCAGTTTTGGTATTCCAGGCAATGCTGCAGCACCCCATGGGGATGCACCACTCTATTTTCTGCCCCCACAGGGGCACACAGCTGTTCACAGCCCAGATGGCAAAATCAGGATGGCTGCTTTACCACTGCCATCCCCCAGTGTCCCTCAGGCACAGTGACACCCAGGGCACGCCAAGCTTCGGCCGCTCGGCATCCAGCCAAGCAGGCAAACCAGCCAGAACACCCCTGGCACTGAGCCCTGGGAGTGCAGCCAGGAATGGTTGCCCAGTCCTGCAGCAGAGCTGAACTTTCCAAATATTTTGAACAGCTCCTTATCAGCAAAGCAGCTTTGCACCAGCTCAGCATTTCACAGTGTTTATAATCTGGTCCCCTTAAATTGGATTGACAGCTGAGCAGAACCACAGCCTGAAATAGCGACAGTCTCTCTGTCGGCACAGGAGCTTTCAGCAAGACCCACCCAGCCTGAGATCAGCAAGTTGCAAAAGCCCACATTTGATGTCAAGCATGTTTCTAATGCCATTGAAGTCAATGCTGCTGAGAATATGCTTAACCCTGGCTGCCTGTTTGACCAAGTGACCAAAACAGGACCTCAAAACACAGATCCTGGCAGCTTTCTGCAACCTGTGGGTGCTATCAGTAATAAAGAGCAGCCACCTCCTCACCTTGACTGACTTTAGACCACCTGCCAGATATGGCCTCTGCCACAAACACAACATGAGCAAATCTCCACAAACACCTGATCATTGTGGTGACAACCTGCCTTCCTTCTCCACTTAGAGGCACCACCAGAGCACAGCTCTGGGGGTGTGGATGTGTTTGGGACCACAGGAAACACTGAAGTTCCAAAACTCACACCATGTCTACAACAAAGACATGTTCACTTCCAATACGGATCTTGTTCCACATCACTGTGGTTCAGTGTGACACCACCATCATATAGAAAGGTAACTTTACCAAGGTGTTTCAAGGCAAAAATTCACCTAGGGTTACACAGAGCCACCTTTACTGCCTACAGAACACAAATCAAAAATCACTCAGTGAATCAGGGCAAACAAATACTGCTCTGTTGCACTGAGGGAGTTCACAGGGTGGGAGAGCAGGCTATGTCTGGGAAAAGGAATGAGTCACAGAAAGCCTCCACTGAACGAAGTTCATCCATCTGCCCAGCACTCAGACAGCACCTGAGCAAAAATTAACAGCTTGTGCCCCTCATGGTGAGGAGAAAACAAGCACTGGCCACTGAGTCAACACCCTGTGGGGACATCCTGAAGTATTAGCATCCTTAGTGTATCAGGGACGGACTTTATTAGCCACTGATGCTTATATGACTATTGGTTCCACTGCTATTAGCTAAGAACAGTTGCTAAGAGCACGAGAAAAAGCACCTCCTTCAGGTGTAGGACTGTCAGCTTGGAAAGTGATCCAAGACATTAGAGATCTTGGATGATGCCCACCTGCCACAGCAAGGATGATTCCACTCCCAAATTGTCATCTCGTCCCAGCCAGTGCTGCCCACTGTAGGTCTCAAAGGGCAGATTTCATCTCCCTCAAACAGGGTGTTGGAGGGCATAAGCCTAAACCCCTACCGCTTAATGTACCTCCAATTGGTGGGCACTGACCTTCTCAGGGTGAGGAAAGAAGGGTGTTTCCCAACTACCCCGTTACACACCTCAGAAGAGGTTTACCAGAGGAGGATCAGGCCTTTGGAATATGGCAATTGTTGTGCCATCCTAGGGAAACAGATGGAATTCTCTGGCCTTACCATTACACTAAACACTAGATGATTCAACTGAATTTGCTCTCCCCTCATGAGGTAAGGCTATTTCCTGCTTTCTTCCAGTAAGTCAGATTTGTCTATGTCCTATTTTTGGTTTCTAAATTAAGAATATTGCTCATTACCAGATTATATGGCATTTATTCTGAGGAGCAAGAGATAGTGATGCAGCTAAAAATTCAATATAAACACCCTGTGGATGTAAGCCATGACATTTTTATACCGGATTAATAAGCACTAAGAGGAATTTCTGATGTAGGGCACATGACCCTCACTTCATCCCAAAAGCAATTATTTTAATACCACTATTTCAAAGTGTGATGTGTCCTTGAAAACACTGGTAAACAGACACCTTTATCAAAAAAGCTTCCAAATCCTGGAAGGACAATTTCAGGTGCATCTTCAGGTTTGAGATAAGAGAACATCTGGAACGAGTTTGTGGGCTGGCCAGCAGGTAAGCAGACTGGGACAAACACCAACTTAATGCAGAGTAGGTCTGAGCCTGCCTTAGAAAGAGGAGAAAGACTGGACACAGAGCTCCTGCTCCAGCCCATCTCCAGCTGCATCCAGCACTGCTCCTCTGCTGTCACTGCCAGGTTTCTGGAGTGCTCTCACTGCTCAGAGTGGCCCTCGCCTTTCACACCTTGTCACCTACCCCTTGATACTTTCCAGATACCTCAGCCTGGAAGCCACTTCTTTGCTCATTTTAGATGGCCAGCTTACAGCTGGAATCCCCACAGAGAACACAGCCAGGTTCCCCAGCTATCACTTGTCAGACTTGGGCTGTGCCACCTCAGCCTTTCAAACACAGGAGAAATGGAGAGCTTGCCAATTTGCAGTGAGGAGAGCTGAAAAAACGTCAACAGCTGGTTTTCCACTGAAGACCTCAGTGTTTTCTGACAGTGGTCTGATGCCCCAGGAAAATAAAAAAAGCCCCATCCAACCCTCCTTGGGCAATCATCTTTCAGCTTTTCCAGCCAGTTGGTCCTTCCTCTTCATTTCAAATACCTAACAACACCCAGAGATCCTAAAGAATCTCAACAAAATTCCTTGGGTATCAGCATGATCTGAGCAATTCACCCTGGGTGCATTCTTGGAGGCGCTCACCACTTTTGGATGCAATACCTCAAAAAAATTACAGAACACAAAACTAAAACAAACACAACCCTAAAACAAACACAATAGAACAACCCCAGATGCACATGCAGTTCCCCACATGCTGAGCTGCTGACATTTTTCCTAAGCAGCTGAAATCAAAGTCTAGTGAGAGAAGCTGTCAGATGACAAAGGAGAGACATCAAGACCCCACCACAAGAACTCACACCCTGCAAGCAAGACATGAAAGCCTTCACCAGTTGCTGTGCACTCACTGCTGCAAAGTCCAGGTCCCAACTCAGCCCTGAGGGCTTCCCAAGCCCAGCGAGGGAAAAATATCCAGATTCAAGAAAAGCCACATTCAGATCCTTAAAAAGTCAGCAGACAAGAAATCAGCAATTTGAGTGTCATGAGAAGCAGAGGATGAAACCAGAGCCCTGGGAAAATAGAGTGGTTCAGGACAGCTTGCCCAACATTGGGAAGGAGCATGCACAAATGAGGTATCAACTATATAAGAAAGTAAAAACAAAATGAAAATAAAAAACTAACTGTGATACTTTGGTGCTGCTGTCCATCGCTGAAGGTCTCATCTAAGGCATCAGAATATCTGTCCCACCCATCAGAAACAGAAAACTAATATATAATCTTGAGCCCCTAAAAAAGGGTCTGTAACATTCTGCATCCCCAAAAAGAGCACATGGAGGGAAACAGCTGCTTTCTCCACCACCTTCATTAGCATGGCATGACCAGAATGAAGTTGTGTTAAGCCATGCAAGGCTTTTTGCCTGAAAGTTTATCAAACAAGGCATCTGAAGCCAGTCAGAAGGTGGCCAGGGAACCTCTGAGACCCTGCAGAGAAGCAGCCACGAGATTCTCCTAAGGAAGAAGAAGGAATTGTTCATGTGATTTCCATGCTCCTCTGCACCTAGCAGATAATCTGCTCTCCCCCAGAGGACTAAACTGTCCTAACACTGCCCAGTGCTCCAGAGCAACTTTCTTAAAAAGCCAGAATTCCTGAAAAAAAAAAACTTTTAACTAACCTCTAGCAAGTAGGCAACACAACTGTCACCATGACTTCCTCTGTAACAGAGTGCCTAATTCCACAGCTTACTGTCTACAGCACTCACCTTTCCTATATGCCATGCAATGCATCTGGAGGTCTTGTCAGTTCATCAAGCAGCTGTAAATCAAAGCCTATAGACTAGTGTAGTTGTATGAAATTATTTCTGCAAATGACATCATTCAGACACCACTCTGAGCCAACTACTTCCACTACAGTCCATGGGAGGGAAAAAATATCTTAGCATGGCATGTGGTGGATGAAACAAGAAAGATCAGCTTCTATGTCTTGACACAGTTTCCATTTTGAGGCTCACTTTTCCGGTCTTAGTCTCAGATGGAAAACAAGATGGGGAAAAAACCATTCCCTATTAATACAGAAAAGGTCTCCCCTGCTTCTGGTTTGAGAGGAATGAGGAGGGAAGGGGTAGAGAGATCCCCCAGACAGCAGTGAGTGGCACCCCACAAACCTAACCCCATTAACATGCTGCTTCACCTTCATAAAACTTCAGACAATTCCTCACACACCTCCAACCACTCACTAAGAAGGGACAACCACATCAGTCAGTGAGAAAACTTATTAAGGGGGAAAAAAAACAAACCACCCAAAACCACCACCAGCAATGCACTTAAATAAGTAAGCTATTAATTAAGAAGGTTAGGAAAAATCATTACATTTTCCTTTGTGTCAACCTGAATCAAACTTTCTTTAGCTCTAGAAGTCACGAAGGTGGAACTCAAACTGACCTTGTTTCTCTTTCCATGGCCTAAGCTCACTTGACTTGTTCACTTTGCCCATCTGTAAAATGGGGAAATGAGGAGAAACTAACACACAATGTTAGAGGAATTATTCAATCCATAGCCACAGAGCTCTTTGAAGATGCGAAGTGCCAAGCATTATCAGTAGATGAAGAAATGATATATTTTCTCCCCCAAGCTATACAGAGGAAGAAAAAAAGCCATGCAAACAGCCAACTGTATTCCTAATGAGATGCAATACTCAAAAAGTGGGACATCTTAAAACAGATTGGACAATCTTTTTCCAGCTCACAAAGATTATTCCCAATACATAAACCTCAGAGGATTATAAATGCAAGCAAAGAAACTCAGCTTTTGACAAGATTTCTGCAGACAATATAAGCTTGTCTAAATAAACAGGGAAAATGAACATTTTCGGTCCTAAAGAGAGCAAAAAGAGTTTTTCAAAGAATAAGGGAATAACTGAAATCAGGTTTGCAAGCTTTGTGAGGGATGAATTTATGTTTTCTGAATATAAAGCAATTTCCAGGAGTGGGAAAGTCAATCAAATAAGAAGAACCGGATGGGAGGGAGGCAGGAAAACGCCGTGTGCAGCAGAGGGGTCACATGCTGGATAAACAGGGCAGGCTGCTCACTGTTTACAGATAAATACATCCCCCCTCTCTGCAGAGATTTATCTGTATTAGAGAGCCACCATCAGAACTGTGGGTGAGCAGAACTTTAAGTTACATTCAGGTTACCCAAACCACATCACACAAAATATGAGGAGCAAAAGCACAACAGCATGCTTCCTTTCTGCAAGCAGCAGTATTTCCTCCCAAAAGGACGCGGAGGAAAAGACACCAGAATAATCCCCATCACAGCCTGCCTGGGGACCCTCCCGTGCCCCAACCAAAGGCAGTGCTGCACCTCCCATAAACATGCAGAAGAGCCACAGGCTCTGGGAAATGTTTGAAATTATTACTATTTTGAGCACAATTTAGTTTAGCACAGCTATTAAAAGCCCAAGAGAAGCTGTGTCTGGGCTGGGCCCTGCAGGACAAGTCATCAAGTGCTAATAAATGGAATACATAGAAGTAGCCTTGTGCTTCTTTTCCCCTGTATTCAATGTGACATTGAGGGGAGAAAACACAACAAATACTGATTTTTGCCTCTTGCACACAGGCACTTGAAGAGGGTGGACTGGACACTGTTTTCAGTGCCACATGTGATGCTCTGTCTCAGCTTTAGACACACCAAAAATCTGCTGCCAGCAAGCACAGACCTAACTCAGAGCTGCTGAAGGAGGGTGAAGACACACCTGCAAACCTGCAGGGTTTTGCTAGGAAAGAGCAGGAGCTGCAGGGAGTACGGCTGACTCTGGCTACATGGACTTAGCCAGGTTTCTGTGTCTTCATGGCAGCATGCCGAAGCAGCTGTCTCTGCTAAGGCTTATTTTAAAAGCCTTATTTAGCTTTTCTGGATTATTTATACATGTGGCCTTACTGTGGGGCAAGGCTGAACTGGCAGCAGCATGTTTAACACGGAGCTAGCGAGGGAGGGAACAGCAGGATGGAAATCCATGCTTTTATGGATAAACAGAGGCCGTGGGCAGAGGCACTGAAACTCCACTCTGAACACATTGATGTATTCTGTGTGGTGAGATTGGAGGTCAGGCATCTGTGCTGAACTTGTGGTAACCCAGCAAAGAAGCCCATGCTCCTCTCCATCTGGGAGAGGCAGCCAGCACCCCAAAACACAGTCCCCTGCCCCTGTCAGTGCTGAGTCAGGCACGGAAATTTCCTGCCATCTCTTTAGGAGAGGCTCTCACTTATCTGTTTAACAAAGCAAGCAGCAGCTGGAGAAATCAGGCTGTTCAGACTGATTGCTGAGGGCAACAGGTCTGACTCCTCCAAATGCCTGAGACCTGCCAGGACTGGAGCCACAGGAATGGAGAAGGGAGGACTGAGCACCTGTTACTCCAGCCCTGGATGGCCATGGACACACACACCCCCTCCCAGGGAGCAGAAGCACAGGTGACAGGGAAAACCAGGCAGATTTTTGTCCCAGGCCTTCTGCTGCTCCCAGGGAGGGGAAATCAGCACAGCATCTGGGGAGCAAACAGAGAGAGACTTCCAGCAAAGGCAGGACATTCTCATGGTGCTGCCACCAGACTGAAGGTCTCCAAACACACATCCAGCAGAACGTGGCTGCCAGCCAGCATCACTTTAACCTTGTTTTTACAGCCACGATGGATGTAAGTCCAGCTGGAGCATAATCCCACCAACCCTGATAAGCAGTGATAAAACTGAACAAATGTGACCAGGATGGGAGAAAATAGGTGACAACCACTCCTGGAGCCAGCAGACCTCTGATTAAAAACCCAGGGAATAAAGGCTTTTGGCAGTGGAGTTTAGGGCTTCTAATAAACAAGGAGCAACAACACCCACTTTTTTCCAAGTCTGGTGCAAGACCTTGAGCAGCTGTGAATCCCAGAGAGAGCTCATGCACAGTGATTTAGTGTGGGAAGGGTTGAAGAGCCACAAAGAAGAGCTCCAAAGGCTGTGGAGAGGGTAGGGGAGTAAAATAAGGGAAATAGTATTTTAAATGAGACACCAGTCCTCACATCCTGTGGGACTGGGAGCCCAGCTGTGGAGTTATGGGATGAGCACATCCCAACCAGAGGGTGCAGCAGTCTGACCCAGCTCTCCAGCTGGAATTTAGGATGCTAAATCATACCATAATATCCAAAACAAAGCAGATGAGGGATAACCATTCCCAAAACAAGACTGCCAGCTCTGACATGCACTGGGCTACTCGGATCACATCAGTCTAGACCGAATGCAAAATGCTGCTCCTTGAAGCCAACAGAACTGGGACACTTCCAAAGGATCTCGTAACACATACTCTGTTTTGCTGAATGCATTTTCTCATAAATTTACCCCAGTAATCTGAAAGCTCTTGGCAGTTTCTCTGCACATTGCCATAGACCTGCTGAGTCGGATTAACTGCACATGCACAGCTGCATCACTCAGTCACAGCATGTCCAGGGGGATCTTGTGCTGGAGCTGAACCCTCCAAACTGGGGTGCACTGGCACTGCTTGAACCCTTCATATGCCACAGAACAGCTCCAGTGCTCATTTCAGTTTTGCTTCTTGGATAATCCAAATGTATTTCATTATTCTGCCACAGTCCACAATTAACCCTAAATCTACTGTCATTAAAATGTGGAAACACAGTTTCCACATTTCTCTGACTCTAAACAACAGCTTAGACTGTGTTAAGTAAGGACCATCCTCTGAAAGATACAAAACCAATGGATATCTGCAGAAGCAGACTGACATTCTTTAAAGACAGTTCTAACTGGAAATCATATATGGGATCATTTTAATGACATTTGAAATGAAAGCTGTTCTGTAAGATATCAAAAAGCAAAATAACAGCAGATAGTAGATTACAGACATCAGCAATGCAGTGGGTTTAGATTACTCACCTACAGAAGCAGACTTAGTGTTGATCTCCACTGTCACTCTTGAGCAAGTACCACTGATCCATATAAACTTCCAACACTGAGAAAAAGAGAAATAGAGATTTTGATTAATCACTCAAAGCCTGAGATGACTTAACAGTGATATCTTGTAAAAGTTTATTATCAAGTGACACAGGATACAGGAAGCACTGTGGATGATGTACATAACAGCATTTTAAAAAAGCTAATACCAAGAGATTAAAGGATGACAACTGGTGTACAAAAAGGAAAGGAGCTTGTTAATTCCAAATAATTCCCAGCAACATTATTTCTCAGTATCTCTACATTACACAGTTGGCCTGTGCCTGCCCTTGACCTCCCCAGCTGATCACACACATATAGCACAAAACAAAGGTGAATAATGCCTGGCAAGGCTTCCTTCTCACTACTGCGACCTAAACAAACCCCAAACAAGCACCCAACATTGCTGAACATCTGAAAATCAGGGTGTGGTGGAAAGCCATTGGAAGTCAGAGCAGCCCATTGCACTGAACCAACCCCACAACTCACTCCCAACAGCTTGAGTTCCTGAGTCACTTTGTTATGACTATTTTGGTAAATCAAAGATGTTCTCTGTTCCTGTGGTTTGACAGGAAGTTTTAGTCTTGGATACTCCCATCTAGAGACTGATGACAAAAGAGGAGCTATTTGGTATGGGAAATTTGACAAAACTGTTCCAGGAGAAGGTTCTGAGTAGGCTTTGAATCTGAAATGCAAAAGGGAAGTTTGGGGAATAAAACTTCAGGCTAGTAACTAAGAACTTCCAAACCTATGCATTTACATGAGCTCCTAGAAGAGGCTTAAGAACAAGTGACTCAAATACAAGTGCTCAGTGAAATATGGTTGGTTGAAGAATGGAAACAACCAGGAACACCCCAGTGTACCCTCCCCACCTGCAACACTTCACTGGCACACTGAGACACTGCTCTCCAAACAAAAATCATGCCAAGAGCAAGAGTGGGAGTTCAAGACAAGCAAGTAACATGATTGGAAAGCAAAGAATCAAGCTCAAAAATGTAGGAATAAAGGCACACTGACTAGTTGTTGACTTGTTGCAACAAACTGCAAATATCTGGAGGTTGTAAACTGGAAAAGAGAGAATTCAGCCCTTGTATGACTGGGAGGGGAAAAAAAAAAACCCAAATGTTTTCAGGGCTATACACTAAAAAGCTGTAATAGATGAACTCAAGGAACACAAATGATTGGGTGCTCATTACTTCTCAGAACAGTTTTTTTAGAGTAGATTGAACAAAACCACCAGGGGGAAAAAAATTACACAGAACTGAGCAGGACATAGGAGCCTGTGCAAGCAGACTCTGTCACACGACTAGGGCTCCAGGCTACTGCAACAGAATAATTATGTACTGAGCCCTGTGCAACACAGGGAAAAAACATCTGCCAGATGGAAAAAGACACAAAATGTGGTAGGCGGGGAAAAAAAAATATTTGAGGTTTCTATAAAGGGCACTGCAGAATGTCATGTATGAAACTGCAAAGCCAGAGAAAAGAAGTTAGTTAACGGTGTTATTTTAAGCCTGCCTAAAGGAATATGAAGGGCCAAAATGGAAAACCTATAATTAGATGGAGCTTCTCCCCTTCATTACAAATATCTGACTGGAGCTGAGGCTCCCAGATTGACAGGACCTTTGGGATTCCCATTGCCCGGGCTGCCAGGACACGCAGGCAGGAGCTGGGCATGGGGAAAGAGACATGGAGTGTGGCAGCTGTGGAATTCTGCAGCTGCACCTTTGCTGTGTGGGTCTGGCCACCACTGCCTGTCACAGCTGGCCTGGCCCTGCTGCTGCAGCCACCAGTGCTGCCTCAAATCTCTCAGCATCCTCTGCAGGGCAGGGAAGCCCCAGCAGCTGTTCAGAACCAAGCTCCCTGCCGGGTCTATCCCCCTCCATCACCGCAGGAAACTCACACTGCCCATAAGAGTCATTCTCCAGACTGACTTGCTACTCCCAGCACGCATGGCAGCACCACAGCTACTCCCAAGCCTCTCCACCACCACTATTTTGGTAAATCAAAGATGTTCTTTGTTTCCGTGGTTTGACAGCAAGCTTAGTCATTTCCTCCTTGACAGAGTCAGAGTTACACACAGGCAGCCCACACCTCGGGCAAGCTGTACGGCCACTGGCTGCCTGATGAGGAAGGGAACGAGTCCCTGCATTCCTCAAAAGGGAACAAACTGCCCCAGACCCTGGCAACACAAGGATTCAGTTTGTTCTTAAGGCTGCTAGGGAAGAGGGCTTCATTTCCCATTCCCCTGCTTCCTTCCTTCCTCAAACTCAATTTAATTTTGACTAATGAACTTACGGGTGCTGCTTTTGGCTGGGATACAGTTAATTTTCTTCACAGCAGGTAATATGGGCTAAATTTTGGGTTTGTGCTGCAAACAGTGGGGACAACACAGGGATGGTTTCCTTCTTGCTCAGCAGGGCTTGCACAGAGCCAAGGCCTTTTCTGCCTCTCACCTCATCCCAGTGGGTGGCTGAGGGTGCACAGGGCGTTGGGACGGGACACAGCTGGGACTGCTGACCCCAACTGACCAAAGGGACATTCCAGACCATATGTGGCATCATGCTCAGTATATAAAGCTTGGGGAGGATGTTCGGAGTCCTGGTGTCGGTCTTTTCAGGTCACTGTTACCTGTGATGGGGCCCCCTGGTCTCCTGGGGATGGCTGAATCCCTGGCTGCCTATGAAAAGTGGAGAATGAATTCCTTGCTTTGCTTGAGTACACAGCTTTTGCTCTCCCTATTACATCATCTTTACCCCAATCCATAAGCTTTGTCACTTCTACCCTTCTAATTCTCCCCCAGATCCCACCAGGAAAGGAGTGAATAAGTGACTTTTTGGGGTTTAGTTGCTGGTTGGGGTTAAACACCAACACTACCTCTACCAGACACCCTCTAACCCTAAGCTAAAGAAACCCCTCTTGCACACCCTCACCTCTGAGGACTGTTTACAGAAGTATTTCCTATAGGACTGGCTGTGATGTTCATCCCAGCTTTTCTCCAGCCTGAACAAGGCACAGGACGTGGAGACCCAGAGAGATCACCCCATGCCCAGCATTAGGATGCCAGGAAGGCTGACAGCCCCCAGGGAAAGTCTGGAGTTCAGGACAATGAGTGAAAACTGGGACTTGTCGGGACTTCTGGGAAAGGGTGGGGCTTTTCTGGTTTAACTGGAAGGGTAAATTATCAACCAAGAACAGGAGCTGAGGGATAGCTGTTCCCCTGTCACACAGCCCTGACCTGAGGGCACACAGGCGGTCGGGGGCTCTCCAGCCTGGACAGCAAGAACAGAGCCCTCCACCGAGTTCAATCCAAGTTCACTTTCAGTGTGAAGAAAACAACTTCCCAGAAAACCACACTCACAACCAAGAGCCAGTTGTTAGGAATGATCATTTAAGAGCAGGACTAGGCAAGCCAGGAGAGAGTTAATTGGGTTTTTGCTTTCACAGAGAGAACATCACAAAGCATAAACACCCTGGAGGAACCTCTCCAGTATCCCCAGGAAAGAAAGGTGCATGATATGGTCTTCTTTTTCCTCTCCAGACTCTAATTTCTTAACCAGGAAGAAAATGCAAATCCTAATCCCACAATCTTGTATGTTCAGCAGTAATATTTTACCTTGCCAATCAAATGTTTTCTGCAATAGCCACCCATTTCTTTTTCAGATTCAAGATGCATAACTCCATGCAATTAATTACACGCTGTGTGAATTTAAACATGACACAGCCCTGTGCTCAAAGACCTGAAAAATTCACATGTTGCTTCGTGTTTAGGGGCACAGCTAACTAGAAAGGTGCAGCATTATTTCTTTGCTTTGTGACTCCTAGGAGCTTTGTTTCAGGAACATTTCCAGAAGAATGCAAGAGCACCACAAGTAAATAGTCTGATTCATGTCTGTTCTTTACTAGATAAAAATAAAGATCTGTTTTGCCTAATCATTTCTGATCAAGAAAAGCAGGGCTTTGAGATGCAAGATCTGAAGAGAGCCCCTCCTCTCTACTAAAAGCTAAAAAATTACACTGTAACATGGGACCCCAGAAGTCACAGCACATTTCAAATTACTGCTGCTTCCCACACACTTGCCTCGTGTCTGCCTGTTTGTGTTTCAATTAAAAAGCTACTATGACATTCTTCCCACGTTTTAAAACAAATTTCCACAGGCAACAGGATCAAAATTACTAAGGAAAAATTATTAACATATACAATTCCAAGGAAGTCACTGATGCAAGCTGATTGTGTCCAGCTATCTTGCCTGGGAAAGGTGGGAGAAGGATTTAAAACCAAGAAGCAAAGCAAGGAAGAAACATTAACAGTTTGAATTATCTGGAGAGCTAATGGTTTTCCATGGAAAAAGCCATTGATGCACGTCTTATTTTGGAACACTAATGGCACAGTTTTTTGTAAAAGGCCTTTGGGCAAAGGCTGGTTTGAATCTGAATGGAAGCAATCAGGACTGCAGCTTGAATGGTTTCCTCACATCTGTATACACCATCCATCCCAAGTATCACCCACCACCAACCCAGCCTCATTCACCTTTAAGTCACCCTGTCCCAGGATGCATTTTTCATCTGCTGCAGACCATGTAGCAGATCTCTTATTTATGCTCGGACAGGCTAGCAGCACTCAGACGAATCAGGCAAGAACAGAAAACACAGATGTTTGAGCCCTTATCTTTATTTTTGGTTTCTGGAAGGCCGCAGACATTTTGACACAGGCAAAAATCACACAGCAACAATGATAACAAGTCAGTCTGGTTTTGGGTCTTACTGCACCCACAGCTGAAACCCAAAACTTGTGCATTTACAAGTGCCAGCCTTGAGCTTAAAAAACAAATTTCGATCCAAACCCAGGGGGTCTGGCACAACTAAAGGGGCCTGAACAAAACCAACCACATCATTAACTTCAGTGACCCAACCAGCTGATAGCTCACACAACATTTCCTACCACAAAACAGCACTTTTGAACAACGTACATGCACAGAAGTCACTGAATCCACACAGCAGCACTAGAGGATACAGACAACACAGCCAATCACCACAGCAAAGAAACACTTTCTGAAAGCATAATAAAATATTCTAAATACTCTCATGAGTCAGAGGAGAATAACAAAAGACAGACCATTCAATGAAGTACTTGTAAGACCAGCAGCAAGAACAAACCCTAGAAGGTTTGAATAAAAACCTTCAAATCACTAACATATCAGATATTAAGTGAAACTAGACATGATTTACACAAAGAAAAAATATGACTAAGCTATGACTAATTTTATATTTATCACTGTGTCCATCTCTGAATTGGAGTGCCACTGCATGAAGTTTCTGTCAGCTAGTGCTTGGTTTTAATTCTACAAGCCAAAGCCAAAGCAACAGATTATGCAGTTCATCATCTGTGAAAATGCAGATGTTAGTTGATGGAAGATGCAAAGCTGTCTGAAAAACATGGAAGACTACTTCATTAATTTAACTGAAGATCTCATGCCCCAAAACCCACGTTATCGAAACAGGGTGATGAGAAGTCTGTGGAATCAGATATGAGAGAATGACAGTTCTGAGAGCACCAAGTGCTGGTGCTGTCAGTGTTCTCCCCTCACAGTTGTGTCACGTTTGCTGACACTGAGGTGACTAAAGCCATGGATCCTGTTAATCAGACAGCCACCCAAAGCATGCAGAGGCTGCGAGAGTTCTGTTAGAGGAGGCTGCTTTTTCTTTAGGGCAAGATATCACAGTGAAGCACTGCTATCACTAAATGAACACAGAAAGATTATCAAAGTGTTTCCTCTCTCAGGTACCAGTTTGGTTTTATTCTACTACATATCCAAAATAGCCAGGGAAAGCCTCCATGTCCCTCATCCCTTCAGCCCTGGCACACTCCACGAAATGCAAAAGGCACTGCTCTATCAGTGGTGTTCATCTCCCAAACCTCACTGGTGTTGCCACAGTTTTCTCTCTTCCTTCCCAACTCTGCTCAAAACAAGCATAAGATATTCTTTGACAAAAAGGAATCAGGATCTCACATAAGGTCCCCCATAACACTTTCCAGGAACATACTTGCCCTTCAATTACCCTTAATAGTTCTGGGCATCCTTCATATTCACAGCAATACTTTGATGTTCCTCAAAGGAACTTTAACAGCTCCAATCTCCATAAACTTACAGAATCCTGTTACTGAAGCACACACAGCCCAATTCTGTGTTTCCAGAGCTGGGAAGTGAGGAGGAAGCTTTGCAGGAAGCAAAACCCAAAAGCACTTACCAAGAAAAGGAACAAAATAACATCCTTTTGCTGCTGTCAAGAGCAGGTAGCCAAAGGATTAGAGTTGAAAACCCTAGAAATTAGGATCAACTTAACTAGATGTTTCACCAGCTTCACAAAAAAGTTTTATACATGTATTTTGCCTTCTCTCCATGCAGACACTTGGGTTGTTTCAGCCCTTTTAAGTTGGTTACATGTTAATACACATGCACACAAAAGGATTCAGCTCTTGTGCTTTCATATGCACTGCAAATGATCCTGAAAATACCATTTCTACTAATCACATTGTTCCACACGGTTTTAAAGCACATGACTGCAATAAAACCCTCAGCACATATTTCTGGCCTGGATTCTTAAAGAAATTAAGCTTATGTGGTGGTAGTGTTGTTTGTCAGTCCTCACTCTATTAAATTTTCAACTTGCTTGTCAGTTTTGACCACATTTGGCAGAAGGCGAAGAGATCCAAACAGATGTCACATTCGTACACCTTTGGGGAAATTATTATGCAGGTAGAGGAGACACATCCAAATCAGCCTCTCACAGGATCAGACTCTGCTGCAGGAACTCAGCAATTCCCTCCTTTGGCTGCCCCAGCAGCTGCTCCATCAGCAACCTTAGGGCAAGTCCCATGGCCACCAGTGGCAAACATAGTTAGTCCCACTTCCTAGTTTTATTCAGGAATCTGCTTTATAACTAACCCATTACAACACTTTAGTTCGGGAACAAACAAGGATGTTGCTGCCAGTATTAAAAAACATTTTGCTAACCATTAGAGAGCATTATTCTCAGAGGAAAAACTTCCTTAGCTTTCAGTCTGCCCTTTTTTAAAGAGGTCAGTGTCTTGCACCAACAGAAAAATCAGCTTTTCTCTCAGAGAAAATATCAAGGAGGCAGTTCATGACACAGAAAATATGCAGGCAGAGTATAGGACTCAGGGGCTAAACAGGATGCAAAATCATTTTCCACTTCCAGACCACCACTCCAAGTGCAGACCAAGAACACAGCAAGTTAAAAAGTCACCAGCAATAGCTTTCCCCCAAGCTCTCCAGGGTCAAAATATGCAAAACCACGTCCACCACTTGTCAGAGGGCACTTCAGCCAGCCTCCAGACAGGAGGACAGCCATAACAACTCCATTGCTCCTGCAAACACCCCAGGTCAAGAGCAACAGTGTCCTGATGGCAGCACGGAGAAAATGCCGGTCCTGCCAGGAGCATGGACGTGTCCTTTGATGAGAGGATCTCTCTCCAGTTGGGATAGTCTGGCTCCTCTTATTAAGAGCAGCTGATGGCATCCACAGCCCAGGGCTCTGAGCCAAGCAGTGCAGTCTGTCAGGAGCAAGGTGGTGAGGTTTATGGAAAAGGGCTTCCAACACTGGGGCTGGGAACAAGACAGAGCCTGGGCATAAAAGTAAAGTTACCCCACAAAAACAATAAGCCCTAAATCACAATAAATTTCAACCAATAGAATTCATTGTACCACATCCTAAAACAGAGTCAAATGAGGATATCAAGGCCAGGCTGGACGGGGTACTGAGCAACCTGGGATAGAGAGAGGTGTGCCTGCCCGCAGTAGAGGGTTGGAACTGGATGATCTTTGAGGTCTCTTCCAACCCAAACCAGTCTCTGATTGTATATCTGACCCCAGAAAGCAGCATCTTCACCTACAAGCTTTCCACTCAACTTAGTCCAATAAACTCTTCTACTTCATCCACCCAGTTTTCACTCTCATGGAAGAACAAGCTCTAGCCACCATAGCAGCCAAGCAGAAACCAGCTCAGTGAGGGCCACTTTCATATTTCACATGAAATATGGATAAATAAATATTTCATATTTAACTGGTTGGTTTGTTTTGTGGAAGAGCAATTGCTGGTTTTTTTAAGGAAAGAGGCGAACTTTGCTTAGACTCCAAAATGAAAGGTCAGATGTGAAAGAACTACTTAGAAGATGCTGAGAGTAAACAAGTACACTATTCAGTATTTGTTGTGTTATATCTTCATTTAGAAATCACCTAATAACCATCTTTCCCACAGGGAAGACCTAATATTAGAAGCAGGATATATCCCACACAAGAATGCTTCTATTAAACATCTTACAAACAGATGTTCCTAAAATCCAACAATTCAGCCAAACAGATTTTTAACTGCTGTGTAAAATTTGGGAGACAGCAAAAAAGACTTCACTATCACTTAAACTGATTATTTTCCACCAGGGAAACTGGGGAAGGGACCATCTTCAGGAGAGGTAGTGGAGCACAGGGAGATTCATCCCCTGTGCAGAAGGGCTGGGTGAAACCTAAGCCTCCCACTGGAAGGCTGCAGGGTCCTGTCCCTTTGAGTCATATCCAGGAGCATGTGCTGCTGTCCCATGGAGGGTATGGTGGAAGCAATGGAGATGGGAGAAGGTCTTTCCAAGAGGTCTTTTCAGGGAAAGTCACCACCGCATCTCTCACCTCCTGCAATCCAAACCCACCCTCATTACTGCACACAGTCATTTAGAATCACTAGAGACCCCTCCACACAAAACATGAGAGACTAACTCAATGATAGGGCTTCTGTCTCAGTTCCTCTTATCCTGAAATTTCCTCTAAGAATCTATAAACTTATGAGGGAAGAAAATAGCCTTCTGTACCTGACCAAATAGTAAAACATAGCTCCTGCTTTGTCTACAGGGCAAGTCACCGCTCGCAAAAACATTGCAAAACCTTTGATTTCTGTGAAACCACTTAGCTGCTGAGCTGCAACACAACCTTCACTTCCCACACATTCCTTGTTTACTATCCTTTGGTACCTAGCATCCCTGTAACCCAGCAAAGACAAGGTCTAGGAGACATTGAACTGGCACTCTCTTCTAAATCTGGGGCTCTGCAGGTCAAGACCAGCATAAGAGAGGACCATATCAACGCAGTGCTCTACAGAGGGTGGTATTGATGAACCAGGAGAACACAAGAAATGAAGTACAGGGAAGAGAAGGATAAATTGGGAAGATCTGCATGAGCTGTGTGTGCAGAACTACACAACTTGCCACAGGGTGATGCCTGCTACCTCTCTTCTGCAGAGAAGGCATCTCAAGCACAGGCCTCCCAACATCACGTTGTTTTTTAATTCAGGATTTCCCCCTGCTCTTCATGCAAGCTGTGGACCTGCAGGCTGAGAGATCACCTCTGTGACGGCCCAGGCATCCTTTCTGCTTTTAGAGTTTCCCACAACCTCCTGCAAGATGGAATTACTGAAAGAGCTTCCCGCAGGTCCTCATTAAACCCCAGTAATCCTCACAGACATGGTAGCAATGATGATAATGCATTTCCCCTTTCTGCTTGCATCACTGATTATTACTCATTAGGGTACTTACAATCTTTATATAGGGTTCTTTTATGTAGCCTAATTTGCTAAGAAGTAATCACTCTCCTCCTCCCCTGGTAATACAAAAGAGGGCTGTGAAGTGATTTCATTTGCTGTTTATTCCAAGGCTCTCTTTCCCAGAAGTTTCTTTCAGATGTTCAGTCAGAAGCCAAATACATTTGATCACAAGAAAATGTCTGAGACAAGCCCTATGTTTTACCCAGTTTTGTGTGGAAAAGATGAGTAATTTAGAAAGCTTTACATCTCCGAGTTTACTCCGAGTTCCTTGCCAAAAGAAATCCATGAACTTCCTTCTCAAAAAAAAATCCACCACTGCAGCACTGAAGAATTCAACTCTCCATGCAGAGCAGGGTAAATGGAGTTTTCCTAATGCTCAGAATGAGCACAGGACAGGGGAGCAGGACAGACACCTGCACCACATGCAGCAGGAGAGTGATGCACTTATGTGCCTGCCCAGAGCTGTGGCTCCAGAATTACTGTCTGGTGATCACACTACAGCTTGCTCTAGCTTCTGGCTTTGGGTTCAGGGCTCTGCTGCCAACCCATTCAGGAGCTCCAGCACATCTCTTCACCTCATTGTTCCAGGCTTCCCTCAGGGAAAGCAACAAAAGACCCAGAGCCGCTGTTCTGTGCTTAGACTCCAGTCCTATGTGTGCAATCCAGACTTTAAAGACCATAGCTTTTCCAACAGTTTTTTGGACAATAAATATGCTGGATGCTGAAAAGGTCACTGCTGAAATAATCACTGTCTTGCACTAACTACCACTCCCTACAAGTTAGTTGAAAACAGGGAATACAGATTTGTATCCAGCTTTCCCTGTAATCCAAGAGTGTTCACGACAGATGATCTTGCTTCTGGATGAGTCCAAGTCCTTGCCAAGCCCTCAAAATTTCCGTAAACACTCACCAAGGAAGGGAAAATGAATGACTGGATTGCAGCACCTCATGACACACAAACCTCAAAGATTTAGCTGTTTAAAACACCCACGCCAAGCAAAGGAACAGGCTGTAGTTACAAACTCCAAAAAGCAAAAACAGTACTATTTAAGACAAAAGGGAGAAAATGGCTTTTTAAGAGTAGAACAATTCAGGCAGTTGGTATTTGCAAAAAAACTCCTTCTACATGCCTCTCTGCTTCTGCTTCCAAACAGTCTTTCCATACTGCAATGAATTTTGTGTAATTACTAGCTAGGTACTGAGAAACTTAATTGTACTTTATTAACAATAGAGGTTTTGACTTCCTATCCAAAGGCTCTACTACTTTTAATTAAATTTGTACATCATAACCTTGTTAAGTCTATGCAAATCCAACACTGTGAAGTTGGATGTAATAAATCCAGAGGTAATACTGGAGCCTCCATACGAGGATGCTGATACTCAGTTTAAAATAAGCTTTGTTAGTACAGACAAAACCAAACAAACACACCAGAGAGGAGGATATGGTTTTGAAGACTGAACTTCGCACAATCCATCTACAGTGTGTTTTCAAAAGGTCAGTGAGCCACTACAAGTGTCCTCAACTCCTTGTTTAAGCTGAACAACAAAGTTTTCCATCAGATTTGCGGCAGATTGAGGATTGAAGCTGATTTCCCACATGGCAGCCACGCAAACCAGAGGACTCAAGTGAAGTATGACCCAACAGCACTGTAAAGCCAAGGAGGGAAGAGAGCATTGAACAAGATAAGCAGGGGAGTCTGCTAACCCAGGCCAACATTGATCATTCTCTCTGTCTCAGCATAAAGGAACCAGTTTTGATTCAAGGGGCACTTTTTACAAAGTTATAGCACTGACTTAATGGAGCACCATCTAAATATCCATTTCCTCAAGCCAAGGCTGGATTAGTCCCAGAAAGCCAAGTTCTGATGCTCACACTTGCATGGCATGAAAGCAGAAGGAGAAGGTGCCAGGGCAGAGCTAAACCAATTTTTTAATGTTTTCCAAGGCCTTCATGTCAGTCACAAATCCTTTATAGTCAGCATTGTGAAGACACAGTCTAGTCTCGAACCTTGAGGGAGAACGATCCAGACTCAGACATGCATGTGCCCACTGATTCAGCAGCTGGAGCTCTCTGCTCCCCAAACAGGTGCAATTATCCCCAAGATGATGTGAAGGGGCAGGGTGGGGTGGGAAAAGGAAGGAAGGTGGTTGTATGGCCATCTGAGAGCCCTCCCCAAGGATGCTGCCCTTAACCTGGGCTGCAAGGAGAGGTTATCCCCATGGCCCACTGTCCTCCTGCTCCAGACTGCCTGGCCAGGGGGAAGAAGGGCTGTGCTGCAGGCAGGCACATCTGGCAGGAAGCTCCAGTGGGGTGAGATTGTTCTGGGACAGATGGGGCAGCAGGGAACTCTGCTGCAACCCCTCACCTGCGATCCCCTCTGCCTTTGCTCAATCTAAATTTCATGGAACTGACCATTTGGGTAAGGGCAGATATCAAAGCAAACTTAGAGCCCCACGTGGCACTATGTTGTTACAACTGGCTAAGAACCAATTTTGGCAAAGCATGGGGCTTTCTGGAAAGCAGAGACAGGAAACCAGCAAGTAAAGGGCCATGTGATTGTTCCCACTGATCCTTCTCAGTATTTCATTACATCACTATTTTCCTAACAAATAAAGGTCAAACTGTAATTTTTGTTATTTCAGATTTATAGTTTCTCTTAAATTAAAGGTATTCTTAAGCCAGGAAGAAGCAAAAAGGAGATTTATTTGCCCTACAGCTACCACGGCAAACTTAGTTCAGAATTAAAAAAAACAAGGAAACCATTATTTCCCCAGTCTCCCTAAAAAGGGAGAGAACAGTGAACAAGAAGCCAAGATTATTAGCAGGCAGAAGAAAAAAAAAAACAACCCAAAACAACAAAATGAAGAAAAAGAGCAATAAGAGTCTTTGTTCCCAGGAAATCCTTTTCAAGAATTGAGGAGATTCCAAGCGATGCAGCTGTACTTCCTGTGACCTGCAGCTTTCAGTTCAGGAACACTGGGAGGGTCACGGCCTGGGGACAGCTGGGTACAGCCATGCTACACACACAGAGAGCTCAGCACAGGAACCCCTCACACCAACTGAGACATCCTGGGCTACAGGGGCAGGGAACCACGCTCTGGAGCTGTCCTGCAAAGGGGACCCGCTCAAGTCACAGGTGGTAGCAGGATTCCCTCAGGACTCAGAGCTGGGGTTCCTCAGCCTGGAGAAAAGGCAGCTCCAGGGAGACCTTAAAGCACCTTCTGGGGCTACAAGAGAGCTGAAGAGAGACTTCTGACAAGGGCATGTACTGACAGGGCAAGGGAGAATGGCTTTAAACTGAAGGAGTATGGGGTTACGTTGGAAATTAGGAAGAAATTGTTCCCTGTGAGGCTGGTGAGGCCCTGGCACAGGCTGGCCATGGAAGCTGTGGCTGCCCCATCCCTGCAAGTGTCCAAGGCCAGGCTGGATGGGGCTTGGAGCAACCTCGGATACTGGAAGGTGTCCACTTGGCAGGAGGGTTGCAACTGGATGATGTTTAAGGTCCCTTCTAACCCAGGCCATTCTATGACTCCTTTAGGGCAGAGTCAGCAGCAACAGGACACAGCCAAGCTCTTTAACAACACTCAGTTAATAAAACACCACCTGGATACACACACACACACACTAACCTCGCTCCCAGGGTTGGGTATTTGTAAGAGAAATAACACTAAGTGATAAATTCAGTTCACAAAGAACCACGCTGTATTAGCAGGCTTCTTGCAAGGAAAAGCATTTGGAAATGATACAAGCTATCCACACAATACAGTTTATAAAGCACACACAGCCCCAGGAACATCACTTGATGTATTATTGATAGGCAGAGCCATTTCTGAGGCCAGACGGACTTTGAACAGCAGTGCAGCAGGAGGGGAGAGCATAGGCAAAGGGAACAACAGAACAGGAATGCTAAACTGTTGCAGGACTTAGATAAACAGACTGATTACCAGAGAGTTTGTCTATATTGAAGAATTAACTCCAGCACTGTCCCTGACTTGCCCTCCCATTTACATCTTGAATTTGAGCACAACACTTAACTTCAGTTGGCAGGAGACACAGGCAAATGTTTGATTAAGCATTTAAGCAGTGCCTAAGCACCACTGCAGGCAACCAACTCTCAGGGACCTCAAACCTCTCCAAATATTCTCCACTATTTTCAACACAACTCCATCATACCCTGTGGACAAACTCAGAAAGCAACACAACATTTGTATATATATTTTTATATTTGTTTTAAAAGTTGAGTGCTGTATATAATTACAGCAGAGCTTTCAGACCCCTTGGCATCCTTAAAAGCACAGCAAAGGATGCCCGAGATCGCTCACGTTTGACTCATTTGAGAAGGGCCAGCTCCACTGGGACACACAGCTGGAAACACCTCTCTTCAGCCACTCACCACAGGAAGAGTGGCCAGACAATCATTCAGTATTTTGGGCACACAAGCCCTTCACTGCTAGCAGGAGTCAAGTTCAATACATGTGGGCGAGATCATTCGAGCTTAACTCGGTCCTGAAGGACATCAGCATGAAAAAAAAAAATGGGAGGAGAGGCTGCCAGTCCCTGAGGAACAGGAGGAGGAGGCAACAGTTCTGCTTGCCTATAGCAAGGAGGCATGTCACCCCAACTGAGATCCCTTGAGCTGGAGCCCAGCCAGAAAGCCCAAATAATAGCCCTTCTGCTCGCAAAACCACCCCTGAATCTTGATTGTTCACAAGCTGTCTGGAACACAGTTTTAAACTCATTTAAAATACAATGAGGGGAAAATTTCCTGTTTCTCATCACTCAGAGAAGATATTAAACCAACGTTTTCTTCATTTCCACTTTGCCTGGGTTTCATTACTCATTTTCCAGCTTTCTTCAAAACTGACAAATTTTAAAGTACAGGGGGTTTATGTATAATTTTTTACTTTGTCCCTGCACAGGATGCCATTAGAAGTATGCAATATTTAAGCATTGCATATGCACAGATATGAAGTTTTTGCTTTTACCTTGGTTAAGCATTTGCTTTGTTTCTTTAAATCACCCAGCTCGTGTCTTTAACAGGAAATTAAATTAACACAAAGTATCTTTTAATAATCATAAGAGCTTTCCAGCAATTCAATTTGCAAAATGACAGACTAGCATTTTGCATCACAGTAAGCAGTTTATCAAGCTGTTCTGACAGCAGATCTTGTTCAAAGCCTTGTCCAGAAATGTAACACTACCTCCTACTATTCCAGGCGTGCAGTCGATGACAAAAAACAGTTATGAAGACACAACCAAGCACAAGCTCTCTCTTCACAGCATTAAAATCTGGAAGCTTCTCTCTCTACCAGCTATGACCCAGCTAAGCTGCAGCCAGGATCAGCCCTGTGAAGACAAGTTAATACCAACCTGCTTTATTCTGTTTTCCTGAAAATGAAGCCAGCTCTGCACTGCCGGAGGCCCCAGCCCTGTGCAGGAGGGAGTCTGGCAGTTCCACTACCAAAATCTGCATGAGGTCTTGGCAGGGACTCCTTGGCACAGGTCAGTTCAAAGGATGCACACACAAGAGGAAGAGATGCAGAGAAAGACAGGATCAAGGTATGGAAAGGATTCGAGACCACAAAGCAGCTCAGGGGCAAAGGCTGCTGCTACGTGTGTGTGAGGAATTGCCCCTACTTTGCCCCTACCAAACCCATAAAACATGGCCAGGGCCAGCAGCCTGAACAACAGGAAGGGCCTTGCTGTGACACACTGACCTCTTCACGTGCCACTTGACTGGCAGTGCCTCCCCAAAAAGTGTTGCTTCTGCTCAGAAAGGACTTCTGTCTGCCCCCATAGAGCACAAAGGCTTCAAGAAGCCAGACAAAAGCCCTGATAGCAAGAAAGCAGTGAAAACAAGGAAGGCAACTTATCCCAGCCTCAAAGGCAATGAGTGTGGAGTTCAGAGCTCCAGCGTGAACACAACTGGCTTTTCTGCAAATGCTGACACATGGAGCATACTCCAAACAAATATTCCTCAGAGCAGAAAAAACCCAAGGGAGTGACTTACAGGACAACTACTTTCACTCCTGGGTTCATGGGCTTTAGCCTATTTTTAGTAAGCTGGCTTTGCAGATGCCAAAATAACATCTCTCCCCCTCTGTACATCCACAGTTGGACATGAATCTTCACAGCCTGGCCAGCAGCATCTGCATTCAGCTTCACAGATGTAAATTGCAATAAGAAGTCTAAAGGGGAAGGTTCTTCTTTGGAATTCCAAACATAAGTAGTTAATATGGTCCAAGTGCCAAGTATACAGCCCATGGGAAGGAGAGACCCACAAGCACAAAGTTAGAAAGTTCCTTCCTTGCCAGCAATATTTCCTTGATCCTTTATTCCTAAGCAGATGAAAGAGATCAACATGTATGACTTAAAGACTGTAATACACAATTGCTCCTTTTCTACAAGATCTGTTTGCACACAGGATCACAGCTAAGATTCATGTCCCACTCAGAAGCTGCCTCTCCTTGGCCATCAGAGCTCTGCAGAAAGGCTGTAGGTCTGTTTACAGCCACCAGACCAACACAAGCTCCGTGTGGGCAGGAGAGGCAGCTCTTTCCCTTGGAGAAGCACTCCTGCATTCCTGGGCTGGCCTGCAGTTTCAAACTCCTTGGCAGCCCTCCCCACTCCCAGCCCTACAAGAAGCAGGTGGCACTGCAAACACTCCAGAGGAACACAGTTCAAGGCCAGAACAAACTCATCTGCAAAATTACACTGGTTCATCTCTTGCCTCCACTGCTCAGGAGCACACCCTCCTGAGCAGGCACATCTTTGTACATTTTTTGTTCTTTGAGAGACCTAAAAACCCCATTGGGAGAAATCTGTCCACTCCAAAGACATGAGCCAGCAAAGCTCCATGCCTCTGGAAGATGTCTCTGGCTCCATCCAGGGAAAATCATTCCAGCCTATGATGGCTCCTTAATGCCATCACTGCTGGGAGGCCCAAAACACCCTTGCCCCAGTGCTTGGAAAAGGGGGCAAGGGCCTGACCCAAGTCTCTGCAACATGTTTTCCCGGTGTCCTGGGGAATGCCAAGCTTCCAATTGAGAATCTGGCCATTAATCAGCCTCCAGCATTTCCTGAGCCCCACCAGAGGCTCTGCAACAAGAATAGGGCTGTCACCCACTCACTGGAAAGCTGTCCTCTCCAGACTGTTCTCCCCTGCCTTCCACATTCCTGCCACATGCTCCATGGCTGTGGAGCAGCAGGAGGAAGCTGGCATACAGACTGGCATACAAGATCCCATCATGTAGGCAAAGCAGCTCCAGTTTGGCCCATACTAGCAGGACACACAAGCTGACCTCTCCCTCCTCCACACAGAGGAGTTTGAGGTCCACAGATTCACCATGAGCAAGTAGATTTTTAGTTACTTTAGTTCATCTCCAGCACTCCTCTGCCTCCCTGTACCCACAGTCCCCTCCCAGAAATCTGCCTCATCTCCCACAAACGCCTACACAGCGAGCTTGGCGTACTGGCTTGTCTCAAAACCTCATCAGGCCCCAAATAGGGACAGCCAACTTTTAGAGGAGGATTCCCGTTTCATTTTTCATAGTCTCAAAGCTATGCAACATGTTGAGTCTGTGCTGTAACCTCCTGTTTATCAGGGAATGACTAACAGTTTAATTTGGATTAATTTCACGTATGGCTTCTATCAGACCCTACAGAACCTCTGGCTGCCCTCATGCCTCTGTATAAACATCAACAAAATCCAGGCATGAGGACCTAGATACCAGAGGAAAACGTCTGCCTCAAAGCTTTGCAGCACAGGCAAGACAGGAAGGATCGAAGGAAGGACACCACAAATTACGGCACTCTGAATTTCCCTGTGTGCCTGTGGGAGGGCAGGGACATGCACTGAGAGGATGAACCCTATGGCAAGTGGCACTGCCAACTCCAAAAGCCAGCAGGGTTCTCTGCTCTGCAGCAGTTCAGGTGGTGCTCTCATCACCCAACAAGTCCAGTCCAGTGCCCCCACGTTCCCCAGGGGACCTGTTTCCTTGCCCCTCACTTCCAGGCCCAAGGACTTCAGCAGCAGAAATCCCAACACCCCTTCTGTACCAGGGTGTCCTCCCTTCCCCAGCCATCCCCCCCCAACAGCTTGCCCAGACAAAAGGGACATCAGCAAAGGCATCTCCATCTAGACCATCACTGGGTCTCCATCCCCAACCACCTCTCTCTTCCAAAAACACATGGTAAATCAAACAATGCAAAGTGGAACTCTGACTAGAAGCAGAAATGGTACTTTGATTGGCTCTAGCAGATACTTAATGGAAAGCACTCCTATTTCTCATTCTGCTTACAGCAAGTAACACCTCACCCACAAATGGCTCCACATCTTAGGGCAAGGAGACAACAAAGTCAGGCTCTAAGGGAAGGTGGTAGGACTCCATTCCTTCCTTTTAACACAGACAAACAGAGACAAACCCCGTTTTGCTCCTAAATGCACGCTCTGCAGGAGCTACATGAACACAGCTGAATTTCAGGAACAGAAATGTTGTTCCTCACCATGTGCAACCACAAAGCCAGGCCTAATTACCACAGCCATAGGAAAATTATATAGAACATTTTTAGTAAGAAGAGAAATTAACTGCAGTATCATAGCCAAATTCCAATTTAGCATCAGCAGTCCAGTTGGATACACATTCCTGAACAACTGGGTAGCCGATCCCAAACTACCACATGTGCTCTACCTTCCCTACCCTTTTTAGTCATAGAATGAACTGAGTAGGGAGGGACCCACAAGGATCATCAAAGTCCAATTCCTGGCCTGCACAGGACAGCCCCAAGAATTGCCCCCCAGGCCTGAGGTTGTCCAAATGCTCCTGGAGCTCTGGCAGCCTTGGGGCTGTGACCATTCCCTGGGGAGCCTGTTCAGTGCCCCAGCACCCTCTGGGGGAAGAACCTTTCCCTGATATCCACCCTAACCCTCCCCTGACACAGCTCCAGCCATTCCCTGGGTCCTGTCCCTGGTCACACAGAGCAGAGCTCAGGGCCTGCCCCTCCTCTTCCCCTCATGAGGAAGCTGCAGAACTGCTGTGAGCTGGGACCTCAGTTTCCTCTTCTCCAGTTGAACAGACCAAGTGCCCTCAGCTGCTTCTCATGTGGCTTCACCTCCAGGCCCTTCACCATCTCCATGTCCCTCCTCTGGACACTCTCTGAGAGCTTCACATCTGTCTTATATTGTGGCTCTCAAAACTGCAGAGTCCTTCCCTTCTGAAAGAGGCAGAGATACACCAGTACATCAAGGCAAGCCCCTACAGAAACAACCCCTTGTTTCAACTCCTGCATTTCCAGGTGCTGCACAGTCAGCTCAGCCCTGTCTAAACAGGGCAGGCCCAATTCTGCTCCCTGTTTTTTGGCTGCTGTGCCCCAGAGTGAGGCACGCACACACGCCAAGCACAACACCTCTGTTCTGAGAGCTGCACTTCCACACCAGCGTCAGGTTCCACCACGAGCAAAATTATTTCCTAGGACAGCACAGGACAGAGTGTCAAACAGCTTCTCTGCTCAGAAATGCAACAGGGAGGGACATCTGTTGCAAGAAAGCCAAACACACAGCAACTACAGTTTTTGCTCATGATATCTCTATGGTATTTTCACTGGTGAATGAATAAATCAGCATTTATAGCAAAAGCAAGATTTCCAGTTGGAGGTTATTTACTTTCACCTCAATCACAGCAGCCCTGGCAAGCCAGATGATGTACAAGCCAAGCAGCAAGTGCTTGCATGCTGGGAACTGTTCAAACAGGAATAATTCAATCTTTTTGTAGTCTCACCCTGGCTAATTTGCCACAAGCTGTCTCTTTTCAGATACTACATGAAACACGAGAGAAAAAACAAGCTGGATTAAGCTGGTCCATTTACAATCAGTTCATCTACAGAAAGTTCAGGTCAGTTCGTTTTCTATGTAAAACAAATTCATTTTTTCAGCTTCACAGGGTTTAAGGAACAAAAATTTATTGCAGTAACCAAACATCGCTCACCGGACAAGCGTGCAGCGATTACTTAACTAATGCAAACGATTTTCAGTCTGCGTGCAAGGAATGCATGGGATAATTCCAGGGCACTCTCTTCCACCAGCATTTTACAAGTACTTTTTAGGTAGCTATGGAGACGTTACAGCCTTTTTCATTTTGCTGTCATAACTAGACAGCTATTGATTTCTTTGCAAAATTCCTTGGAAGACTGGGGAAGGGAGGGGGAGTTTCAAGCACCATGAGGTCTGAGAGCAACAAGCCAAAGAAAATGGGAGGAGATTTCAAATGGAGACATCAGCACGGAGGCTCCTTGCAAAAGATAGCCTTAAACCTGGTCCTGCTTTGGTACTTGTGCAAAAACAGAGGTAAACCTACACACACGTAACAGGGATTGTCTTCCAACAAGCTCCAAAAGGAAAAACATTTCCAGCTACCACTGCCATCACCCTGCACAAGAGGAGGCCCTACCCAAGGCTGGGCTGCGATTTTGCTCCAACACAAATCTCTCTGGAGGCATGGTGGACCTCCATTCTTGCAGTCATGCTGTGCTACAAGATGTTTTCCACTCCCTTGGAGCAGGTTACATGGAAGTCTCATCCCTGACAAGCACAAGTAATCAGTGCCTCCTCTCCCCTCCCACCAGGCTTTACAGGTTTGTGATGGACAGTTCTGCATTTCACTCTGCTTCCAACAACAGCCCAAGAGCTTGCTGTGAGCTCAGCACTGCTCAGCTCCTCAGCAGCTGATTCTGCCCAAAATGATGCTGAGAGAAATGCTCTCCACCCTGCTGACCCTTTAGGATAAATCATTCCGCATATGCAGATTTAGGACTGCATACCATGACAAGAGAGTCTGAAACATGAGAGATCAACCTGGAAAATTCTGTGTCACACAGATAAGGACGTGCAAATAATCATGGATTTAGATCTTGTTCAGAAACTCCCTCAGTAATGAGAACAACAGGTCAGGCTCTGAACAGATACTTCCCTTTGGATAAAACAGAAAGGAAAGCCTGCTCAACCAAAACATTTTTCTGAAATTCACCTTAGACCCAGCCACAACAATGGAGCCAGAACCTGCGGAATTATCTCTACCACAAGCTGCAGGAAGTTTACCAGCACCACCCTGAAAACAAATCTCAATCTTCTCATCTCCACGCTGCATTTACAGCCTCATGACTGCTCACCAAAAGGACACTCTCAAGCTCTACTGCAAATGGAAAGAGAGCAAGATGCTGCTGCTGCAGAACAAACCCATGACTGCTCTATCCACCTAATGCCCATCCAGATATGCAGCCACATCTTCAATGCAGCCCTTTAAACTCTTGTGAAGGCTTGAAAGGGGTGAAGAATTAATCATCCTCTAAGCTCCCCAAGAAGCTGGCTGAGGACAGGCAATGCCATGGGGAAGTCCCAGGACCCAGCCCATTGCACAGCCAGCTGCTCCCAGATGTTTCCTCTATCCCAACACTGCCAGCAGCACCCCAGAATTAGAGCAGCACGAGAAATCTGTTTGCACTACCCAACAGCTGCCAGCAGCAAGATTGCAGTGTCCCCACGCCATGGGGCACAGGCCCAGCCTCAGCCACTGCTGCTGGATGGCTGCATGCCTCCCCCAGGGCACTGGGGAGTGAGGGGGGGCACATCTGCACCCCAAACCCAGCTGCAGTCACCCAGAGCAGGGCACACATCTCCCTAAGATCCCCCACCAGCACAGGCTCCAGTCCTTCCACAGAGGGGGACAGGGAGTGGTGCAACTCCTCCACAGCATCCAAATTCCTGCTGCACACCCTAAAGATATTCCAGAAAATACAGTTCTGTCCAGCACCATCAGAGATTGCAGTGGCCCTGCCCAGCACAGGAGGTCCAACACCAGCTCCACCATGAGCATGGAAACCTCTGAGAAGATGCTTTTGGTTAGAACCTGTTAAGTTACATGTTTCACATCCAAGAGAAGGTGGACACCAAGGCAAGTCACTGTATGCTTCTTCTGGAGGAGAAGAAAACAAACAATAAACCAAACAAAAATTGTGTGATATAGAAAAATAAATCCAGACTTTCTTTGTAAAAATACAAAAACCAAATTCTTAGAGCCAATTTAAGCTCAGGCAAGAAATATAAATATGCATTTCTGAACTTTCCCCTGTGATGTTTCCTTTACAAACATAACAAATTAAAAGTGCTGTCACAAATTAAACCAGCTTTGGTTAAGTGGAGGGGAAAAAAATGCTGATGGCTCTAAGATCCAACTGACAAGCCTTTTCAAGTCTGCTCTGATGCAAAACCAACTTCCCAGGGATTTAAATTAAGAGTAAAGAAATATTTTCCTTGGCTTAATCCTGGTTTGGAAGCAGGACAGAGGACAACTACAACAAAGCCAGCACCTGAACCCACCAGGAGCCACCCAGCTGCCACAAGCCTTTCCTGGAGATCAGCTGCTCAACACACCCACCTCTTCTTCTGCAAGACCCTTGCTCCACTGTGCCAACAGCTGTGGGCAGCAATGGGGAACACTCAGTGTGCCCTGGCTGCTCCAACACATCCTCCCCTCCCTCTCTGTAGGCCACTAACACAATGACACTACCTATGATGCACATCCAGGTCCAGGAGAACAGATATTTGAACTTGGATCTTGAGGGAAGCCACCAGGGACAGCTACCTCAGCCTCCAGCTGCAATGTGGGGGTTCCCCCTCAGAGCACAGAGGTCCCCAGGGTGTAAATCACACAAAGGATTTGTCAGCTGTGGGATGGAGCACCTTGCTTTTCCTGGGGAGGATAAAATTTCTGTCTGGTTTTTTCAAAGGGAGCTCTGCATACCATCTCTCCCCCACCACTGAAGAAAAGTCTAACAGAGATGCTTCCAGTGCATGAGAGAGAGCAAAAAGGTTCAGCATGACGGCCACCACCTCTCATGTGTTTTCCAGCTTGGAATGCAGGTTCCAGCACCAGGAATGTTCCCTGTTCCTACACAGCCACAGCCTTACCCACACCCCAGCCTTGCCTGCCTCAGCATCCTGCATGCAGCAGCTCTCCAAGACTTCATTCTCCAAGCCCTGAGGCTGGGGATGGACAAAGATGAATCCATCCTACTTTTAGCACAGGTCCAAAACCTAAACCAGGAGAACAGAGGAGATGGATACTTCGAAGACACAAGAAAACTTTCCAGAATCATGCAAAACACAACCAACGTAGCTGACATCTATGACTATCCACTCACCCTCTGAGAAGGTCCCAAGATATTTGCTCCCTTTCCCTGTCTTCACAGCACTTCTTCCACAGGAGCAGCCCACCTGATCCAAGCCTAGCAGAGAACAGACTCTGACAGTCTCCGTATGGCTGGAGGGATTTTTACCAACCTATGGCAGCTGTGTAAGGACATGGCAAAGCTGTACAGAACCCAAGATCACAAGGGCTACAACCATGTGAGATCATAACTATTTTCAGAAACACACCAATAGCTCAAGGTGTTTCTACAGAAAAGACACTCTTCTCACCTGCTCTTCAAGACAAACATTAATTAGCAGCACTACATGCTGCAGAACCTTAATTTGTTCCTACAGGTATCTTCACATGCCAACTTCACAACACCCAAAACCACGGAGAGGAGCCTCCAAACAGGTTGAAGGTTCTTCTCCCCATCCCTTACACTCTGCATGACCTGGGCTAGTCTAAATAGCTAGCTTCCTTCAATGGTGCTCACACCTTTTCCATATTTCACAAAGGCTGTATTTCTGTCAAAACTTTTTACCTGGCTGTAGCTAGTACATACACCTTTAGAGAGAAAATATGAAGTCAAGATTCAGTAAAAACAGCCTTTCTGTGTCTGGACCCTCTGGAAAGACTCAGCCCACAAACCACAAAGCTGGGAGAGAATCAGACCCCTGTGGCCACGCCTGCTGACAGAGCAGATGGACAGCTGTGTGCACAGCTGCCACAGAACGAAGGGAAGGAACTGCCCTCCCTCGTCCTCAAAACAGATCCTGGTGCTGACTGGATAAATGCATGTGTGTTCTTGTTTCTGGCCTCCATAACAGAGCACAACCAGGGAAAGATTTGAGAATGAGGCAGCTGAGGGGTTGGTTGTTTGGCAGTTTGTATACTTTTACAGTTAGTTTACCATTATTTTTACAGTTATTTTTCTGTTACCAACCATAAATTTGTGTGTGTTGTACCTCCCTTCACAACCACTGCAGTGCTCATGAACTATCTGGGGTTAACTCTGCACTGACATATAAAAAACACCCTGATTTTCCCTATGCTTTTGCTTCAGAACTGATCAGTCTGAGATGAGGCGGGGAAGATCAGACCATTATAATTTCCTCTTATTTTGATGTGTCTAACAAAGAAAGAACACAAAGTTCTTCTCCCAAATCCATCACATTTGGAGCCATGAGAACTGCTGGATTTAAAAGATGCTGATTCACACTAGTGGTTATCAGATTTTTCCCATCTGTGACACAATTTGACAGCTGTCTGGCAGCACAGAGTTCTCCACTTTGGAGCTCAGATGCTGCAGCAGCTGGCTCAAGTCTCAGCCTTCAGTTCTCCACTAATATTTAGGGAAAAAGCCTACAAAAGGAGATGAAAGTGCAAACTAACTTTTGCATCAGCACACCTGACCTTGGAGTCTTCTGTGCACAGGTACCATTTCGCATTTTTTATTCATGCAAAAATCACAACACTGTGCCTGCTGGAAAAGGGATTACCATCAAAATGTATGCCAAGGGCTGCATAAAGTCACTGGGTTTGTTACTTTATCTCCCCTAAAACACCACAAGCCAGACACTGCTGAAGTGGCCTCTCATGCTGTTCCTTGACACAACTCGCACTGCTTAATGATGCAAAGGCACAGAAGGGAACAGGAGCATCCTCACCCTACCAAAAACAATTCCTCCCAGCCAGCACCTCTATTGAGGAGCACTCCCCTGAAGTATCAGCTCTGTCACCACAAAGGGACCAAGCGCTCCACAGCAAGAGCTAACAAGACTCACAGCCAGCAGGTATGTTAATTTGGCAAGGCTGGACTACACAGCCCCATCTCTCCCAAGTTCTCCACCTGCATTGCTCCAGGCTGGGGCAGAGTGGCTGGAAAGTGCCCAGCAGAAAAGCACGGGGGGTGCTGGTCAGCAACAGCTGAACGTGAGCCAACACCTGCTCAGGTGGGCAAGAAGGCCAATGGCTCCTGGCCTGGGTCAGCAAGGAGTGACCAGCAGGACCAGGGCAGTGACTGCCCCCCTGTCGTGGGCACTGCTGAGGCCTCAGCCCAAGTGCTGTGTCCAGTTCTGGGCCTGGCACTGCAGGATGGACATTGAGGGGCTGGAGTGTGTCCAGGGAAGGGAACGGAACTGGGAAAGGGGCTGGAGCACAAGTCTAATGAAGGGTAGCTGAGGGAGCTGGGGAAGCTCAGCCAAGAGAAAAGGAGGCTCAGGGGGACCTTCTGGCTCTGCACAACTCCCTGACAGGAGGGTGGAGCCAGCGAAATTCAGACTCTGCTCCCAGGAAACAAGGCACAGGACAAGAGGAAATGGCCTCAAGCTGTGCCAGGGGAGGCTCAGGTTGGGCATCAGGAGGAGTTTCTTCATAGAAAGGGTCCTCAGGCATTGGAAGGGGCTCCCCAGGGAGGTTTGGAGTCCCCATCCCTGGAGGCATCCAGGCAAGGACTGGATGTGTCACTCAGTGCTCTGGGCTGGGTGACAAGGTGGGGATCCGGCACAGGTTGGGCTCATTGACCTTGAAGGTCTTTTCCAACCTAACAGATGCTGTGATTCCATGATTAATGATAAAGATGACCCAGGCAGGAGCAGGGAATGGAAAGACTTTGCCTACAATGGGCTGCAAACCCTCAGTTCCACTGAGGAAAGAAGTCAGCTTTTTACACAGTTGGTTTATCTTGGCCTTTTAACAGAAACAGAAGGAGGGCCAATGGAAACAGGAGAAAACTTGAAGCCAGCACACTTTCCTCATGTACTGCAGAAGTCACAGAGGAACAAAGTGCTCTGGAAGCTAAAGGGCACCAGGAAATTGTATGTGCCCATAGCAAGAACAATACACAGCGTGGGCAAGGAACTGTGAATCCAGTGTGATGACTGAATTATTAATTGAAAAATTCATCCTTTAAGCACAAATAAAGTACTATTTTAACAGCAAGCACTAGTAGAAAAGTAACAAACAGTCACAGTCTTCAGTATGAGCTGAGTCAACATCCAGGGCAATTTGTGAGAGAGAGGAGGGGGAATAAAAAGGAGAGAACAGAAAAATGCATCATTCCCTACATCTCAAGGTATGTTCCCAGCTGAGCACCCTCCCAAGGGAGAGGAAGATCCAAGGCAAAGATCCCACCAGAGACCCACCAAGAGATGTCAGGATATATCATGATCTCTACTGAAGTTGTCTCAAGTTGGAAACACAAGTACAGGTAACAAACCCACAGCAAGGGAAACACTGACCTCCAAGACTGTGTACCGAGTTTTCATGCTGGATTAGACGCTGACTTTTCCAAACACAGAGCAAGAGATGTAATCTCTGAGGAATAACACAGAGCCTTTTCTGTGTGATGAAAAGGTTAATGCTTGCAAGCCAAACATCTCCAAAGAGCTACCTGTGATTTCTGAAACAGTCATTAAATGACCACCCTGTCTTCACTCAGCCAGGGTGGGAATTTATAGTAAATGCTAAAAAAACACGTGGGCATAAACACCAGCAGTAAGCATGTGGCAGGGCAATGCAGTTCACCTCTCCTGGGCTGGATTCAAAAGCAAAGTCAGTAATGGGATGACTAATGGGATGACTAATGGGATCTCACAATTACTAATGGGGGAAGGGGTTCACTATTCAGCCTAAGTACAGGAAGGTATTAAGTAGTTTTATTTATGAAGGTATTAAGTGTTTTTACATATCCTTAATGCACAGCTGCATGCACGCGTTCCACACAAGAAGACTGAACACAACAAAACTTGCCTGAACCTTCCAATAAACCTGTTCCTTGCTTTTGTAAGTTTAGAGATGTGGTTTGGCCAGGCAGAAATAGGTCTGCTCATAATTGCCCACTTTAAAGCAGCCACATAACTTCAGTCTTGCTTTGAAGCCCTGACAATCATCAATGTAAGTACGAGAAGCTGTCTCAGATATGCCAACCTAACTTGCACATCACCATTTGGCAGCTGAGGCAAAAGCTCCAGTACCTCCTTGAGGAAGGGCATGCAGATTCAGCAGTGGGACTGGGGCTTTACTGACAACCCCTAACACCACAGGATGTTTTATCACCCCCCCTAAATCCTGCCTACTACTTGGGCTCCTACCCTCTCTGTTGAAAACTACTGCAAAACAGCAGACTCCCCAGTTGGAGGCATTCTGGGGGTTTTGCACCCCTTCTGAACCACCTCAGGAGTCAGGGATATATTTTGGAACATCTGCACCAGATTTGGGATCTGGTCCCCTCTCTCTGCTCCCTCCACCTTCCCAGAAAAACACAACAAAGAAAATCACTCAGTTCCTCAAAGGAGTTTACAGCAACTCCCTTGTGCTCAGCAAGCCAAAGGCCTGGTTTGATGCAATCGCACCACCGACAAGAAAGTGACTAAACCTTTGCTGGTTTCAAAGCTCTTCAGGGGAAGGATTTCCACTTCACTGAAAGTGTTCCTGTAAGTGAGGAAAGAAACATCAGAGAACCCCCACTTGGATGGATTAAAGAGACTAAACCTCCTAAAGGACACTGCACAGAGCACCTCATCACACACAGCTCTGCCTGTCCTCAGGCCACCCTGCCCTGGCCAGTGAGCAGTGACCACACTTCCTCCTGCTCATCACCAGGGACCAATGGGACCAGACAGGCCGGCACCACCACCTGGGAACCTCAGTCTCCTGGGAATGGCTGTCATTTCAGGAATGTTAACTACTCTCCTCGTGTTGCCACGGGTCACAGGCAAAGCCTCCCCGTGCACCTCCACAGACATTTTCAGCAGCACCCCTCTCCTTCCTGCAATGTGTGTCACACTGCACTGGCAGCACAACCCAGAAAGGAAACAGGACTCCTATCTAAGTAGGAAAAGGATGAACTTCACCACAGTTCCCTGCCCCACGGGACATCCCTGGTTTCAAGGCGCTCCACCCTGCCTGTCAGGGACAAGCAGGAACGTTACTCACCGAGCTTCCTCTAGAGCCTGGATCTGCTGCGGACACACGTGCACAGGACAAACCAACTTCAACATTCCTCAGCACAACTCTTACACCCAGATGCAGCAAATGGATGAAATCCCAGAGTTCAAGGCAGGACATGGGCTGCCACAGAGGGATCCTGATCCTCAGGGCCTCCCTCACAGCCAGGCAAACAGGTGGGGCTCCTGCTGCCTTCAGGGAGGAGAAAAACACCAACTTCACTCCTGGCATGGGAACATCAATCCTTGTGTGTGAGCACCACAGCACACCACTGACAGTCACTGTCACCGCCAGGAGCTGATCTCTGATACAGCCTTTCAAGAAGCTGTGCTAAATCCAAAACTCCACTGGGATGGCTACTAAACTGACCTAGGAAGTGTTCTGGCTCTTCATTTCTTAGTGATGTGAAGAACTTAAGGGGCCAAAATCTTTGTTGCACTTGAAACAGAGAGTTGAAGCAAGTTTCTGCTTTCCAGAATGCCTCTCAAACCAACCTGCCATGCTGCCTCACTGAGAGCACCAGTTTTACTGAAACCTCTACTTAGTCCTTCATAAATGTAAACCCTCAAGATACAGCTGCTCCCTTTAACAGAGGCAATAAATCCTGGAGCTGACACTCTGGGACATCTTCCTCCCCAAAGCTCCACAGTGCACACACGGAGAATATTCCCACTCCGTGACCCATTTCTGCTGTTTACTTTTTGGAATGCAGCGACACTTGTATTGCTCAATGTGCTGCCAGTGCCATCCACACAGAGCCTCGCACGGTGCTGCCGGTGCTGCCTCTGCTCGGGCCAGAGTAAGGAGAGCCAGCAGAGCCTCTGCAGGCTCAGCCAAGCCCAGCCTGAAACTCCTCTTGTGCTCCTCACTCACACGAGGGAGCACACACGTGTTACACCACAGCCCAGCCTTTAGCACCAAAGCTTCCCTTCCCCCAGGAACAGCCACGGAGGTGTAAAGCACCTTTTTACAGCTCCAGCTGCACCCCAGCCGCCGTGTGAGCAAGCACAGCTTTTTCAGCTGTTGGAAGTCACGGCTCGAGCAGAAACAGAGCTCGAAAAAATAATTACAGGATGTAAGAACCCCAGGCCTTAAATCAATCCACATTTGTTAGCGCTAGGTAAAACTCAGAACTGCAGCTTCACAGCACCAGTGCCTGAAGCGTCCTACCAGAGTCTGAAAAGATTGAACCGGACACCGCCAGCCTCTCCCCAAAACTTCCCGAGAAGTTACGTCAGGTCCAGCACAGAAACAAGGCACAGAAGGTCGGGAGTGCCGAAAGCACTGCGAGGCGACACGGGGACAGGGACACGAAGCAGGGGGACAGAGGCTGGGACACGGCCCGGGGACAGGGACACGAAGCAGGGGGACAGAGGCTGGCGGGATGTGGCGGGGCAGCTCCCCCGCTGCCCCCGCTCCGGGCACACGCGGCGCTCCCGTTCCCGGCCCGGGGCGGCTCCGGCCCCGCTGCCGGGGGGCCCCGGGCCATGGCGGCGGCAGAGGAGGAGCCGCCGGGGCAGGGCACGGCGGGGCTCATCCCGCCGGGACACGAAGTTGCCGCACTCGGCTCCGAGCGCTCTCGGAGCGGCTCCCGGGAACTTCCCTTACCTGCGGCCGAACCGCGCAGAGCCCTCCCGGGGCGGCCGCGCCTCCGCCGGCTCCGGGCAGCCCCCGCCGCCGTCCCGCCCGCACCGCTCCGCTCGGTGCCCGCCCCGCTCCTCTCGGTGCCCGCCCCGCTCCGCCCCGCTCCGCCCGCGGCTCCGGGACCGGCCCCGAGCCGGCTCTGCCCCGCCCGGCCGAGGCACCGCCCGCCGCCGCTGCCAGGGCCGGCCATGAGGGAGGCGGCGTGGGATGGTGCGAACCGCCGCTTTCCCAATGCCCCTCACGGGCAATCACAGCGTCGCTGAGGCTGGAAGAGACCTGAGATCATCGAGTGCAGCCCGCGACTGAACACCACGGTGCGAACCTCACCGAGTAACACGTCCAGGCTTCAAACACCCCCAGGAACCGTGACTCCGCCACCTCCCTGGGAGCAGCCCAGCGTGCTCTGCCCGGGACCCGGCCTTCCCTGCCCACCTCGGGACCCCGACGAGTGTTCGCGGTCTGCCCCGCACTGAAGCAGCCCGAGATCCCCCCGAATCGCTCCTCGGCAAGGGAAGGGGTCCGGCCGCGGCCACCGAGCAGCGAGCCCGGTGCTGGGGCTGGCAGGAGGCAGCAGCCCCACCGCGGAGCACCGCAGCCCTGAGGGACACCCTGGGCAAAGCTCCGGTGCACCCATGCCAGCGGTGTGCCTCGGTGCTGAGGATGAACAGGGTGCAGGCTCTAAGGCAGTGATCCTTGCTGCGTTCGCACGAGCATTACTCTCTCATTTATACGGTGTAAGGGACTCAGTGCACTCCTTCAACAGCCTCAAAGCCTGGGCTTTACCAGCTCTGTGGCAGAAAGGCCTGGGGTGCTGCTCTTTCAGGAGTGGAGCCACACAAACAACAGACCAAGGGGTTCAGCCAACTAACTCTTAGGTTTTTTTGGAGTTGACTCAAAGCTCTTTCTCCAATCCCTTCTTCCAAGAGCTGGGTTACAGATAACTTTTCATGTTTTATTCACAGACAATTTGCTTGTACTCTGTTACCGACCATAACATGCAAAAAAGTGGAAGTTTCCATTCAAAAATGAAAAAAACTATTGGTGACGTGTTGAAAGTGAACATTTTGAATTCCCAACAAAAATGGAAAGGTATCATTTGCTTTTAAGCACAGTTTGCAAAAAGGACAAGTCGATCCAAACTGGTTTTTTTTCTGGCAAGTTACCAGCCTGTCACATTGCCCACACAGCTCCAGTGTGTCTCAGATTAAACAGCAGGACTGAGTTTTAGACTACGAGAAGAGAAAGACAGTTTTAAAATGCCTGGGTTTCTTCAGTATCTTCTATTCCTAGTACCTCTGTTTCAAAACTTTGGTGCCTGCTATGGTTCTGATGCTCTGCAGTTGGCCTTTTTGCCCATTTTCCTCAAATCTTCATCAGTTCTCCAGCAAATGTTACCAGTTTGCTGTCAGCTGATGGGTGAGTGCTGATCACACTCCAGGTCACACCAGGCTGAATCACGGGGATCCTGCTCCAGCGCTCCATCCTTCCTGAAATGGCTAGACTTGGACTTGCCCAATAACAAATATGGATCGACTATTCTTCAGCCTTTGGTCTTTGAATTGAATTTTCTGTTGATTGCGTTTTTTGCACTTTGAATTTTTAATTCAGCAAGTGAAGATCTTTATTAAAAATCTAATGCAGAAGGGCTTCATTTGTCAGGATGTCATGAGAGAGATCTCTCTGAAAACAAATCTTAGCAGACAGAACATTTCAAACAACTGTTTGGATTCTTTCATCAAAGAAAATACCTTTGCAAGTTAAGACAAATCTCTGATAAGGCTTTCTGGTGTGCTTATCTCTCATCTCCCAGAATACCTTAGCCCTTATAGCTCCAGGCTGGTTTACAAGGAATGGTTGATTTTCTCCACCTTCGTGAAAATGCAGGAGCCTCTGAGCAGGCAGACAATTTGCTGGTCCCTCCTTGTGAAGGCTTGGGGAGCTTACAAGGAGTAAGAGCATTTTCCAGCATTGTTCACTCCTTGAGGAGGTGAAGGAAAAGAGCTTTTCCCTCACTTTGCACTGGGAATACGCACCGTCTCCGTGGTTACAAATCAATAAATGGCATTAAGCCCGGTATTTCAAGAGCTGTCAGAGGCATTTTGAAGGAGCAGTGTGCATTTTCTTACAGGTTTTTCTTTGGGCAATACTTCCCATCTCCCACACACTCACAGCATGGTACAGCCAGGAGCAGTGACCTAGTGCAGTTAATTTTCAGCTGGATCAGTGGGATGAGCAGATGAGCTCCAAGATTCTTGGCACAAAGCAAGTGATTTTAAGAAAAAATTCTTCTCTGTTAGGGTGCTGAGGCCCTGGCACAGGTTGCCCAGAGCAGCTGTGGCTGCCCCATCCCTGCAAGCATCCAAGGCCAGGCTGGACAAGGCTCAGAGCAACCTGGGATAGTGGAAGGTGTCCCTGCCCATGGCAGGGGGTGGGAACTGGATGATTCTTGAGGTCCCTTCCAATCCAACCCATGCTATAATTCTATAATTCAGTCATTGCTAGCTCACAGGGAGGGCACTGAAACACAATAACAAGCCATGTACATCACAGCCAATTTTTAACCATTTTTTGTAAACAAATTCAGCACTTTGTTGGGCCCCAAAGCTTTTCCTCTAGACCAAACTTATTCCCTAAAATACAATGGCTGAAAGAGCTGAGGGATCTCCTTCCCAAAGAACAATGATTTCCCACCCAGGCTATGCTTGGCTTTCACTTCAGGACAGCTCAGAAAGTGGACTCAGTGCATCCCTCTTATTCCCAGCCAGCTATTAACCCCACAGCTGAGACAGGGTGTTTTCAGGTCAGGGCTCCATCACCGACTCTCCCGGCACAGTTGTGTCAGTCAGGGCTGTGATAAGATCCTCTGAAGGCTGAGCTGTGCCAGCAAAAGCACCTTGTGCAGATGGAGGTATAAGGAGAGAAAATGGTGCTTTTGTCCAGGGAGCTTCTTTCACATGAGGAGCTGGAATTCACTCTCTCAGCAGCAGCACAGTTTTACTGTTAGAAGCCATGATCTTGGAGATGTTTGCTCTTCTGACCAACTATTGTAGCTGGGCTGTCAAAGCTGTCCTGGCTTTCAGCTACCTGAAGTATCCTGGTAAACACTCAACAGAGCAAACTCTTTTGGCCCTGAGCTTCAGTATGACACCATGTTCAGTCCTGGAACAAAGCACTGCAGAAACAATTTCCAGATGTCAAATCCATACCTGAACCTTTCTCCTCATGTTTAAATTCCCCTCCAATCCCTTTCTAAAAAGGACAGGAGAGATTTAGTGCCCAAAGGATTCACAATCCAGAGCAGCTGAAGTACAAAATGCTCCCAAACTGTATCCCTCAAAACAGTCAAACTTCTGACCTTGGCTGTCCCATCCCTGGCCTTCCCACAGTGTTTGAAAGCACAAAGCAAAGCCCTGCACACTGAACCTGCTGCTGAACTGATGGAGGAGATGCTGTCCTGTCTTGGCTCTGCTGCAAAGTTTCTGGTCTAAAGTTTCTCTGAAGTTTCTGGTTTCAACTCCCCAAAATTAGAAGGCCATTTAAGAAGTGACCAGCACTTGGGACTCTTTCAAGTGCCCAGTTTCAGATGATCAGTCTTGTGTATTTGATCTGGAATGTTGTGTAATTAGCCCCTGAAAATCAAGAAAAAGCAAACTCTAGTTCGTATTCAAGTGGACAAGAAAACTTTCCATAAAACTTCACATACCCGTGAGGGTGAAAATGTAATTAGCTACAGAAATCTCTCCAGCAGAACACTGAGCATGAACCTCAGAGGTGTGTCAGGGTGGATCTGGAAATCACAAAGAGCAGTGTTACAAATCAGAAGATGCTGCATAGTTTATGCAAAATGTGAGCAAGAGAAACTTCCTGACATGAGTGGGAATCACATCAGGCTCAGCTGGAGGAATCTGTACCATGGCAATAGCACAGCTGCCTGAAAAGATTGGGTGTTCCAGACCATTGTCTTCCCATTACTCTGAATCATTGCTGTCATCAAAATCAGGAAAGGAAAGGTTACACATAGACAAAGTTTTACGTCCTTAAATTTCTGCAGGCCTACCAAACATTTTTTTTTCCTCTCCCTGGAGGTCTCCCACTCACTAATTTAGGTATAAGTGCACCTTAACTGGGCTGAAATCCTCATTAGGTTCACGTACACGTACTTGCTACAGCATTCTCTCAATTTCAGTATCAGCAGATAATTGTTGCTTACACTCAGGAGAGGATTTCTGGTATAGTCAGAGCTCGATGGGGCTGAAGAGAAGCCCTTTGGGTACTCAAAGTTTTTAACTTCAAACACGGGACAAAATGTTCACCAGAGGAGTCAGGAACTGGCATAGAGGTGCCAGCAATAACTTTTCCTGGTAGCCCCCAGACTGGAATGTCCCAGATAAGCACCTCTCTGCTGAAATGCACACAGGAGGCTGGCACAGCAAGGCACATACCCGAGTCTGTGAAGCACAGCAAAGTGTTATCAGAGCAAAGCAGGCGTGCTGGATGCAGCAGGACATAACAACCCTACCAGAAACTCCCTTTGTAGCATCTGCCTAATCTGGAGGAGACTTTCCTTCTAGCCACAGCCAAGCTCATCCCTTGCACAACTCACACTGTTAATCACGGCTGACCTCACTGCCACCCTTCATCCATGCCTGGCTGCTGATGACATCCTACACCTAAATTTTGCTCCCCACCCACCAGGAAAACTCTCACTTTCCACTTCCTACTCATTCGGAGCACATATTGCTTTCATTCCTTTCAAAATGTCTTTCCACATTCCCATTGCCTGGGGAATTGTGTGAATATTTTCCTTAAATTTTCCCAAAGTTTCTCAGACACCCAAGCACATCTCCTGGTTTGTTCTTGGCATCAACTTCTAGCTGGTAATGAAGAACCACCTGAAATGCTGCACAAGGCAGTCTTTCCACAGTCCTGACAGAACCAGCTGACAGGCGCTCCCCAAATCCCCCCAGCACCGGGACAGCCATGAAGCAAGCACCTTTCTGAAGAGAATCTCAAACAGTGCGAGTACTACGGCGGGGCTGCGATGCTGCAGAGCAGCCGAAGGTTCCCTCCCCTCGAGCATTCCCTGCAGGAGCAGCAGCGCCGAGCGCGGATGTCGCTGCCGGCACGGTGCAGCTCGCACAATGAGGCAGTGTCAGAGCCGGCTCGGCCAGCCCGGCCCGGGCCCAGGCTTTAAGTGGCCTTCAGGAGCGGAAAACAACGCGCTTCAGACATTCCTGACATATTCGGGCTGAGAGGCCACGGAGGAAGGCGACGGCATCCTGCCCAGACGGGAGCAGGAACTGCGTTTGCTTCCCATCTCCAAGAGATGCGTTCACATCGTTTGTTCCTGGACTGACCTCTCTGGAAACGCCTTTTGCTGGTGACTCACTGAGGTGGGAAGCCAAACCAGGCTCCCCGGCTGAGTCAATCAGGTGGCAGGACCCAAGCCACCTCAAGTTAATCACTTGAGATTACTGGAATCTTCGGCTCTGGAGAGACAAGAAGTGATAAGGAAAGTCTTAGGGGCTGACTGGAGTAGTCACTGAGCTGTCTCACTGTATCAGTCAGCACGGTGCTTGCCATGCTCCAAGCAAAGTGACAGACAGCCAGGAAACAGGGAATGTTTTTTTCCTGAAAGAAAGGAGAAACATGGAAAATACAGCTCCAAGGGAGCACAAAGAAATGGTGATCATCAATGTAGGTACTACTGGTTTTGGTCTCCCCTTCTCTCTCCCTCTCCACAGATGTGGAGATTAAAGCTTTCATTCATGGAAGGTACCTATTTTTTAGGTTAGAAAAGACGTCAAAATGATCTTTATTCTCCACTTCACTTGTGAGCCTTGTCCTTTTGTGTTAAGGATAAGTAGAAGAAGAAACAAAGGGATTTTGTTTAAGTGGGGAGTAAGTCATGTCTGAGTAAGTATGGCTGATAGGAATAGTTTATAAATAGAACTTCACTAACCTATAAAATTAAAATGTTTACATTATATACCTAAAACAAATGATTTGAGGACCATCCATGAGACAAACAATGGGGTAAAAACTAAAATCACCTTCAGCATTCCTGCTGGAAGGTGTGCAGAATGGATTGAATTTCAGTTGCCTGCTGGGGATTGGAGGAATAGTTGCCTCTTCCCATTGCAAA